>CM056611.1:19960095-20164281 GCA_029721355.1 Tegillarca granosa | reverse complement strand
ACCATTTCGCATTGAATAATTAATGGAAACTTTAAACATCCGTCATCGAAAACAGATCAAGTAAAAAAGGGGTTCTTCTGATAACTACTGTTTAGAAATTTTGAATAATAGTTTACACTTGGAATTTTAGTTCAGAATTAAACAAATGTATACATATATAAGATTTCAAACAAAATATTTACGTTTAAGATTTAATTATTTCTTTTGCTAATTGGTAAATAAAAACTAATTTTTCAAATCCGTGTTCTAATTCTAATATTTACTAATGTTTAGATATACATTAAAACTTTTAGTTAAAAGTGCATAAAAGTTTCAACTTTGGACACTCAAAATCTCTTTAACGTTTGGACACTACAGAAGCCCAGTTGGTAGGGTGCTCGCTTCATATGTCGGAGGTTTGGGTTCAAATCCCGGCCGGGTCTGACCAAGACTTGAAAGTTTGTAGTGACTGTTCATTCGCCAAGCACTTGGTATTTAGAAGTGAAAGCCACGTTGAAAAACCGATGCCCTGTGTCACGACAGGCGAGGCGTGTTAAAGAACCCTGAACATTGCACTGCAAAGGTCAAAATGTCTGCAATTTCACCTATACCTGTTAACGTCTCGTATATAACTACAATATTATTGATTGAGACATAAATGCCAAAGTAAATCAAATCAAAACAAATCAAACAAATCAAAATCTTTAAATTCATTATGATTTAGGCCCTTAACATAGTACTATAGTCACACCACTGCCTTTGTAAAAGGGTTTTAGGAATCAACCAGACTTTCTGTATGTCTGTCTGAGTCGTGCCCGTATCATAACTTCGGTATCCTGCATGTATGAATGGATTTAGAGCAAACCTGTTACATATGTGTCCCTATATATCCTAATATCAATTTAAGAAGCTGATGGCAAAGGTGGCGATAATAAATCTTTGATAAGAACATCTTAGGTGGTTAAGCCATGTCGGAGGCTATTCGTCTCTCAATGCAAGCGAATGATTCATTTTGATTAAGGTCCTATCATATACAGTATTTGAATCATGTTTTGACCTCAAGGCTAGGAGCTGAAGGTCGTGGGTTCAAGCATCTGTCGGTTCAGCATCAGAATCAAATTGAAAATACTGCTGTAGACATCTGTCGTTCGTCACGAAGAGGACAAAGTATTGGCTAGGACCACCAGGTGTCAGGGTAGAATTGTCATGTGCTACTTTTGAATTGTATTATAATTGTGGTGTACTGAATCTGTGCACTAGCAAGTAAAAGCCGATCTGAGAGAGCGCTAGTAGAAGGCAAACCATAGGAGCTCTTATATATCTCACACGTTCACAAATATGCTCATGTCTTGAATATCTGGAAAAAAATTTGATGCTACTTGAAAGATAAATTACATTGTTTTTATTATATTGCCTGTTACTTGGTAAATAACTAAGATGAAAGACCGTTTATTTTTATCAAACGTTTTGCTTTTCAAAAACAAATAGAACTGAAATGACTCTTTAATGATAATAAAAAGTAAATATTTAAGCTAAGCGGCACCACTGCAGCACAGAGGTGACACGATATATTTGTTCACGTGAAAATTCATTGCGTCCTCACGGAAACATTTTGCGTGCTTTTTTTTTTTTTTTTTTTTTTTTTTTTTTTTGCGTACTCACGCAAATGCTATTGCGTGCTTACGCGAAAACTACGTGCCCACGTTAAAGTTTCCGCGTTCCCATGTGAAAGTAATCTTTTTTGCGTGCACACGCAAGAAGTTGTAAAAGAGCACGCGATAATTTTTGGGTACCAAAAGCAATAACTTTTACTTGAGCTCGCGATAACTTTCACGTTAGCATTCAAAAACTGACACGTAAGTAAGCAAAAGCTTTCGGTAAAAAAATCTTTTTCGCTATACATCAACTTTAAATAAATCATACCCCTTGGACAAACCCTATTACATCCTATTTTTAACTTTACGGTCATTTACTGGCCATAGACTATTTTGTTTCGATTTATCTATATTAAAGATTTATGTAAAGAAATATTTTATGTTTAATTTTTCTCTTTTGCGTCCGTTCAATTGAGGATTAATGTGGATTATCTTTTGATTTAAATCTATTTATAGCGACATATAAAATATTAATTTTACTTACACAACCTTCGGTTCGCGTATTGTTACATATACATTTAAAATTAGACATTATGACGTCAATTTAAACTGACCAGGTTTTTGCACTTAAACTGCACTCAAACTGCCCTGATGCGATCAATATAAATGTTTCGAATGTTTCATTAGTTCAAGCAGTTTTAAAATGAAAATATTTATTAACTTTAGAATGAAATTGTATTTCAAAACAGTCTTTTCTGAAATAACCATTCGAGTCTTACGATGATTTTAATTTTTTATTAACAAAATATGATAGAAGATAAAAAACAACGCCTACAGGTAACAGGTTGATTGGAATATTTTTGCAATATTTCCCAGCTTTTGGTGACGTTGCAAATCTGAATATTTCTTTTTAATTTCAGTTTGCAACGCTTGAGGACAGACTTTCCCGCAACTTACCGATTGCGAATTTAAGATTAAGACCTACCATGAGTAAGGTAAAAACCCCGAGTAAACTAGAATTTTACGTTATAGGAGTATTGCATAGGTGTTACTGGACTTAAAAACACGCACCCTCGAAGGCCGATAAGTCAAAGATCAAGATGATTATCACATAGTTTTGAATTCTTATCGGGAAGACCCAACTGTGAAAAAGTTTTTAGTTCGCTCACCAAAGACCGATTGTTTCCCCGTTCATTCCGATTTTCTCCATCGATTCTGAACTGGACACCTCGATATTTATGGTAAAATTTGACTGAAGCATAAAATCATTAATGTGGTCCATTCTGCATACAGAAATTTCACCTTTTTTTTTTTTTTTTTTTTTTTTTTTAACCGATATGTCATGTGAATTGCCATGTGCTACCCTTGTATGTTTTTTGTTTTTTTTTAAATAAAAATTCATTAAAGGTAGCACATGACAGATATAATCTAACTAAGTCGATTTGTCAATTAACCACATCATATTTAAAACATTTACATGAATACCACAAAACAAAATCTATAGAAAAAAGTGTCTCTATTATGCCATTATTATGTAATATCGGTACGATCAGTAAACGTGACAGGTGCGTGACGGAAGTGTATATACTCTATAGATCTAATTTAGCGGTTATTTACCCCAAAGTCTTTATCGCATTCTAGCGAGGTTACCCTATTTTTGTTCCAGTTATCTAACATATAATTTTCTTTTATGACCACATTAATTAAAAAAATTCTTAGGATTTCCATATATATATATAAACAATTATACCATCTTGTAGTATACACATGTACTCGACTTTCGAAAACTGTTTTGATTTGTCGTTCAAAAACATACGATTTTTAATAACGGTGTCATGTGCAGAAATATATATATATATATATATATATATATATATATATATATATATATATATATATATATATATATATATATATATATATATGAATACTCAAAATTTTGCAAATGCCAATAGTATTAAAAAATTAAAAAATAAAAAAATAAAAAGGTATGTGTTTTAATACACCAGATAGAGACAAGGCACGAGTTTCACAAACATTTATTCATTTGAGTGAACATCAATATCTCTCATCAATATTTAAAAACTAAGATTTATGAGTCTGCTTTGTGTTGTTCAACAAAGCTTCACTAGAAATTTTAATATAACATTAGTTATTCAAAATTAACAGTGTAATGTCTTGAAAATTGACCTTGATTCTCTAACTTCAGTGTACACTCAGATGAGTGATTGTGAAACAGGCGTAAAGATAAACATAACATGCTATGTATGGCGCTAACATATAATTATGTTTTAATAATATAATCTGGTCCAGTAAAGAGTTTATCATTTACATCAAGGTGGTCTGTTCTGGGATAGTAAAGGCAACTTGGAATTTAAAAAAAAAAATCTTTTGAACTTTGACAAGCTTATTCACACTTTTATCTGACCACTAGGCGTTGTAGATCATTCAGACAACGGTGGATTCTTCTATTCTCATGCTCTCTCTTTGATGCGGACTCGATACACATTGGTTGATATTAAAGATTTGCCATAGTCAAAGATTGCTTGGTTCTAGATATATTGATGTATCCAGTAAATATAAAACAAATACCAGTTAAATTTTGATGTGCCAGATGTGCACATTTCATTTTTTTTTTTTTTAAATTCCTTAGTCAACACATAATTGTGGTCTGGCAGTATTACGTCATGTTTTCATCGGATAGCAAAATTTTGTTTGTTAGTTCGAAAATCCCAGTCAAGAATATTTTACTTATATCGAGACGTCCACGGCTATAGATAAAGTGTCAGAAATTTTGACCTTTGCAGTGTGCTAAAGGCAATGTACCGGAAGAGTTCTTTAGAAGGCAAAATATGTCGTGACACGGGTCATCTGTTTTGAAATTCTCCTCCTAAGAACCCAGGACTTTTAAGCCGAGTACTTGACAAAAGAACAGTTACTACCCATTTTTAAGTCGTGGTCAGACCCGGCAGGTGTTTGAACCCCTACCTCCTACATACGACATATAATTAGAATCCAAATCAATTAATTGTTTTAAAGCGAGATATGTAGTCTCGTCACTAATAACCTCCAAATTGCTCTGGTGTGGCCTAAAACAAACCAATCAGTATATTATGCACGTATCCATATTAAGTTTTTTTTCTTTTCAAAATCAGACCAAATAAATAATTTAAGAGATGTACAATTTATTGCCTTACAACATTGTATACGTTTACAACGTATTTCTTTATAACTATCATTGTCGTTTTATTAGCATAAAAACCATTGATATAATAAATGAAGATCATTTCTATGATTTATACTTTGTATGATGCACTACACTCTTCATAACACAGGTAAATGCTTGAGTTAATCGGGCGCTTAAGATACGTAAAAAATTATTTGCAAACATTGTGTGAAATCTTTTGAAGGGACTTAATGATGGAACGACATCTCGCGGATAACAGAGTCTCTAATTACCGAATTTACAATTGCAGTAGTGCAGATTCTAAAGTGAAAAAGTTCGCTTTAGAAAAAGGCAAAATAGAAAAATAAATTCATACAAAAAATGCGAAACTCATTAAACAAAAATATGCATCATAGATATAAAAATGACCGGCAAAGCGTAATAAAATCGAAATAACGCATTGCGAAAAGATAAAAATGACACAACAGAAAATAGAAATGAGCGAGCAAAAAGACGAAATGACACAACGCAAAAAGATGAAAGGACAAAACGAATGAAGACAAATGGCACAACAAAAGAAGCACATATACGAGAGCAAAAAGATGAAATGACACAACGCAAAAAGACGAAATAAGACAACGCAGAAAGACGAAATGACACAACGCAAAAAAACGCAATGACACAACGCAAAAAGACGAAATGACACAACGCAAAAAGAAGAAATGACACAACGCAAAAAGACGAAGTAACACAACGCAAAAAGATGAAATGACACAACGCAAAAAGACGAAATGACACAACGCAAAAAGACGAAATGACACAACGCAAAAAGAAGAAATGACACGACACAAAAAGAGAAATGACACAAAGAATAAATACAAATGACATGACACAAAAAGATGAAATGACACTACGCAAAAAGACGAAATGACACGACACAAAAAGACGAAATGACACATCGCAAAAAGACGAAATAAGACAACGCAAAAGAACGAAATAACACAACGCAAAAAGACAAACTGACACAACGCAAAAAGACGAAATAACACAACGCAAAAAGACGAAATAACACAACACAAAAAGATGAAATGACACAACTCAAAAAAGATGAAATGACACAACGCAAAAAGATTAAATGACACACAAAACTAGACTTTATGACACAACACTAAAGAAAAATGTCTTGAGCCAAAAGACGAAATTACACTTTGCAAAAAGTTGAAATGGCACAACGAAAAAATATTAAATGACACGACACAAAAAGCAGATATACGCGAGCAAAAAGATTAAATGACACAATGCAAAAAATAAAAGAAAAGAATAGAAAGAAAGAAATGACACAAAAGTTTTGGTAAAGTTTAGAGACATTGCATACCATTTAATAACATGCAATATTCAACACTTTATTACAAGTGCAATTGCACTAATGCTAAACAATCCAAAACATTTTCACATAATAAATGCACCTAGGTATATAGAACTATGAATTTTTCGGTCTTTATTTTAAGTTTTCATAACTCTTTGTTTGAGCTTAGAAAATATTGCATGGTGTTATTAACAAGGGTAATAATATGACTATTGAACTTCTATAAAATTGATAAAAATCTTTTGATCTCCAGTAAGAATGTAAATGACGTTATTTACATGGTAAACAAAATGTCACATATATACTGTAAAATTGAAACCTTATTATGTTTATATATAATTAGAGGTACCATTGTGTTTCTGTTGTGTATATATACATAGCGTGTTTACCTGGAAAAAATTTAAAAAAAAGATGTAAATAAAATATATTAAAAAGTGGCTAAATTTTTTCTTACAAAATGGCAGACACAAATATTTATGTTCCAATTATATTCATTTAGATAATTCACCGTTTTAGTAAATTTTTAAAAACAATTTTCAGTCCTTTCCCCTACCGTAGGCCCTTTCTGATTGGATTAAGTTTTAAGTTAGCCAGTAAGATTATCCAATCGTATAAGTCTACGATCGGTGATTTATTGATTTATCGGACCATGATTTGAATTTAAATGGATCATTGTTATTTTTTTGATTAAAAAGGAATAATGATATTGATTCTAGTCAAAGTGTAGAGGCAATACACACCATGTTAGATCCAAATATAAATCCACTGTTTACTATCTTACTAATTGTAGCATTTATTGGATCTTATGATGCAGGTAAGAGAAAAACTTTTTTATCATTTTTCAAGTTAATTTTTTAGTATTTATAAATGTAAAAAATAAAAAAAAGACATTTAGATTCTTTTCTTTCTGAAACTTATATAATTAGCTTATATTTTTTCAGAATTGATAAATTGAAATTCAATTTTTTTTTCTATCTGAAATTTAGTTTTTTGTGAAACTTTATGCATCAAATGAAATGCCTAGAAGCTTAAAACTTCAACATTTAAAACAAATCTTTGTGACTATAGTATAACGCATTAGCAGAACGGAATCAAAAGGTCATTTATGACTCCAGTCAAAATTATTTCATTTATCAAGGCTCTCAGCTCTAGGATTACAGAGAAAACCGGAGTATGCTGGAAAAAAACCGCCGACTTACGTTAAGCAGTGTAACTAGATTTTTGACATTAGGACTTTTTTGTGCAGGGTTCAACCCTCAGTTAGAGGCGCTGTAACTTCTTTAGACCACTCAGTCACCGGGGGTCCCGTAGCTGAGTGAGAATTTATTGTAGAGTCACGATTTCTGAAAAAGTAAAGTGTTACAATTATCAAATAAATGTACATTTACATGATTATTCGCTTATGTGATCATATAACAATATTTATAACAACTATTATGTAAAAAAAGACAGAAAGAAAGAGAGAAATGCTTCCTTGATTATCATATAAGATTTGGATTTAAGCGCCAGTGATGCACAAAAAACTATGTCTCTAACGTTTAGGGTTCGAATCTCACTCGCGATGGATTCTAGTTTGAGAAGGTATGTTACATGTATTTCGTTTGTCGAATATCGGCGTATTTTTTAATCTTCGTTATCTTAGAACTAATCGCTTTTATATAATTTAATTATCTTGAAAGGAATTTAAAAAACACCATCGTTTAAAATAATTGAATTTTTGTGCATAGTTTAAGAAATTTAAAATTTTTACGTTCATAACTCTGTTCGAGTAAATGCCTGCAAAGTGTAAAGTTTAAATAAAATTACATAAATGTGACAAGTGTGTTTAGAAAATGTAAATTATTTGGAGACCATAAATTCTAGGTCTAATTGCAAAACTCGTAATTACTTTAATTTAGGAGAAAAACTTATTATTTATTACTGTAATCGTATATGATTTAGAAATACGTTTCACGTGAATTCTCACAGTCAAATTTATGTGCGTTTAAAAGTATTTTTAAAAAATAAGTTGCGCAAGACTGTCGCCAATCAAAACATTAATCCTAATTTGATTCTTGGCACCGCACATGTAAGTATACAGCCTGAACACGTATAAATGCATGTTGTTTTTTCTCAATTTTTCCACCTTGCGTGCTAAATCAGGGTAAACGAAGTTAATAAATAAAGCAAGATTTTGTTCTAAATCGTTGCAAATTTTAAATGCTTATTAATCAAATAACGTTTGTTAATGGATTGGTATTTTCTTTAATAAAAAAAACGCAAATACATCATCAGGTTATTTCAAAAATGTTAAATGCGGCTGAATACATTTTTGTATTGTACAAAACTAGACTCCCTACGAAGCGTTGTCACAATAAAATTACTCTTCTTGTCATTTATGTAATACTCTATATAAATCAAACGCATGTTAAAGAGATAAAGTTGTTTGCTACTATAAAACTTCAAATTATCGATAAATTGTCAATTTTTTCTCCTGTTAAAATAACGCTTATAATTCAACTATTACGCCATTTATAGTCATTGAAACAAATTACAGAGTTTCTTTTAATCATAAATAAACATGCAACTTTGTATTTAAATCGATTCTTTAAATTTAAACTCAAAATTTCAATTTATCTTACATGTATATTCGTCACGCTAAGCGTTAACTAAGAATTAAAACAGAGTAGTGCATATTATACATAAAATAGTTTTCAATTTTTTTTTAAATTTTAATATTAAGAAACTTTTCGTTAAATAAATGAAAGAATGCTGCCTCAGAAATTAATAAATAAAACAAAATAAATAAATAATAAAAATAAAACAAATTAAAAAACGCTTGCTTTTTTGCATAAAGAGACAATTCTCAATAGTCCCTTATCAAGAACGACGCTATGCCGATCGTTAAGTTCTGAACAAAGAAATGGATTTGGGATTCTCGTCAGACATGTGGTCAGAGAAAGCTTGATAAAATTCGTCTATAACCTGTCCCCATCAAATCGCATCGAGTGTAAAGTGTCTTTACCACATGCGGGCAGAATTTCAAATCAGTGCAAGTCGTTCACATCTCGTCAAACCCGCCAAACGAAACTGTGGTCCGATGACCGCTAGCGTGTGTATTTAACACAACCAAATTTAGTTCTCAACTATCGCGTAGAGGCCTCGGTACACGAGTGGTCTAGAGCGAGCCTCTGTGGATCACAATGTTTCTTCGCCTAGGTTCGAATCCCTTTTGGAAGATCTTAATGGGAAAAAAATTGTCAGTTCTTTTTCGGAAGTCGTTGGCTTTTTTTCGGGTACTTCGGTTTCATCCACCTCTCAAAATTGACAGCCTTGTTATAAAAGAAAAATTTCGACTAGGGCTAAATACACTAAAATAAGCAGAATTTTGAATTTTTACAAAAAGAATATTCAAAATTTTGCCCATAAAAAAAATCCACATCATTTAACAACTGTAAAACATAAAGCTTTTGGTCAGCCAATATTTTGTCGACACTACCTGAGGGGATCTGTACAACAGCGGCAAAAATCATTGTGGTCATCATTCGAATAGTGGGCATTAAATCCCTCTTTTTCGGCATTATAAGGAAACAGAATAGAAAACTTAATTTGAAAGATCTTAAATGTAATTATGTCAAAATATAGGACACTGCTACCTTCATTAACGATGAAGAATATTAGTTTAACATAAATCGAAGAAATTATACGGAATACCAAATTATATTTACCCGTTTCTTCATTAAATATTAATATATCTTTAGAATTAATTTTGTTTGATATCTTTAGCCTTTGAAGTTTAAATCCTTTAAAAGAAAATGGGGAAAAAATCGAATCTTTTCTCATATTTCCTCATAATTTCGATGAGTAATATTATCGTTGAAATACCTACGTACAATGGCTATATATATATTTAAGATTTAAACGATTTATCACGCTCAGAAATTGAGTTCCATGTTAATATTTCTTGGGTTCTACGTTGCTAATTGTAACGCATAAAACTCCAGAAGGGGTTAGGCACACATGAAGTACCCTTTACTACTTCTACTACCACTACTGCTCTTGCTATTGCCGATGATGATGATGATGATGATGATGATGATGATGATGATGGTGGTAGTGGTGGTGGTGGCAGCGGCGGTGGTGGTGGTGGTGGTGATGATGATGATTATGATGACGACGACGACAACGACGACGACGACGATGATGATGATGATGATGATGATGATGGTGATGGTGATGATGATGATGATGATGATGATGGTGGTGGTGGTGGTGGTGGTGATGATGATGATGATGATGATGATGATGGTGGTGGTGGTGGTGGTGGTGGTGGTGGTGGTGGTGGTGGTGGTGATTATGATGACGACGGCGACGACGACGATGATGATGATGATGATGATGATGATTTTTTTTAGGTGGTTCGTCTTGACTGATATTCAAAATAGCGCTTCAAATCAAAAATCGGTTTTTCGAAAGGAATAAAGCTACTACTTTATCTGCCTAAAAGCTATCATTTTTTACTATCATGGTCAATGACCTAGTCTTTGGGGATGTACTGTAATGTAGATGTATAGCAACATGTAAATAACACATTATACTTATCATAAACCTTTTACAACAATAATGAGACAAACATTTATAAATACCATATAAATATATTATACCAAAATGAAATTATAAACGTACTGTGATGAATAGACCGTGGTGAAAATTTCATGTTTATTAAATGTACCGGAACTTAAAAGGGTGCTTTGTTCCGTTAAAATGTTTTTATCAGATTTTTGATAGTGCTAATTTTCTCGATAATACCAACCTTGATCAGGTTCATTTGCCTTTTGAATCACAATTATAATGACTATGTCGGTTTAAATATTTTCTTTCAACACAACAACAAAACAAATTTTATTTATAATCTTGTAAGAGCGTGATCTTTTTCAACTTTTAAAGATGTAACAAATTTCAAGTTGTGACTAGTCTCAAGTGTATTCGTACTTACACTCCATTTATTTCAATAATGTAGTGGGTGGTAGGAAGTCTTTATTATCTTCTTTTAACCTCGTTTATAAAGCTGTCAGCGTCTCTGTATGAGGGATATGTTTCTAGCTGGTACAAAAAAAAATCGTCATTGCCTCTTCGCATATATTTAAACTTTTTTGCATATAAAAATAAAGCTTTAATATAAGTGATGGATTTAGTTTTAGCTAATTTATTCATTAAGTTGACATTTTTGTCAGGCCCCAGTTTCAGAATCATTCACTCAGCTGAGTGTACACTCAACTCAAATATTTCCATTATTCTCTCATTAATATTTTTTAAAATTTTAAGTTTATGAGACAATATTTTGTACATGTTTTGTTCAACAAAATTACACTAAACAATTTAGATATAACATTAGATACTCAATTTTAACTGTCTAATGTCTTAAAATTGACATTGAAGTCTTCCCGAATTTGAGTTGAGTGCAAACTAAATTGAGTGTATGATGATGAAACTGGGGCAAGATCTACATGTGCGATTTCTTAACGGAGTACCGGTATATTGTATAAATGTATTTTGACTGAGTGAAATGAAGATGTTTACGAAGAAGTAAAAATTCTAATAACAGTTGCTATTAGACATCGCAAGAGAGATTCATATTTATTCTCCCAGCCACGAATAGCCGCAAAATTCCTGATCAACTCACTCACTCTGATATTCGAAAATCCATCCACCCGCAGCCATTTTTTCTGATAAGTCATACCAATTTTCCAAAGTTACATCGAGCATTTACATTGTGAAGAACATCAAAATAATCAGAGAGCCTACCTTAGCTTTGGCAATAAAATCCGCAAAATGTCTCAACTCAATTCCCAATGGGAATTTGAGCAATGTATTTTTCATGATTTAATGAAAACGATCTGAAACAGCCAAACTGAAGACCATGAAAGTTGTCGAGGGGCGTGACGCGTTTTTAATCTTTCTTTAAAAATATATGACCTAGGGTATTGAAGCTCTCTTTCTGTCCAGAAGCTGTAAACACGAGAGTTCTGTATAAGCTCGCTCTCTACGCCAAGGGAGCCGTATACACAAGAGCTGTATGATATCTAAGACAGGCTCCTTTGTTAGCATGAGAAAATGGATTGGAGTGGAGCGATGGTGTATTACGCCCAAGTCAAGAATCTTTCACTTATTTCGTGGCAGTCAGTTCTGGGATGGTGGAGGAAACCGGAGTGCCCGGAGAAAACCACCGACCTTCGGCAAGCGAACTGACAAACTTTCTCACACTAGGATTTGTCCCGAACGGGATTCGAACCCAGGCGGTGAGAAACACTTTGACCCGTAAGCGTGGGCATCAGACCACTCGGCCACCGAGGCCCCTCATGAGAAAATGAGTTATTTTCAATATTTTTCTGCGATCAAATTTTGGGTTATTGTATAAGCACACTAGACGTTTTGTACAAAACAAATCACTGATGTGACGTAATGAAAACTTTTAAAAACAAAATATTAGGTTATCAAACCATGAATTGACCTTTTTGTACTTAAACTGAACGGTCATGTTATAAATACAATGTAAAACTGTCACGTTTTCACAGCGTACGTATATATATCAAATTTTTTTTAAAACAATGTTTTGGCCAGTAGGGGTATACTCATAAATTAAAGAATTCAAGATTATTATTACAACGATCGAAAAAGTCGTCATTTCTAAACTGTTATTTCTGTTAATACCTCTTCAACGGATTATTGGATTAAGGATTAATGGAATAAATCCTATTTAAAATAAAATGTTTACGTCAGACAACTGAAAATATGCAGATATTTGGATCTCGGAGGCAATGTTTTTGGACATATAACTGACCGTGTGAAGTCTTAATCCTTTATTTAATCCTCTGGTATATGTGCACCCATTTATGACAAAACTTGTTGATATAGATCCATATATAGGACAGGGGTCGGAGAAATGGCCAATGTGCCCATTTTCAAATAATAAAATGACCAAAAACATTTTGCATATTGTGAGACATGTGGATGGGGTGAATGGGTAGACATTTGCTAAAGTGGGGGCTGTGATTTTTTAGTGCAAATGCCAAATTAATTTTAATAAAGGCAAGAAAAAATCAGAATGAAAAAAAAAATTAAAAAAAAAAAAAAATTCCGGCAAGATTAACCGCCGACTATTTGATGATTTTTAGCAAATGCGCGGAATTCTGTACTTGTACAGTATGGTGTCCAGTTAAGGGTCAATAATAAAACATTAATCTTACTCCAAAACTTTATGAAACAAAGATGCTAGGTTTGGTGGTAATTTAGTGAAATACTAGTATACTATGTATGTATCGGTCAGTGGCAAGCTTTATCATCAGTTGTCTCAAGTTAAGTAATATTGCCGGTTCTAGATTATACAATTAAAGACATGCAAATTAAACACAAAAGAAAAAATAATGAAAGTAAAGTCATAATAATAATAAAACCTATTCAAAAAGCACCAATCGATGCAAACCATGGGATCATTTGCTCTGGTGGTTCTTTTGCCCTGCCTGATTTGAAAATAGTAATTAGAGAACTATTGATAGAAATAATTGCATGCCAAAATTTCGATTTTTGATTCCAAAAGCAGATAGCGTCAATTTAAAGTCTAAAGAAAAGAATATAAAAACTCTGTGTATTTATCTTAACCATTAAAAGCCCTAATTATTAAAATTATATGTGATAATTTTTTCTAAATGGCAAATCTTGTATCTTTAGTTTAAAAAAATAACTTTAAAATCTCTATTCTTTTTTTTTTTTAAATATGACACCCGATAATTTCGTAAGCAGAATTGTAACACAATTTATGTAATTATAAGGGTTAAATTTCTTAAATTTAATACATTTTGTTTTTGAATAAAAGTCGACTTGTTAGACTGTTTCCATACAAAGAAATTTATCATATATCGCACGTGACTCAGCACGAAAGTTTTAAATGCAGTTTTTACGGGTTTTGACTTGATGTAAATTTACATAATGCATTATTTTTATGGATTTAAAAAATTGTAAAGAAAAAAGAGTAATTATCTGCCAAAAATACACAGTCAACCTTTGACCCTTTTTTTCACATACATCGTTGAAATTATGAAAATATATATGCATCTGTAATTGTACAAGGATACTTCAGATTATAATAAAACACACACAAATAAATAAATAAATAAATAAATAAATAAATAAATAAATAAATAAATAAATAAATAAATAAATGTGAGCCTTTTCATCAGGACATTTTTGCGTATTAAGTCTTGACCATGAGTCATAATAATAATCATCATCATCATCACCATCATGATCGTCGTCGTCGTCATCATCATCATGGTAGTGGTAGTTGTGATAATAATAATAATAATAATAATAATAATAATAATAATAATAATAATAATAATAATAATTATTATTATTATTATTATTATTATTATTATTATTATTATTATTATTATTATTATTATTATTATTATGTTGATGATGATGATGATGATGATGATGATGATGATGATGACGACGACGACGACGACGATGATAATAATAATAAAAAAACATTTACATTGGCGTCGTGCTCAAGTTACGATTGCCAATCATCATGACTTTGCATATATATTAAATCATTTTATATTTTCTTATTTAAAGATTAAAAAATCATATACGGAGTAGATTTAACTTTACAAAAACACCTATGGGGTTGGTTTTTATAAAACCTGACACTAAGAATACAATCAAAATTTAAAAATATTTTAAAATATTACGAACAGTGTGTAGAGTTAAATAATTAATGCTGACACGTGCAGATTTTTGGGGTTCTGTGGACGATGGTGGTCTAATACATGGCTAACAGACTCTGTGTCCGTGTCTCTCAGCGTCTACGGGGCCTCAATAGCCGATTGTGCGACGAATTACACAGTATCCAATCGCGTATGTCGAATTCCAATGGCGCAGATTCTAGTTGAGATTTGTCGATTCACTTCTTCGAAGGTGAGTGGTTTTCTCCGGGCACTCCGATTTCCTCCATCATCCATAAACTTTCCGATTTGATATAAGTGAAAGAATCTTGACTGGACGTAGAATATCATTAACTTAACATTATTCGTATGGCATGTTTACAGGTCAAGAAAAGATTCAAAATGCTAATAAAATAAATAATAACATTGTAACTTCAGGTTGAAAGATGAAAACGTTAAACTCGGGATTTCATTCAAAATAAATTGAAAAATTGACAATATTCGGCATTAGACTTGCTTCTTATACATTCATATCGGTTTTTGTCTAACGTTTGTCGTAACTTCGTTATAGGAAATCATGACATTAAAGAAGACAAAATGGCACAAATGAGTTACCATAGTATTAGACCAGTCACCACACAAACTAATGTAATTGATAAGACGGAATAAATATTCTTTTTTCTGTATTTTTATTTCGTTTATACATTATTCAGATAATTTTCATGTTTATTTTTTGTCTGCTTTTCATTGTAAGTGATAAACACACTATCGGTTAAAAACTGTGTCAGGTAATTGTAAACGTTCAATTCAACCTTTTATCTTGGACTTGGTGCAAAAGTACAAATGTAATTTCATGCTAATTTGCAACGTAAAGACTTTGAAAAACCAATTTTAAAATTAAAAGCTTAATTCAATAATTTTTTTCTCCGATTTGACTTTTTTTAAATATTTTAATACCGCGCTCTAGTCCCTTCATTTAATCGCTATGCATAGGTGTCTTCCTCATCTCAATTGTACAGCGCTTAAAAATGTTTCATTCATATCGGGACGTCCACAGCTGTAGGCCAGTGAGGTGGCAGAAAGTTTCCTTTGCGTGCGATCAGAGCAGTGATTAAGAGTGTTGTGACTACCTACACGAGATCTCATCCGAAGATCCAGGGACTTTAATTATTCATAAGAAAATCTTCTCTCCTGGTTAACACTGCTACTGTTTATATTGTATTTGATTGTTTATATATTGTATGTTCTCTGTATTGTATATACAATGTGAGAATAAAGAAATTTGAATTTGAATTTGACTTTGCTGGCCTAGTGATTTCAAGTCCGCCTTGAAGGTCCACAGCGCCTCTTACCGCTAAGGTTCAAATCCCACTCGGGTCAGATAGTTATGTGAGGAAGTCTTTCAGTTCGTATGTCGAAGGTCGGTGATGTACTCCATTTTCCTCTTTTATTCATTGACAAGGGTCGTCTATAAAAAAATTAAAAAATATAGAAACAACAACAACAACAACAACAACAACAACAACAATAATAATAATAATAATAATAATAAAATAATAATAATAACAACAACAACTTGAATTAGGCGTAAAACACTAAAAAATCCGTTTTAACCATTTAAACACAGAAACCAACAACCGGATAAAAATTGTATAAAATATACAGTTAAATAGTTAATTAAAATATTTAATTAAATGTATGCACGTGCAATGTGTGATGACGTCATTAAACCTGTCAGGTGTACAACAATTGAGTCTAAAGTATATACGAATTTCAAGAATTACATTTCACTCAGTAGATATGTTAGTACCGTGGTACTTAAATAAGAACTTCGTCCTAAATTAAAAAACAATCTAATCGCAAAAAAATTAAAACCAAGAATATGACTCTTTTAATATGTGGCGTGATTTTATCTGCGAACAAAGCTTTTTCTTAAATGAAATATTTTGGTTTTCGGAGTTGAACAAAATAAAACAAAATAAATAGTTTATTCGGGATGTGGAACGGTTTTGTCTACAAACACAACATTTTCTTAAATGAAACAATCTAGAAGTTTATCTTTTCCCATTTTGTCAATTTAAGATTTTACAATTCGACTGATAAATATTTTGACAAAAATTAAGAAGTTAAATAAATTGAAAGTATTGTTAAAATCCGGATTTGAAGCCAGATTTTTAATAATTTCTTAATGTGTCCTCTAGATTAATAAGTTGTGTCCATTCCAACTTTTTTTTTGAAAGTAAGAAAAATAAATATAACTTAACCCTAGGGGTTTTTAAAATGAGTTGTTTTAATAAGAATTTTATTGTAACAGGTTCATCGGTAAACTGAAAAACAAATATTTGCATATTGTTTAGAAAATATTTATTGAGTTTAGACAAAGCACTTGCTTAGTTATATACATTCGAACCCCGGTCACTTAGTATTTTAAGACAAAGTTATTTCGTTATTAAATTCCGATTTGCTTATTTTAAACGTCAAATTAAACTTTTATTATTTAAAGGGCCAATACGTATTAAAATTTTGATTATGAAACATTTTTTATAATAATGAATGGACCAGCTGTAGTCCCAGTAAGGCGGACCGGAAATATCGGGGGAAGCTTAGGGACCCTCGGTTTGATAATTGCGGTTTATTATATCTCAGAATGTGTTGTACTTTTTTCCAAATTTTGACTTCGACAATTTCTGTATTTTCTAAAAAGATATAAAGAAAAATAACCAGTCTTTTTTTTTGGTAGCATTTTCCCACACTTTAAAAAAGGTCCCTTTGCAGCAAATTTTATTAACAAGAGGCCCATGGGCCTTAACGCTCACTTGTACAAAATATGTCCAAAATGGATTTCAAAGAAATTAATTACAAAACCGTACACAATTCCTCGTTTTTAGAAAAGCCACAATGATTAATCAGAAAATCTAGTAACATTTCATTTATAAATATGCATGTATTAACTATAGTACAATGAATAATTCCGGTCAAATCATTAACCATTTCAGTATACTTATGCTGTCATGACCTTTGAACATATGACCTTGAACCATAAATTGAAATTGTCGTAATATCAATACCTGCAATATTCTAATACAGTATACATGCTTGTAAAAAAGTTAATAATTTTCAGGATAATAAACAATTTCAGTCTTCTTATGCAGCTTTGACCTTGACCGTTGAATGTTTGACCTTGAACCATATATCAAAATTATCATCATATCTACAATATTCTAATATACATGCCTATACAAAAAGATAATACTTTTCAAGATAATTAACAATTTCAGTACACTTACGCAGCTTTTAGTTTTTGAATTAAACGCAATTAAACGCGTAACCAAATTATTTTGACCTAATTTCACGAAATGAACAAACTATAGGCTTAAGACCCTAGAGAAGCCAAATATCCCATCAGATTTTTCTCTCCCAATCATCGGTTTCGGAGAAGAAGATTTTTTAAGATTTTTATACCCCTAGGTCAAAGTGATCTAGTTTTGGTAGCCATGGCAACGCCATGAACAAAATCTGAATTGCACCAGCCCATACATGTTTCGGACAAGGTATCAATTGAAATCTGTCCAGCAGTTTTCGGAGGAGAAGTCGAAAATAGGTGTTTACAACGCACGCACACACGCACATACACACGCCGCGCCATGCTATAAGCTCCCATGACCTTTCGATCAGGTGAGCTAAAAATGAATGTGCATTCATTTGATGCTACACGAAGCATTTAGATTTAAGTAGGCAATTTTCCCCCAAAAAATGCCGTTTTAAACACATTTATTTGGATTTGTAACTTTGATACACATTATACTTGACGACCATACTTGCTATACTTGGCGCATTCGATATAGTCACTCGTGACTAATGTTTTATTTTTGGTTCTATACTTTAAACGTTTTAATCTATTCAGCTGGCTAATTCTGTATTCTGTCCTCTTTTATTGTATTGATTTAATGTTATCTTGACCTATAATGTATACTTGATCTATTGAAGTGAAAATGACGAGATATGAATATTTTACAACTTCGTATAATTTCATATAAACATAAAATTTTATGGTACACGTGTTAAAGATCAGGTTAATGTTTTGTCAGTAACAAAGATTGTCATTACAAAAGCCTTTCAAAACTGATCAAAATCTTTGATAAAGGTCACCTTGAACAGCAATTAAACTGTCAACAATTAGGCTGAACATTTTATCAAAGTTTTGCAGCAATGAAACTATCAAGGACGAGGCTAAAACTTTGATCGAAGTTTAGCGGCAATTAAAGTGTTAAGGACTGGCTAAAACTTTGATCAAAGTTTTGCGGCGTTTAGTCGAAGACTAGGCTAAAACTTTGATCAAACTTTGTTCTTATAAATTTCTGAACAGTTTGATGTAATGATATATTTTAGCAATCACAAGGACAAACAGGTTAAGTTGAAGCACAACACTTATACCCTAATAAAAGCAGTACAGTGAAACTAATTTGAAGAAAAATCAAACACATAAATAAATAAATAAATAAATAAATAAATAATTCGATCAATAAAAAGACTTCTTTTTTTTTTGAAAAATTAAAAGTACATGTAGATGTTCGTTTTTGTAAATTGCAGCTATGAATTTTTTAGCGAAAGAAAAAAAAAAAACATGCACTGGGGGGGGGGGGGGGGGGCAGAAATGTTAAAATTATTTACTTCAGGATCGATAAGATTGAAAATAATTCCCTGTCTCAAAGAGTAATTTTATTTCCTTATTTAAATAATTTTAAATCAATTAAACGGCTATTTTTCAGATCAAAATCTGATAACAATTACACGTTTATATAACTATTTTAAAAATGTTTTGCTCAAGTAGAATTTCTTTAATTTATCAACCATTGCATTTTCTAATTTTGTATTTAAATTAAAATGCAACCGTTTTATACGCAGCTCTTTCGAATTACGTTATTATAAATGTATTATAAATAAATTACACTCATTTAGATAAGTAAAATGCACATGTGTACACAGGCAAAATTTCGTCACGTGAACTTCACTTGGAAAATTGTATTTGTAATAAAAATTGAGCATTTAAGAGAAAAACTATGTAGTGTGTATTACGTAGTATCAATTAGATACAAAAGATATAGATTTATGTTGACTTGTATATCATTATCATTATTATTATTTTTTTCACAGGAAATTTACGTGAAAAACTTTACATGAAATTCACATAAAATAAAACATTTTACGGGAAATTCAACTAACTTACCTTAATTCTCTCCATGCCATGAGGCACATAAGGCTTTGACATTGTCTTTCCATTCTTGCTTGTCTGAGGCTGCACGGCGTGCCGCATTCCAAGAGCTCCAGTCTGCACTGTCTCGCTCAACCTCCACCATCCTCCGCCACAATGTTTTTACGGGAAATTCATGTGGAGTGAATTCCATGTGAAATTCACATAAAATACTCGTGATCTGAGTTTCACGTGAATTCCAAGAATAAAATTTGACTGTGTACGTGAGAATGATTCTCATAAAATGGGTCACGGTTTGAAAATTCGGTGAAGCTAATACATAGAATAAATACCCTACAATAATTTTCTTCTCTTTGAGACTCTTTTTATCAGAGTTAGCAGTAAGTTTGAGCAGATCATACAATGAAAAAGTATATCAGTTCTTCTGTCACGTGTGGGTGGTTTCCTCTGGTTTCCCTTACCATCCAAGAATTAACCGCTTCGATATGGTTGAGAGAGAGAGAGAGAGAGAGAGAGAGAGAGAGAGAGAGAGAGAGAGAGAGATTATGATGAGAAAAGAGGTATTTTTATTAAGATGAAAAATATGCTTAGCACACACCTATTGGATGAAAATTATGTAGGTTATTTTCAACACATGAAACATGATATTATCAATACTTTTGTGGCAATTGCTTGAATTTAGTTATATTAAATCTATTTAATTATTTATCTAATTATTGTAGCCACAGTAACAAACCTGAGTCCAAAAAGGGGCAGTCTAAATGGCGGAACCAGGATAACGATATTCGGGACAGGTAAGAAACGAATGCTTTATTTCTAAATAATATTTAACATACCAGGGGAAATCTATAATTATCAATATACAACCATATTGATCAAATGAGTTGCTTTCTAGACATTTGAAATTGAACATCTCTCGTTATTTTCTTAACAACGATAGTAACCGAGGGAGAGAGATTCGAGAAATCAATTTTTCCTTTTTATCTTCTTCCTTTCGTTATGTTGAGTTAAATAATATGTCTTAAAAGACAATATAAAATTATAAAACTAGACATGTCTTCAAGGACAAGTAAAAATGTAAAAGAAGCCGATTAGAAACATCTACGATTTCTTAAGATTTAAGCAAGAGTTTTTATTATTATTATTATTATTATTATTATTATTATGTTTTAATAAATATATCTTTTGTTATTTATGTTTAACTTCAGATGACCAATGTAATGTTATTGCCCCCTGTTCTTCAATGTAATTTTGTCTGTCTGTTCTTTAGTTTTTCCTTGCATCCGACTTTCCGTTCGGTACCACTTCTTAATTCACTATACATTTGTTCAAAAAGGGGCGGTCACAAAAATATCTCTTTTTTATCTATACAGGGTTTGCTAAGGACCAGTTTAATTTCGGAAGCAATACTAATGTAGGGAACAGTGTTGTGCTATACTCAGGAACCCAGACCTACCCGTGCACAATACACAAAGATGGCTGTACAGAGACGCAAATCATGTGTTACACAGCGTAAGTACATCTGTACTTATATATTGTATAATATACTATTAGTATATACATGTGAAGAGAGAGAGAGAGAGAGAGAGAGAGAGAGAGAGAGAGAGAGAGGGGGGGGGTTCATTTTTCTCTTATTTCAGAAGTTCCTCATTATTATTATATTTAGTTTATATCGATACGTCACCGGTTATTACGTATATCGCATCATGATTAGTTGATGGTTGAAATTTTGTTTAACGCCACTTCAGCAAGTTTTAAGCCAATCACGACGGAAGCAAGTTCATAAATCTTTTTAGGATAAATCTAGGGACAAGTTCGTGTATTTGTGAGATGCACGAGTTTGTATTAGGGCCTGTCCTTTACTGACACGCACCGAGGGTGACGTTTCGTTAAGGTGCTAGCACACGGAATCATTATGCTGTAAGACAAGCTTACCATTACATCACCAAGCAGTCACAGCATCCTGTCATCAGATGAACCTGTCGATTTTCTTTCTTTCTAATGCCGAATTAGGCGAAGAAGCAGTATTTCACATTTTAAAGTCTGACCTGGTCGTGGTTTTTAACCCACGGCCTCCAACTTTCGAGACACCATTGAGCTACCGAGGTGGTTATCAGAACAAGAGATGATAGTCTGTAATTAGTCAAAACGTACAAGATAGATCAATACATAAGTCTCAGGTAAGCTAATTAATAGCCTATTATTTATTTTCACAGAAAAATGCCAGCAGGGAAGTATATGGCCTCGGTATCCGTAGATGGGACCAAAGTTCCGGACGCTGATCATTGTGCTAATTACAAAACAAATTGTGAATTTGAGGTATGTATCGCACCAAAAGGGATAAATCGTAGTATTTTATTTTGATTTGGATTGGCTCTGAAGGGGTTTATGTATTTAATTTGCAATACTTGGTTTTAAAAGGAGAACAAAGTAGTAAAGAGTAGATTTTTTCCACTGTGAATGAACCATTTTGAAAATAAAATTGGATAGCATGCCATGATAACTTATACAAAAATAATGCGTATTAATATGGACATTTAAACCGGGATTTCTTTTCAAGCTTTTCATTTTTATATCACTTTTTGGGAAATTTGAGACCATCTAAAAAGTAACCAGAGGCAGAAATTTGAAATTATTTATTTGTCTGTTAGAAGCAGATATACAGTATAGAAAGAACGTCTTATCCAAAGTTTCTTGGCCATAGGCATTTGCGATTGGAATTGTGATTTTGAAATGCACTTATGTTTTGTGTTTCATTGCATAAGGCCGAAAAAAGTACCCGTACTTTCATTCTGGGAGGAATATTCAGTTCACTAATTATTTTCGGGCGGTTGTTTTTTTCTTGTGAAAGTGATTGAAATCAGGCTACACTACCCGAATCCGTTTCAAATACGTTTCCTTTTGATAGTTTATGTTTACTACTTCCGTTCCGAAAAGTTCCAGTCGACGAAAAAGTTCAACAGCATAACAAATTTGACCATATTTTTCAAATGTTTAGGCCACAATTACACCATAAACCGACCAGTACTGGGATAAAACCAGGATCTGGTCCCCCAGGTAAGTATAGCATATACAATCACTGGAACAATAGACTAAATGGAACTTATTAATTATATAGAATGAGAGTGGTTTTTGAAACAAAAACTCATGTACCCAGAAAAAAAGAGAAAAAGTGTGTCCGAAAATCGGAATAACAAGTTGTAACATTATGGTTGAATAGTACTGACCAATGTGATTTGATAGGGTTTCGGGTGGCCCAAGTGGTCTAACGCGCGCAATTACGAGTCACCGTGTCCGCGGGCCGGGGCCTTTTATTGTGCCCATATGTGGTTCTTCTATAATGTCAGCTTTGTGAATAGAATAGACGATGTCCTGGGTTGTTTTTTTTTTTTTTTTTTTTTTTTGCCTTTATTTAGGTTCACTATTATGTCAGCTTTGTGATTATCATGCATTTTTTGCCCTTGTAGGTGTTCCACTTTAATGTCAACTTTGTGATTATCATACATTTTTTTTTTTTGCCCCTGTGGGTTTCACTATAATGTCAGCTTTGTGATTATCATACATTTTTTGCCCTTGTGGGTTTCACTATAATGTCAGCTTTGTGATTATCATACATTTTTTTTCTCTATAAATAGGCACTGTTGTGAATGTAACTGGACGAATTGTGACAAATAGATATGGAAGTAACATGGCTACAAGCTCCAATGGCCTAACCAATAAACTAACAAGGTAATTATATAGCCTGTCATTTATTTATTCCATTATCTTTAAAGAGAAATCATGTGGCTGCCAGTTTATGGAGTCCTCAGACCTATGATTCTATGACCAAGTGTTAAAAAGGTCCTTGAGGAAGACTTTTAATTCCACATCACCCCAGTTTATGAAACTGTTGAATTAATTAATAAGGACCAGTAAGAATGCTTGAAAATTACACTGGGCTGAGGGAGGGAGGGGGGTCCTGTAGTCTCATTAGCTTTACAATGAAGAAGACCTAAACCAGAGTCAAAGTGCCAAGTTAAGATTTAAAAAAAACATAACTTGTTTATCCCATGCATTACAATATACCCCTTTACTTAACAAAGGAAAGGCCATTAGCACCAGATCATTTTAGATGATTATTATTTCAAAATCTAGACAGACCCTAGTTTGAGAGTTATTATTTTTTTTTTATCATTTTTTTTTAACTGACTTGTGTAAGGGTTGATTATTTTCTCGGAGCATGTTGTTGTCCCTCCACATTTCAAAACCTATGCATGTGCCCATAGAAAAAAAAAAAATTCAGTTATTGAAGTTGTTTTGCTATGACACTATGAGGATGGATTGTCTTTGTTATTACATTACTACTAAATTTATATGAACCCATGTTTTTAAGATTAGTGAAATGAGATGAGATTGATTATAACAAGAGGAGATTTTTCTTTCAGAGTTTATATTGGAGGACAGAAATGTGAAGTACTAAATGTAGACACAACATCAGATCCAGATGATTTGTAAGTAAAATAAATTCTGTGTGTATTATGATAAGCTTGTCTTGCATGGCAGTTGTATTTATAGAAATATAATCTTTTTATCTTGCACAGTCTGTTTCATTCATTTCTAGTTGTAAGTGTCCTCTGTAGTGGCTACAGGTGGCATACTATTTTTCAAACTGTACAGAGGTGTCTTTAGCGTGCGCCGAGATACAGAATCTAGGTTTTTAGTCTCATCAAAAGACTACCTGGTAACAAGCATTTACAGCTCTTGTATGGTCAGAAGATGAAAATCATTTCAGAAAATTTCCAAGTCCAGAGTGAGGTTTGAACCAATTGACTTCGTAAGCCAGTGAGAGTACCACTAGGCCATGTCTGCCAAATGCACCATCTCTAGAGTGTTCAGTGGTTAGATGATTTATGGACTTAGTTGCTAGCTAGAAAATTGCCGTCAATTTGTTCACTTGGCTTTGGTAAAATGGATATTATTGGTAAAACTAGCAAAGATTTGTGCAGTTGTTTCTAGATTAATACCTGGTATTATTTGTATTTATAAGAAGTAATTTTGCTCCAAGTATTGAGAAAAAAAAATGGAATACAACCTTAAAAATAACCAAAAAAAAAAAATAATAATAATAATAATAAGAAGAAGAAGAATGAAAAAAAGTAAATAAATAGTAAAAAAAAATAATAATTAAAAAAATAAGCATGAAACGGTAAAACAACAACATAATGGAGCAAAATAATTAAAAAAAAAGAAAAATAAAAAAAAAACAAAAAAACAAAACAAAAAAAAACAGAAATACGATAATACAAAAAAAAGAATAATATGAAGTTGGCACTGATTACTAATGATGATAAAACTCCTGACTTTGAATGAGCACTAGGTATTATGACAGAATGTAATCATTGTTATTTAGTAACTTTAATCTTGAGATGTCTTGGTTTTGTAGTTATGGTATTGGGTTTGTGGATGAGAGCAGTACGTATGGAATGGGAAACCTGTCATGTAAAATACAGGGAACCTACATTGGTAAGGTTGATGTAAAACGAGGAATTAGAACAAGAACTTAAAATTTGGTAGATTATTGAAAAAAAAAAAATGAATCGTGAAAATTGTCAAATTGGGTTCTAAAAGATTTCTCATTCAAAATGAAACATCTAGCAACTAGTTGTACATAGGCTAATTGAGAGCTTGGTGCATAATGTTGCTGTGTGCAAAATTTAAAGGAGCTTAAAACTTACCATAAAATCTGTAATTTTGAGATTGTAGTTGTCTTTTGAATTTTATGGGATACAGTTTTTTAAATCAAAAGTTTAATTATATTTATCTTTTGGGTCACCAGGGTCACCAACAGCATATATATATAACTGTTAGAGTAATTAGTATCAGAATATTACTATGTTTTAATTCCTATAGTTATCATTATCAGCTTTTTGATAATACTGGTTACAGTTGTTAATGTTTTGAATTTTGATAAAATTTAAATATCAAGCTTTAAATAAAATACTTAGAACAATAAATTGGCAAGTCAAATTATGACCTGTGTAACCGGAGGAAAGAAGAACAAATAAAAACCTACTTTCTCACTGAGTGGGATCAAACTCAGTCCTTCCAGTTGATAAGCAAGCTATTTACCACAAAATGAATTGGGCCAGAAAATCTAACAATGTATAACAAATACATAATAATTTCAGTTTTGTTCCACCTGTAGTGTGACTGAGTTAGTCATGGTGATGTGTTGTATATAGAAGATATAATGGAGTGATTTACTGCCAGACTTTCTGGTCTGGATCTTGTAGTGGTGGAGCACTCGCTTATCACTCAAAAGGACTGGATTTGATCCCTAGCATGGGGACAGAGTGAGGATGTTTTTTTTTTAGACACGTTATATACACCTGTTTAGAAATACTATCGTGTGTTTTTCCTACCTTGCAAAGAATTCCTTATATTATCATGAAAAAAAGCCTAGAGTTTGGTCCATTCCTAAAGGACTAGAACTTATTTTCTTTTTAAATGTGTTAAGAGATGTTTAATTCAGATATAACTTTTTTTTATTTTACAGGAAACCAGAATTTAAGTTTTATGGTTGATGGTGAATATGGAAGGTAAGAAAAGACATGATGGATTAAATCAGAAAATTTATTTAAGCCACTACAAATTAATGATCAGTATTTATACCCAGAGGACAACATATACAGTCTAACTAATTTTGCGGACCAGACGCGGTAGCTGGGTAGCTCAGTTGGTAGAGCATCCCACTAGTATTTGGAAGGTCCCAGGTTTGAGTCCCAGTTTGGCCTGTTGCATTTTTGCCTTTCAGTGTTACAATTTCATTATTGTTCTAACTGCTCAGAGTGATAGAAGAATAAAAATAATATTGAAAAATAAAAAAAAAAAATCAATAAATTAAAAATAAGTTATATTTCTATATAGAACACGTAGAATGTACTGGCTTAATAACAAACTTTATCTTTAACATTAACAGTAAAAACAAAATTTTATTCAATCAGCATGTTGTTGTTATCAATTAATTTATCACACAGATCCCAACCAGATTTACAGACATTGTTGGTGTCAGGAGACGATCAGATTGCTATGTTCCAAACTTACGCAGGTTTGTATAGTCTTACGTATTGTAAATGTTTATATATAGACAACTTATATTCAGATTTCACCAGCTATAGATATCAGCCAGATTTATAAACATTTTTGGTGTTCAGATGATTCAAAATTTTGTCATTTACATCATGGGTTGGTGATACTCCATCTGTATTTTACAATTAAAAATGTCTACAAAATTTAATGTACCTCCAACAACAGAGAGTTCAAATTGATTAGTGTTCTTTCACAACATGACAGGTTCTCTATGTCCTCACAGTCTTATTGACGTCAGAGAGTACAAATATTTGACAAATTTTCATTCCAGAAGTTGTTTTTTGGTCTGGTGTTGTTGCTATTCTTTCATAAATTTATCAAGTTTATTTCTGTTTTTAGTAATATTTTTCAATATTTTACACATCAAACAGAACATACCTGAACGAACATAAGGAAGAGATTTTTTTGCCAAGGCATCTGATATTATAAATATGAAATTTACATGCATTAAAATATTTGTTTTTACACTTACTCGTTCGCTTACCTAAGGTTGGATGTTTCCAGGCACTCCGGTTTCCTCCACCATCCTTAAACTGACCGCCTCAAAATAAGTGAAAGAATCTTGACTGGACATTAAACACCATTACTCACTCCACTGTTTTTATTGTTGATATTATTGTTGTAGTGATTTCATCTATTTCACCAAATTCTGGCAGTACCAGCGGAGGAACCTAAGATTGTTATTACAGGAGAAAACTTTGATACAACTGATGCTCCATTGAAAGGATATGTTGGAGGCAAGTATATTGATAATCTGTTATAAAAGTCTTTCATATATATCCTGATTTTATTCTATGATTTATTCAAATTTGACATCAATTTCAGCTCCTCTGCAAAATAGGAATGGCTTTATCGGACTTCTTATGTCATCAAGAGCTTTGATAGTAAATCTTAACAGATGTGGTATATTTTTTTCTGACTTGATGTGAAAGATAAGCTGAATGTCAATTTTAAGAATTTTGTAAATACAGCAAGAAATTTAGAAGGAAAAAAATGGTTATCCCTTTGTAGCATTATTGCAACAGTAAGGAAGAGAATCTTTTGTTATTGTCTATTATTGTCACTGTTTGTCACTGAATCCAATGAAAAACCTAATAGTATTATTCTTCATTGTGTAACATGTGCATGCTTACTAATTTTACAGGTGTACAATGTGCTACAACAACATTTGTATCTACAACTCAAGCTGAATGTATCACACCAACAAAACCATCATCAGTGCCAGCATATCAGCTAGGTAAGTATGCCGGATTTAAAATGTATTTAACCAATGTATAATTCCAGTACAGTCATAATTGTTGCCACATTTCAGCTAGGTAAGTATGTCAGATTTAAAATGTATTTAACAAATATATATAATTCCAGTACAGTAGTCATCAGTGCCAGCATATCAGTTAGGTTAGTATGCCAGATTTAAAATATATTTTACCAATGTATAATTCCAGTGCAGTCATAATCGTTGCCAGCATATCAGCTAGGTAAGTATGCCAGATTTAAAATGTATTTAACCAATGTATAATTCCAGTACAGTCATAATCATTGCCAGTATATCAGCTAGGTTAGTATGCTAGATTTAAAATATAATCAACTAATGTATAATTCCAGTACAAGCCTAAACAGTGCCAGCATATCAGTTAGGTTAGTATGCTAGATTTAAATTATAATCAACTACTGTATAATTCCACTACAAGCTTAAACAGTGCCAGCATATCAGTTTGGTAAGTGTGCTAGATTTAAAATACACTCAACCAATGCATAATTCCAGTACAGTCGACATCAGTGCCAGCATATCAATTAGGTAAGTTTGCTAGATTTAAAATGTATTCAATTAATGTATAATTCCAGTGCAGTCGTCATCAGTGCCAGCATATCAATTGGGTAAGTATGCTAGATTTAAAATGTATTCAACTAATGTATAATTCCAGTGCAGTCGTCATCTGTGCCAGCATATCAGTTAGGTAAGTTTGCTAGATTTAAATATATATTCAGCTAATGTATAATTCCAGTGCAGTTGTCATCAGTGCCAGCATATCAGTTGGGTAAGTATGCTTGATTTAAAATGTGTTCAACTAATGTATAATTCAAGTACAGTCGACATCAGTGCCAGCATATCAGTTATGTAAGTAAGCCAGATTTAAAATGTTTTCAACTAATATGTAATTCCAGTACAGTCCTAATCAGTGCCAACATTTCAGTTAGGTAAGTTTGCCAGATTTAAAATCAACTAATGTATAATTCCAGCCCAGGACAGTCGTCATCAGTGCCAGCATATCAATTAGGTAAGTATACCAGATTTAAAATATATTCAACTAATGTATAATTCCAGTACAGTCGACATCAGTGCCAGCATAACAGTTAGGTTTTTATGCAAGTTGTAAAATATATTAGACTTTTCTTTTCAGCTCAGCCTTTGTTAATCAATACATTTTAGTTGTTTATTAAGTAATTTGCAGTTTTTGAAAGGTTACATATTAGAGATACATAAATTTTCAACTAAAAGAGAGTTACCTCCCTTACACTACAAGAGAATGTATAAAACCATAATTTTGATGAGAATGTTTTTTTATGTGTATCAGAAAGGATGCATCATGATCATTATTTGTACACATATACTGAAGTTCGCTCTATTTTGTTTTATTTTCAGGAAATCGTGGTTGGAAATATGAATCTTGGACGTCCACATACTTACGTTATGCAGACTTAGAAGCAGCCCTTGACTACAACTCTACAGCCTCTGACTACACAACATCTACCATTGATGAGGCTAGGTTTGTAGCAGAGGATGTTAGTGACAATTTTACATCCAGGGCCTCGGGATATTTTGTACCAAAACACAGTGGCAATTATAGATTCTATATTAAAGCTGATGATGCTGCTAAGTTGTACTTTAGTCAGAATGGAGATCCATCACAGAAGGTAAATTGGAATTTTTTTGTTGTAAATTAAAATTCTGTATTTACAGGTGAGAATTAGTAAACCTACCTTTGAGTAGATGTGTGTGATTTAACAAATGGGAAATTTGTCTTCTGTACAATTGCTGGGTAAAAGGCACTGGAACTTACACAAATCTCCTAATTTTATCATTTTAAATTTAGTTTCTTTATGTTATTATTCGTTTTCGTTTATTCAGTGTTCAAGGTATGTGTATGCTTCATAAGCTATCCAACAGCCCAATCACAGCCAGCTATCTTGTCAGCATGTTTATTATAAATAAAGATTTTAGATAAAATAAATAAACATTTGAGATCTATAAACTTTATTTTATCATGTATAATACCCTGAATCTGAATTGCTAGGGTGGGTCATGAATGGCATCATAGTGTCATATTGATAAGAATATTGAAGACTTTCTCCATGATTGGGTAGATAAACACCTCCAATGGAATGGTGAAGAGTTTTGCTGATGTTTTTGGTAACATGTTCTACAAAACTCATTTTTCATATCCTTTTCTTTTGTTTCATAGAAATATACTGTGTTATATTATGATAATCAGGATATCATTTTATTTATTTATTTATTTATTCATTCTTTCACTACTATACAGGTTAACATTGCTAACTGTCAAGCTGCTGCCTCACATTATAAAAAGTTTACCGGACAGGAATCCAGCAGTTTTCGCACTTACTGCAGGAAATAGGTAATTGTTTTATTTTTAGAATTTGTTTTTCAGATTTCAGATAATTAGTAACTAGTTTGTATTAAAAAAACATACTCCTCTACCATCCATCTTTGAGTGAATATCTACATGATCTAGTATTATAAACATTTTGGGTAAATGGTTTTTGATGTTAAAGAGAAAAAGATTTTGGATGTTAAGCTAGGCATTTCTTTTCTTAGCTATTGTTGATAAAATTTGAGAAAATCTAAAAAAAAATTTATGGAAAAAAGACATGAAAAATGGGAAAAAAATATTGCAACAAGCAAGAATTTATTGTGAAATCACAATTATTTAAGTGCATCAAATATTCTGTATTTATCTAATCAGTTAATTAAATTATGATTTTTTTATAGCTCAGTATTAGATAGATGACAGAAAAATATTTCTTACAGTTAAAAATTATGTAATGAATTAACATATCTTAAAAAAATGATGAAGGAAACAGGAAACCAATTGAAATTTTAAATATGTTTTATATATTTTATTATTTTTATATTTAGTTATTATTTAGAAGTTGTACATTCAGAGTACATGGGACGCTCTTCGTTTCAAGTTGCTGCAAGATTATACCCAACAACATATTCTGAAGATATGACTGGTTCTGCAGTGAATGAGAAACAATCAGTCAATATTGATAGCACTGTTGTTCATGAAGTGCAGGTGAGCACACATGTCCTTACTTAGTGGCTCAATAATATGAGTACTGAGAGAAGAGAAGTAATGATATTATATGCCTTTTTCAAGATTGTTTAAGATGTTAAGTTTAGTTGAGAAAACAAGAGTGTCCAGAAAATCCTATTTTAAATGGGCAAAATCATAAACATTTTTAAATGATGATCAAACGGAGAGTGATCCTTCCTAGACAAAAAGAGATTGTCTGGATTCCTACACTTGGGCGTTAGAACACTTGGCAGTAAAGGCCATTACAACAGTAGGATCAAACTCACTTTAGGTCCAACACACAACATACAAGTGTAGGACTAGTGTACAAGTATAAGGGCCAAACGTACATGTTAAGGTCCAAAATACAGAAATAAGCTCAACATGTGAGAACCTATCAAATTTGAAATCTTGGTTAATCTCAACAAAAAATATCTGATTTTGGCTCAATCTCTCTCTCTCTCTTCTCTCTCTCTCTCTCTCTCTCTCTCTCTCTCAAAAATATTTATGTATGATATTTTTTTACATAGGACATTACACCAACAGGATTCTCTGTTACTGCTACAAGTTATGTTGCTGAAAAACAGACTGTGACAATTTCCAACATCAATGCCAACTCCGGTGTCAAATATCGTCTTAAATTGTTTGATGCCTACACAGGTATAGAATGATATGCTTGAAAATTTTACTGTTATTTATTTATTTTTGTATACTTGTCTATAAGGTCTGGATTTAGATTTGACAGATTATTCTAGAAACCTTAAAAGATTAAATTGCAGAACATCTTTTTAATACTGGAAAAACCGATAGTGACAATTTACAACATCAACGCTAACTCCGGAGTCAAATATCGACTTAAATTTGTTTTTAACATTTACACTATAAGTTATTTGTTAACTGTTTATAAAAAATTATATTTTACTAACTTTGTGATGTATTTTTATTTACAGAACTGTTAGATGCTACAGCTGATAGCACTACTGTTACTAACGCCTTAAACAAACATCCACTTATTGCCCCTGGTACAGTGGACATCGCAGACACCCCTCAAGCTGATGGCTATGTGTTTGTTATAACATTTAACACTGATTTAGGTATGAGTTTTAATTTATTTATTTTTGTTAATGTTTTTTCTTTATAAAATGTTTTAGTTTGTTACTCTCTTTGTGAAGCAAATAACTTGAATACTTCTTCTATATCAAACATTTCTGATTTGGTAATACAGACTGTAGTTCCTGAGGTCAGATTCCTGTGATAGGGCATAAAAGTATTCTATGAGAGTTTCCAAGACCTTGGGTCAGATTCTTACATAAAAGTATTCTATGAGAGTTTCCAAGACCTTGGGTCAGATTCCTGTAATAGGGCTAAAAATCACATAAAAGTATTCTATGAGAGTTTCCAAGACCTTGGGTCAGATTCCTGTGTTAGGGCTAAAAATCACATAAAAGTATTCTATGAGAGTTTCCAAGACCTTGGGTCAGATTCCTGTAATAGGGCTAAAAATCACATAAAAGTATTCTATGAGAGTTTCCAAGACCTTGGGTCAGATTCCTGTAATAGGGCTAAAAATCACATAAAAGTATTCTATGAGAGTTTCCAAGACCTTGGGTCAGATTCCTGTAATAGGGCTAAAAATCACATAAAAGTATTCTATGAGAGTTTCCAAGACCTTGGTCAGATTCCTGTAATAGGGCTAAAAATCACATAAAAGTATTCTATGAGAGTTTCCAAGACCTTGGGTCAGATTCCTGATAGGGCTAAAATCACATAAAGTATTCTATGAGAGTTTCCAAGACCTTGGGTCAGATTCCTGTACTAGGGCTAAAAATCACATAAAAGTATTCTATGAGAGTTTCCAAGACCTTGGGTCAGATTCCTGTAATAGGGCTAAAAATCATATAAAAGTATTCTATGAGAGTTTCCAAGACCTTGGGTCATATTCCTGTAATAGGGCTAAAAATCACATAAAAGTATTCTATGAGAGTTTCCAAGACCTTAGGTCAGATTCCTGTACTAGGGCTAAAAATCACATAAAAGTATTCTATGAGAGTTTCCAAGACCTTGGGTCAGATTCCTGTAATAGGGCTAAAAATCATATAAAAGTATTCTATGAGAGTTTCCAAGACCTTGGGTCAGATTCCTGTAATAGGGCTAAAAATCACATAAAAGTATTCTATGAGAGTTTCCAAGACCTTGGGTCAGATTCCTGTAATAGGGCTAAAATCACATAAAAGTATTCTATGAGAGTTTCCAAGACCTTGGGTCAGATTCCTGTAATAGGGCTAAAAATCACATAAAAGTATTCTATGAGAGTTTCCAAGACCTTGGGTCAGATTCCTGTAATAGGGCTAAAAATCACATAAAAGTATTCTATGAGAGTTTCCAAGACCTTGGGTCAGATTCCTGTAATAGGGCTAAAAATCACATAAAAGTATTCTATGAGTGTTTCCAAGACCTTGGGTCAGATTCCTGTAATAGGGCTAAAAATCACATAAAATTATTCCATGAGAGTTTCCCAGACAAAGTCTGATGATCTAATTTTGCTTCTTGTGACTATCACTTGTAAGTATGCCATTTGCATTTTTTATGAAATTTGGTTTAAAGAACAGTAAAAAATCATTATCTTTTCATCAGTAATAGAAATTTATTAAAAAACAGAATGACAGCTTTTAAGGTCATTCCTGTGTTTTTTTATTGCTGGTAACAATCCTCAATGCAAATAATATACTTTGTCTGGTCAAACCTGCACAACCTACATTAGACCTGTGTTGCATTATGAAACATGGGTATTACGGCTGCTATTCTTAGGAAGATATGACACAATGATAGAGCCATTATGAGATTGATCAGCCATTTCAAGCTTAAAAGGATGTCCCCATAGAGTCTCTTCTCTCGCAGCCAAACATCAAAGATGTCTCAGAAATTCTCCAGACAAGCAGGCTGAGATGGTTTGGCCATATAGAGCACAGTAACAGGATGGGTTATCTAGGATCCGTACACTGAATGTCACTGGTCATCAGGCCCTGGTAGACTAAACTGGCCTGAATGGGTGATACAAACCCTCTGGAATTGCCAAGCACAGAGAGAAAACTTTGATCTCGACTGAACAGCCAGGCCTTATCCTAAGGCTTGTAAAAGGAATAAGGAATAATCAAAGGCCTGGATAATCTAAACAGGATAATGATGATGAGATAAAACCATTTATGAAAGTGTTTATTGGAAATGCTGATGTTGTTCAAAACAATAAATCTCTCAATCAACTGTGTAAGTATTTGTAATAATCCAATACATGTGATATAATCAGTTATATATTGATTGTTGTATTTTGAACAGGAAATCTCCCCAAGATGTCATATGTGCTAGAACCATCAACAGCTTCACTAGGTGTCGCCATTGCCGAGACACAGAATGGAAATGCTGGAAAGAGCAAGATCTGGCTGCAAACAGACAATGTCGTAGCACCATCTTTTTCACCCGAATTCTACAGCTAGCGAGGTAAATTTATATATCACTGTATGCTCTTAACAAAAATTAAGTGGAAGAAGTGTTTAATGACCAAGTCAAGACTTAAGCTCATAAGAGTCTCAACATCACATTTTTCAAAAAAAACAATTCTGCCATATTTGGTAGGAAGCCTCTTTAGGACCAGATTTCTTAAGTTTGTTCATTGCAACCCCATCATAAGTGACGAATACATTAATCTTAGAAAGTGTTCATGTATGGTGAGATATACAAGTGTGTATTATGGTCTGTCTTGTATTAACAATAACTCGAGTCATTATAATTTTTTGATTAACATGCTAGCTCGATCACCTAATCAGTATGCTACAGACAAGCATACCACTCCCCATTTCATATTATCCTGACCAATGAAACAGTAGATATAATTTCCTGTTGATGCCGAGCACCATTTAAGGAAGCAGTTTCAATTTTTTATGTATTATGACCGAACATACAACCTCACACTCTCAAGACATGATCTACCACTGAGCCAAGGAAGCTGTCAAATTTCATGAAGCATCATTCCTTGCTGTAAAAAATATTTGTTAAAAAGATAAAGTAAAAAATCCTTTATGCTGTTGCCATTGTTTTCTACTTCACTGTAAAATAAATTAAGGGTAAGCATAGCTATTGAAACATGTTGACAAATAATAAATCTTACAATTAATGTTTCATCATGTGTTGAGATCCTATTTTTATTCAATAATATTATATACTAAATTATGGAACTCTGTTGAATACCAATGGTATCCACTTAAAGAAACGCCACCATATTTGTTATCTAAGGGGTGTTGGTTTATTTTATTCCATTTACATTTAATTTTTTAGGTTAAAACTGCATTAAATGGTTTATTTGGATACAGATGTCCCAAAGCTATTGGCAACCCAACTACCAGTACACAGAAATTTTTCGCAAATTTTGAAAGTGGTACACCATTTTCTGGAGAAAATGTGAATGATGTGGAATGTTTCTGCGGCAGACACTGCAACAAGAATCCGTTCAGAATCTATGAGAAAAAAACTACACAATTGGGTATTAGTTTGACATACTATCCCAAAGTAAGTTTTCATTAATATTTTTATTTCTTTAACTAGTCTAGAAACAGTGCAACTTCCAAAAACTGGCTTCATTTGGGAACCAGAAATTTGGCCAGTTTTCAGGGGCTGGTATTTAGAAGGCCTTATAAATCTGGTAGTCCGATCCAGTCCTATTTCTCATCCATTTCAGAATTTTATCAAACAGGTGCATTGACAAAAGATGTATTATTCTCATAAGCATTGATCATACCTATAATGTAAAATTCGGTTCTTGAACAATGATTTCTTCTAAATTAATTTCTTTTGAATTTTATACATTATTTACATCATATGAAGCAAAAATAATAATTTATATTAATATAAACAAAGAATGATAAATTCAGGACCGGTCTCGCATGTTCGGTATGTGGAGATGATCATTTTTAGAAGGGTCGGTATTCGAAAGTAACTGCAATGCACTGTACCGTATTTGTTTCACAAATTTATTTATATCTCAGAGTGCACTTCTGATCTTATTATGTTTCAGTAAAATATTATTATTTAAATCTTTCTATCTCAAACTTGGATATCTCACATCTGTGTGAGTCAGCTGGATCTTTTTAAAAGTTTGAAAATTTAGTTACATTTTACTGTAACCAAAACACATATGTTTAATTTTCTTGATTTGAGATATCTTGCATTTTTAGATACATTTTTAGTCTTCTATTTTTCCTCAAACTTTCGATATGTCAGAATGTTAAAATTCTTCTTTGAAATTTGAGATATCAAGACTCAACTTTTTTTTTACCTGTATCAATATTGATACATATCATATATTGATAATATTGTAGTGGATTTTGTAGTTGAGAGTTGAGTACTGGTTTTTAACGTCCCAGTCCAGTATATTTCACTTATATCAAGATGTCGCCAGCTATAGGGGAAAGTGCAGAAATTTTGCTTGTGCATTGCGCTGATGGCATTATACAGCAAGGTTCTTTATCGTGCCACACTTTGACATGGAACCTCGTTTATTTCAAGTTCTCACCTGAAAGAACCATGACTTTCGTTTTGAAATGCTGAGTGCTTGGCAAAAGAACAGTCACTACCCACTTTCAAGTCTTGGGTCAGACCCAGTCTGGGTTCAAACCTACAACCTCCCACTTACGGAGCTAGCACTCTTCCAACTGAGCTACCACAAGTGTTTTTTTTTTTTTTTTTTTTTTTTTTTTTTTTTTTTTTTTTTTTTTTTTTTTGAGAAACCATTTAAATTTGGATTGATATAGAGTGCCTTTGATCACTATCTGTTCTAGGTTTTAAGGATATTTGAGCAATAGAGGTTAAAAAAAATATTAAGAAAAACCAGATGTTTAATGCCTTAGACACTAGTTTTATTCCATAGGTTAAAAAGTGGCATGTCCTGGTGTAGGATTATTACAAAATTTAAAAAGTTTAACACAAATATTCATGGGGGATTAAATTTTGATATTTTTGTGGGTTACTGAAAACCACAAAATTAAATGTCATTGAAAATTTTTAATTACCATATTCCCTCAATGGGAATTTTTTCACAAAACTCAGTTCCATGAAAATTTCTCCAACAGAATTTTTTAAAAAGGCAAAACCATGAAATTTTAACCCAAGGAATATTAATAATTCTACAGTACCGGTATATTAAAATTGGAAAATGAATGTGGCTTTTAGATATATTATAAATGCTTCTTATGGTAATGAACTAAATTTCACCTACACTCATACTTTACTTAATACATATTTTTTTTACAAATGCTTTGCATATTTTAAGTAAGGAAATTTCCATTTATATTTAAGAAAGAAATAAAATGTGACAATTTAACTTTCTCAAAATTAAAAAGTAATGAGTTATTTTTGGTATAATGTTTGCACTAACAATGTTCTAAATACACTTCACAAGATTTATCAACAGTGATTCAGATTGTTGATAATCTTTTTGGGTCATGTTGACTCTTTCAATTAGATATTTATTGGTTATTTTGTGAAACTATGCATTGAAAACAAAACATCTACACAATGATAAAATTGTTGTAAATATTTATGAATGATTTTCAAAATTTGAAAAAAAAAATTGTAAAAATTAAAGCAGAAAGTTCAATAAATGAGTGTTGAAAGATTGCCCCATTTGTTTAAAACATAAGTAATTTTCAGTAACGAAAATGTATTAGTTTAATGTATTAGGATTTGCTGTCAATTTACGATGATCTACTCCGGATGAATTTTGTTGTTTGATTTTTTATTTCAGTTTTGTCTTGCTTATAAAGGGGAGATAAATGACATGTTCCGTGTTAAATATACCTTCGTAGATTCCAGTCAGACCACTGTTACAAAATGGAGTTTGATTAACGGTACTTTTGGAGCACCAACCAGGTATGTACAGAAAACAAAGATGATTAGGTCAATGAATTTGATTTAGTTTGATACTCAACAAGACATAGATTTGTCTAAAGATAGAGCTTTAGATTCTGGTATCCATTCAGTTTAACAATAAGTTACGCAGCAAGATTTAAGAAATAAAAAATGGCTGCTTCATTGAGGTAGTAATATATCAAGATTGATCTTTTATTAAGTTGTACAGTGATTTAATTCACAGTTGTCAAGGAAATGTATTTACATTTATCTTTTGATTCACAGTTGTCATGGAAATTTACATGTTTTTACATCTATTTTTTGATTCACAGTTGTCAAGGAAATGTATTTACATTTATCTTTTGATTCACAGTTGTCATGGAAATTTACATGTATTTACATCTATTTTTTGATTAACAGTTGTCAAGGAAATGTATTTACATTTATCTTTTGATTCACAGTTGTTATTGAAATTTACATGTATTTACATCTATTTTTTGATTCACAGTTGTCAAGGAAATGTATTTACATTTATCTTTTGATTCTCAGTTGTCAAGGAAATATATTTACATTAATCTTTTGATTCTCAGTTGTCAAAGAAATTTACATGTATTTACATCTATTTTTTGATTCATAGTTGTCAAGGAAATGTATTTACATTTATCTTTTGATTCTAAGCTGTCAAGGAAATATATTTACATTAATCTTTTGATTCTCAGTTGTCAAGGAAATATATTTACAATAATCTTTTGATTCACAGTTGTCAAGGAAATGTATTTACATTTATCTTTTGATTCACAGTTGTCAAGGAAATGTATTTACATTCATCTGTTGATTTACTTTTTATTTTATTTAACTATTTTTTTATGTGGATTGAGTTGTATTTCATTCAGGTAATTGTTTTTTTTTTACAGTTGGAATTACAAATGTTTAGACCTTAAAACTCTTGTATCAGCAAAAGCTGGTAAAGAAAGCACAGGACATCGTATCGATAGGATAGATTTATATCGCGATGGCGATATATACGTTGACGCTATTCAGATATCGAATACCGATACGACTACAGATCCTGCTGACCAAGTTTATCTCCAAAGACAAAGAGCTGCCCAGCCTCTGATGAAAGCAATTGATGTGACTGTTCCAACAACAGGACAGTATAGAATTGATATGGCACCAAATGACTGTGCTAACGGACTGCCATTAATAGGATTGGCTGGAGGAAGTGTAAGAAAAATTTTTTAATAGAGTTATGGCCCTTTGATGGTTTATTATGTCCATGATATTTATTTAGGATATCTGATATTCCTTCAAAGGCATAACTATAATAGCTTTTTATCACATTATGTACTAGTATGTTTGGTTTCTATGAAATAAATAAACATGTTAAAAAATACTTTACAAAAGGTTTTCATTACTTTTGAATAAATATATGAAAAAAACTACAAAACTTTTTTTTTACACATATGACCAAAATAAAAAAAGTAAAATAAGTGTGATTTTCCTTTTGTAACACTTTGTAGTGTGCAGAAGGGATTCTGACTGATTTATGAATTTAAAACCTACTTTTTATAAATTTATTTTTTTATTTATTTATTTATTTATTTTTTCGGTTTAGGAGAGCACACATTTTTATATTGACCTCAAGCTTTGTTTTTTAATTAACATTTTACAAACTTAATGTTTTTGTTATTTTTGCAGTTTTTATGCATTTTATGTAATTTGCAGCCATGTATTTTATTTTTATATGAATTCCCCTTCATCTTGGCTTGATACTGATCTAGATGATTTTTTAAATTTTAGTCAAGTGCTAGTAACCTAGTAACCAGTTCATCAGCAACATTCAGTCTCGCAGCATCAGGTGGAACAGTTTCCTTGGCAACTAGCAGGGTCAGCCCAGCCTCGCCTCCTGTCCAAGGCACAGCTAAGCTTACTTTTGAATCTACTACAGTGTGTATGTATCATTTCTTTTTGACAGTATGATAATCAGTTTTATTGCTCTCCTACTTGGAAGGGCTTTAATGGCTAAGTCCTGTATGATCATAAGATAATAAATAAAATCATCTCTAACAACTAGAGGGACCTCTGGCCCAGTGTTCTAAAGCAAAGGCTTACATATCACAGTGCTTCTCACAGTCTGGGTTTGAATCCCACTAGGAATAGATCCAAGTATGAGAAAGTTTGTCAGTTCGCTGGCCGAAGGTCAGTGGTTTTCTCCGGGCACTCTGGTTTCCTCCATTATCCCAGAACTGACCAACTTCTTTTTTTTTCTCCTTTTTTTTTCACCTGTTTTGGTGAAAGTTTTGGGGCAATGTTTATTGTAATACTTGATGTTCTTGATGTGTGAGTTAGGAAATTAAATTCTTATGTTTTGGAAAAATGAAAACACTTCAGAAAACATAAATGTATGCATATCTCATAGATATATTGTAAAAATAATTGTGTGACTTTAATTATGACATCACTAGTGTGACTTAAATTATGACATCACTAGGGTGACTTAAAGTTATGACATCACTACTGTGACTTAAAGTTATAGACATCACTAGTGTGACTTTAATTATGACATCACGAGTGTGACTTTAATTATGACATCACTGAGGGTGACTTTAATTATGACATCACGAGGGTGACTTTAATTGTGACATCACTAGGGTGACTTTAATTATGACATCACTAGAGTGACTTTAATTAGTGACATCACTAGGGTGACTTTAATTATGACATCACTAGGTCTATATTCAAAAGATCTCAATAACATGACATGAATGTCATTTTTTCTGTTTTTTCCATTAAATGTTAAGTCATTTTTGTGCGTGTTTGTAAATAGATTAACCATTCAAAAATTTTATTTGTAATTGGTATAATAATTATATAATATTCTGTTTTATTTAGCCATACCAGCAACATCTACTGACAAAGAAGGTAGAGGATATTATAAGAACTATTCCTAATATCGGTAACATTAATGTAACACTTGATGGCGATTGTGCCAAGTTTAGTTGGAAGATAACATTTCAACAACGAAGAGGAGATCAACCTTCATTTCAGGTAAACGATAATAAAGAGTGCCCATTTAACACTTATTTTTCTATATAACATTTAAACTCTATTTTTCCTATCAGTTGATATTTAAACTCAATTTTTCCTATCAGTTGATATTTATTAGGTTAACTAATAATGGCATTTTCTGCATATTTTTGTCATATTTACAAATTGTTCTGAAATTGCTGTATATTCCAAATTTTGTCAACCTGGAGTTGCTGTGTTTCCCAGCTTTTGAACTTGTGATTTTCTAATACCAAATTGTGTCAAAAGGAGTACTGCCTCATTTTGCTGTGGACTGAAAATATAAATGGAACCAAAGAAAAGTTACTAAGCTTTATGTCACCAGACATAGTATTTTAGGGTCAGAGGAAATTCAGTATGAATTTATTGTTACTCATTATAAAAAGAGATATAGATGAGTTGTTCACAGCCAAAAGTGTAACTATTTCATATAGAAATTATGATCTGTTCATCCAGAGATTTATTGGTAAAAAGAGTGGAAACAGTCTTCTCAATCCTATTAATTGAAAAATGGAAAATATACTTAATACATAACTATTTTGAAAATTAATAAAAATACAGACGAACTATATGTGATGGAGCTTTAGTTCAACATGCAATGATTTTGTTATCTCAGTCTACAAACTCCAGAAGAAAATGAAAACTGGACTTACATGTATCTGAGGTTGGAGATTTAAAAAAATTGTAAATGACAGTCAAAATAAAACAGAGAAGGAAGTTAATTAATACAGAGGAGTATAGAGAAGAAGTTAATTAATACACTTGCTTTACTTTTTAGGAGTTGAAGGTATTTTCATGCTCAACACCTTTTACATTTAGCTATACAGTCTGTGGTTTTCTTTATTATTTAAGATCTGACAATTTCAGAATTGTATTTTTCAGACCTGAAAATTTCAGAATTGTATTTTTCAGCCCTGAAAATTTCAGAATTGTATTTTTCAGATCTGACAATTTCAGAATTGTATTTTTCAGACCTGAAAATTTCAGAATTGTATTTTTCAGATCTGACAATTTCAGAATTGTATTTTTTAGATCTGACAATTTCAGAATTGTATTTTTCAGATCTGACAATTTCAGAATTGTATTTTTCAGATCTGACAATTTCAGAATTGTATTTTTTAGAATTTGACAAATTCAGAATTGTATATTTTAGATCTGACAATTTCAGAACTGCGTTTACTACAATCTGACCATTATGCTGTTGTTTTGATTCACTGTGTTATGTTCAACCTGTAGTTACTTGGATGATTACATTGCAGGTGCCAGATATGAACAAACTAACCGACCAATATTAGGGTATAACAATGTTTGATGAAATTTTAGAACAAATTTCTGTAATATATCGAATCCTGACTTGGTGATAAAATATCTGTTCTATTTAACATTTGATGATCAGTTGAACTAAATGTCTATAAAAACATTTCTAATACCTCATATATTTGGTTAGGATAAGACAGCTAGTATTTTAGTTTACATGAATTTATTACTTAAACCATATTGCTGTGTAGATGTTCAGTTTACTCTTGGCTAGTTTATTACATTTTAATTATTTAACAGGTTCTCATGGTAATATCTGTTGTTTACACTGGTTGTTGGTTCATTATTGACTGGTAATTTTATCAGCAGTAATTTGGAAGTTGTAGAATGTTGCCATGGTAATATTTGCATTTTATTTTACTGGTTGACCATTCAATTATGACTGTTAAATCTGTCAGCAGCACTTAAGTAGTTGTAGAACGTTGTCATGGTAATATTTATGTTGTTTGTTACAGGTTGATGGTTCATTATTGACTCAGGTAACTCTGTCAGCAGTACTTTAGTAGTTGTAGAATGTTGTCATGGTAACATTTGTGTTGTTTGTTACAGGTTGATGGTTCATTATTGACTGGTAACTCTGTCATCAGTACTTTAGTAGTTGTAGAATGTTGTCATGGTAACATTTGTGTTGTTTGTTACAGGTTGATGGTTCATTATTGACTGGTAACTCTGTCAGCAGTACTTTAGCAGTTGTAGAGGATGGTTCCTTGTATTATGACCCCTTACCTGGAAGTATGATTAGGCAGCTTCATAGTAAACCACAGGTAAGTTTTTTTTAAATCTTAATATTTCAAGTTTGTAACAATTGTACATTGTTACTTTTCCAGTGTCATTAGCGACAGGGGCGTGTCAAAATGGAAAAGTTTATGTTAAAGTAATGTTTTTTCTACTCGATGAAAAAACTAAGCAGGTGAGACATTTAAATCTGTGGAATTCCTTTTTCTGTATATTCAATTTGGTATATAATAAGGAACAAGCATTGTATGACAACAGTCAGCAGGTTTGTTTTTCACAACAACCATTTTTGTTTTACTAGGTCATGTTGATGTCAAATAACATACCTACCAAGTGTACAGGAAATTGTCAATTTGAATGGTCGGCAGCCCAAACACCTACAATGACAGGCATATCACCATCCCAAGGTGAGTGACTAATACACAGCTAACTTAAATAGACAGACATACATACACACACACACACACAAACAAACACACACACAATGATAGGCATATCACCATCCCAGGGTAAGTGACTAATACACAGCTAACTTACATGCACACACACACGCACACACACACACACACACACACACACACACACATTACTGTCCTATGGTTACAATTGCATTTATGTACAAATAGTATAGCCTTGACAACAAGAGTTTTTATTATTGGTGCAGGATTCAGTAAAGTGTTGTCTGAAAACCCACATCATGTATAACACTTTAACATGTTTACAGTAGTGTCTCCAGTTTACAATAATATTTCTTATACGTACTGTAAATTCATTAACATCTATTGTGCTAAAAGTGTTGTAACTAATTAAAAATAATTTTGTTGGGAAAAAATTTCATGGAACCAACTTTTGTGAAAATAAATTCCTTTTAAGGCCTTGGTTATTAAAAACTTTTATTTGACATTATTTTGTGGTTTTCACCATCCTACCTGAATATTTGATTTTTTTACAGTATAATTTACGCCTTGTCATGAAGTGTTGTTATCACTATAGACAGTATTGTCTGAAAACCTTATGATGTTTGGCAGTATTGTTTTTATGGTTCTATCCTATGTTTTCAAGTAGATTTATTTATTTACAGGTACCTTAGCTTTGTCAACAAGTGCTGTTATTACTGGTACAGGGTTCAGTTCGGTACCCTCAAAAAATATTGTCAAGATTGGTGGAGTTGCGTGTACTGTTACAGCTGCTACATCAACAAGCATAACTTGTAGTGTAGGAAATGGACCAACAGGAGCTCAGAGTGTGAGTGTAGTTGTTGATGGTGTTGGCACGGCAACAGGAGCCATAAGTTTTACTTATGTCTCGAACATTAACAGTATTTCTCCATCCAGTGGCAGTTTGGGAGGTAGGTATATGATATATTTGTATGATTTTGAATCACTTGCGGTAAAAAATTAAAAATCAATGGAAAAATTGAATTTTAAAAATTTAGCTGTAAGAGGAACATCTCTTGTATTTTATAAGCCTTGTGAAAAATGCAAAATACAAGTCTAACCACATGATCATAATCAGATTCATTTATTTGCCAAAGAATAAACTTTTTTGAGATCACTGACAAAAGAAAAGAAAAGAGAGAGAGAAAAAAAAAAACTGCTATTCTGAATAGAAAAAAAGTCTTGTGTTTGTAAAATATAAGTGGACAACAACAATTTAAAAAAAACAAACAAAAAAAAAACACCTTTTAAAAAAAGTTAATTTTCTGCTATTGGTGTAGATAATAGTCATAATGTATGCATGTTGTATAAATCATGAGAGCTAACAAAAATAAATTCAAAAAAAATAATAATAATATTCATGATAAATATTTATAAAAGTTTTAGAAAGGGTCAAAATCTGGGATATTTTGAGTATTAGGGACTGAAATATGTGACACATTAAAAGACATTCTTATTTTAAACTGAAATCATAAAAAGTATGCTACTTTCATGCAGTTTTTTTGCCTCTTGGAGACATTGTTCATCCTTTGGTTCTAGATAAATTTTTAAGGAGGAGAAACTAGTTTTGTATTAGATTACTTCTGTAGTTATGACTAGATAGATCCAAAAAAGTGTAGCATTTCTGCAGATCAAAACTATGAAATATGTATGATTATTATATTTATCTAATTTCACCAAACAGTCACGAAGGCTGTTTTAATCTCATTACATGATACAAACTGAAGTTCATTTTACTATGTAATTAAATTGCATTGATTTTATATTCAGTGTGGTCATATTTGACCAATTTGAAAAAAAAAAAAAAAATAAATAAATAAATAAATAAAAAAAAAAAAAAAAAAAACATCAGAGGCACCTTACCAAATTTACTCTTTTTCTGCTCCATTGCATTAATAGAAAAATGTAATTCCTAAACAACCATATTTTAATCAAGTTGATATACAATGTATAAGAAAGGTTTGATAATCAGAATATTATTATTTTGTTTAAGGAGGTACAGCATTGACTCTGACTGGTTATGGATTTTCATCTGCTGCCACGGTAACAGTTGGAGGGAACAATTGTCCTGTACAGTCTTCTAAAGCAGGGGAGATAATTTGCTTAACACCAGCTAGTGTGAGTAAAACTATTGGAATGAGGTTTAGATATATCCAAATTAATTTATCAACAACTGAATGTGAATATGCAGAAATTTATACCTTTGAAATATTTTATGGCATTGAGTAGTGATCATTAAAAGCCATGCCTACTGGCACAAGGCTATAATTAACTTCTCAGTTGGAAAAATCCCTCTGTTCTCTTACCATCCCTCTTTTTTTCCCCTCTTTTTCTTCTTTTTCACCTCAAGGACCAAATCAGTGTTGGCTAGGGGGGATTAAAAATAAAGAAAAGAATAATTTTGTTTAACTCTTCTCTCTTTCATTTCTTTTCTTCTTTCCATCCCTCCCCTTCTTTCATTCTTTTTTATTATTCCATCCATGTCTTATCTCTTTTTTCTCCCCTCAATTCCTTTTTTTCTTCATTCTTAGATATTTACCTTTCCTTTTCCATCTTTTCCTCAGTGTTTTTGCTCTTTCCATTAATTTTCATTTCCATTTCTATTCCTCTTACCTTCCATTTCCATACTGTTTCTTTTGGCCTTCAGAATAAAAGAGTTATATAATTAAAATTAGTGGTATACAGAGGTATGCACTCCTTCATTCTGCTAAAGTTATTAATTTATTTTTTGAAATTTTGACAGGCATCAGCAGGTGCTGTGGGTGTGGTTGTTTCCCAGTATGGATCTACTCTATCTTCATCAACACAGTTTACATATGACAATGCCCTGACAGCTACAATTACAGCATCTTCTGTAACTACCACTGGAGTATTAGGTTGGTATTTCAAGTAACCAATCACTATTTATTGTCTTAGATAGAGATGTTGCTCTAAATTTTAAATTTTAAATTATGAAAACATGTTTTTCAGAAAATTTACCAAAAAAAATCAAAGCAGCATAATTATTAAATAACATATTTGAGTTCATATCAGTAATCTTAACTTTTTTCAAAGTCTATCCTGGCAAAATATGTAAGCAAACAAAGCAATTAGATTCCAAAAAATCTTCACCTTGAAAGTCTATTGCAAAATGAAGCTGCAGCTTTTCTTTTTACAGCTGAATTAACTGATACATTTTGAAATTAAATATAGCTCAAGTTCATATGACTAAGCTTAGTTATGGCTCAGTTACACTACCTGACTCCAAATCATAAGTGCGCTGCCTTAACTGTTTATGTGTGTGTGTGTGTGTGTGTGTGTGTGTTTTGTAAGCCTAGAAGAAGAAATCTTAAAAATCTTATGTGCATATTATTATATTTTTTGATTTCTATTTTCCAGGTGGAAGCACCATAGTTTTGACTGGAACAGGATTCGGAGCCTCTGCTTCATGCACAAGTGGCACTTGTTTGAAGATAGGAGATGTAGATGCCACTGTTTCATCATACAGTGATACATCAGTGACTGCCACACTACCAGCTCAAGCTCCAGGGTCTTACCCAATCAGATTAATTGTTGGAACCAATGGTTATGCTAAGATTGGGTAAGTGAAATATCAAGGATGAGGAAAAGATTTTAAAGACATTTAGAAACATTCAATATTTTATCCTTCTTCTCAATAATTTCTGTCAGTTAATTCAGCAATGCTGGCGATGTGTTTGGTTCGGGCCAAGTCTACTTCTAGTTATTAAAGAGTTATTTCCCTTGATCAACCTCCTTGGTGATTATAATTTCTATTACAGTATGCATGCTTATAATATTCAGATTGTTAGTTTTTATTCAATACTTTATTAAAATTCTTTTATTCACCATAAACTATTGGATTTCAGACAATTTTTGCATTTGTTCAATTTGCAGAGAAGTTAATTTCATTATATTTTCTTCCATTTTCACTTTTTTTTTGCAGTCATCTATCCTTTTGAAAAATAAATTTACCCTGTAAACAGTTCTTCATATGCACCATTTTGGGAAGTTTTATACAAGTAAATGAGCACTTATTTATAACTTGCGGAAATTTGTACAAGCAGTGCTTCTATTTAGATGGCAATGGTGGATTGGAGTACAGTAACAATGTTCACACCCCAGTCAAGAATCTTTCTCTTATTTTGATGTGGTCAGATCTGGGATGGTGGAGAAAATCAGAGTGCCCGGACCAGACCTGAGTCAAGCTAACAAACTTTCTCACTAGAGGATCTGTCCTGAGTGGGATTCAAACCTAGGCGGTGAGAGGCACTGTGATCTGTAAGCACATGCTTAAGACCACTCGGCCACTGAGGCCCAATGGTGGAGTGGAAAAATAGTGTTTAACACCCTATTAAGATTTTATCTTATTTATCGATGTATTCAATTCTGGAATGATGGGGGGTAATCATAGTGCCTAATGAAACCCATTTACCTGTAGTAAGTTAATTGACAAACTTTCCCACACAAGGATCTGCGCCAGTTTGATTTGTACATAGTTAATCTATATGTATAATGTTCAGGCCCCAGTTTCACAATCATTCACTCGATTGAGTGTACACTCAACTCAAATTTGGGAATATTTCTATGTCAATTTTTAAGACATTATACAGTTAAAATTAAGTATCTAATGTTATATCTAAATTGTTTAATGTAGTTTTGTTGAACAAAACAAAATATTGTCTCATAAAACTTTAAATTTTTAGAATATTGATAAGAGAAAAATAGGAATATTTGAGTTGAGTGTACACTCAGTTTTGTAAATGAGTAAAGTAAATAATTATATCAAATGAGTGGAGGATTGTGAAACTGGGGCCAGGTCAGCAATGCATTATAATACAGTAAATTATAAATAAAGATCCTGATATTATTCTCTTTGTTTTAGTGCTGGTGTTACTAATATTGAGTACAAATTGACCGTAACAAAAATCTACCCAAATAGAGGTTCTATTTATGGAGGCACAAAGGTCACAGTGACCGGTCAAGGATTTGGTACTGATAAGTCAAAACTGTCTGCAGCCATTGGTGGACATAAATGCACAATAGAAGATCCAGTTACTGACTCCCAGTTCATCTGTACAATTGTAAAAACAGGAAAGGAGCATGTCATAGACAACCAGGGAACATCACAACGTATGTCAATAATTATCATTATACCTTTACAGTTTATTTAAGTGGTTGAGACATCTTCAGACAAAACATCATATCAAAATCACCCGCAGAAAATATGACTTATTTAGGGAGATCGAATATGTCAATAATTATCATTCATCTGTATTTATATAACAGTTCATTTGATTGGTGAGATATCTTCAGACAAAACATCATATAAGAATCACCTTCAGAAAATATGACTTGTTTTGGAAAAGCCAAATGATTATCTGTTCCAACATATGTCAATAATTATCATATGTTTTATTTATAAAACAGTTCATTTGATTGGTTGTGATATCTTTTGGCAAAACATCATATTTCTTTTTAGAAAGCATTCTTTTCTCAACAAAATCACCTTTGAAGATATGATTGTTGAGGGGAACAAATCTTCCTCTGTCCCAACATATATCAATGATTATCATTATATATCATTTATGTAACAGTTCGTTTGATTGGTTGAAGCATCTGTAGGCAATTGGAAACAAATCAACATATTTTCCTCAAAAAGAAAATTTCTCTCACATCACCCTAGGCAAATAAGGCTTGTTTATATATCTCTGATTTAAAAGCATGAAATGTGCATTATAGATCAATTTACATGTATTTTTGTCTTAACAATAAAACTTGTTTCATATATCTATTATTGTCTGGTCAAATTTTGTCAGTATAGAGAAAAACAAAATGTATTGAACAACAGAATAAGGAAAAATTGTGAAGACAAGAAACGAATTAAAGAGTTACTGATAAGGATTCGTCATGGAAGGTGTCCTTTTGCCCTTGCACCCAAATTAATAATAAAGGCCCCAAAAATATTGTCAATAACCTCTGTTTCGTATCAGTGTTAGAAATGCTGTATTCTTACTACATATTGTTCTTAAATTTGTTTGTGGGAAGAAAATTGAAAACAAAATCTGAAAAGTGGATGTTTTCATATAGAAAAGATGTTATTCTAATTATTGTAATGGTTTGCAATGTAAGTATCTTTCTTCTTCTTCTTCTTCTTTATATTATTTTTATTTTTATTTTTTTCAGAATTTGGAGTTGGATTTGCATGGAATCCACCATTACTAAGCGTATCTGTCGGAGACACTATCAAGTGGAAATGGTGGATGGCAACACAGCTTAGTTCTACAGTCCAGTTTGGAGTTTGTGAGACAAGTGGTTCCACAGCTACTACTTGTAAAACTGCTGGATTTGGTACAGGGACCACAAAATCATCCAGTGGTACATATTTTTCTTTCTCTCTATGTTAATTTTAATTTTTGAGAAAAAACTTTTAAATTTTAAGAATAAATACATCTCATAACAACTTTTTTAAAAAAAAAACTACATTTTTCTTTCATTCTTTTTTTTCTTTGTTTCTCTTTTTGTTAGGGAAAAAACATATAATTTGATAAGTTCAGATTTTCTATATGTTTAATATCCTGTGAATCGTGATTATTTTACCATGGTCCTTATCTGATTTTTAAGCTCAATTCTATTATATTTTAGGAACATATTCATTTGAGGTACCACAATCTGGATACTATTACTACTGGTCTGGATATTGGGATTCCCATGACTCAGAATATTTCAGGGGCGTGTTTAGTGCCACTGAGAGATCAGAATCCAGAGAAGATTTCACTCTTAGTCTTAATGGATATGAAGCTACATATGACATAAATTCAGGTATTTATCACAGCTCAGAATATTAAGAAGATGTATTCAGTGTTACTGAGATATCAAAATTCCAGAAAAAAAATCCTTGATAATTAACACTTTTCCTTTTTTAGGGTTTACATATATGTGTGTGTGTGTGTGTGTGTGTGTGTGTGTGTGTGTGTGTGTGTTGAAATAAATGAATATCTATATTTTTTGCAACTTAGATACAGTCAACTCTTTTTACAACAGCCATATCTATGATCATCTAATTTGCTGTTGTAATGAATTTAGAATGTTTCAGAGTTACATGTATGTCCCTTGTTCAAATGTCAGTGTGTAGTTTGTTGCATTCAGGGGATAATACATTGCATGATATATGCAATAAATTCATTTAATTTTTTTTTTTATAAATATTTCATAATATTTCTGAAATAGAAGTAAAACCAAATTATTATGTTAATTTAATCAATTTAATACAATGTTGTCAATGTCTAAAAGTTGATGAAAATAATATATACAATTCATAGCCACTTTATTACTTCAGAAAGATTTTTAGCAGTTAATTGAGGATAAAACTAGAATGTTAATATTTACTAAATAACTAATTAACAATGTTGTTGTTTTTTATTTTTTTTTAAATTGTGCCTTTATTATATTTAGGTGTACAAAATCCCAGCTACAGCGGTAATTGTGCCCCAGAACTTTCACCAACAGGTACATGCTCAGCCTTATCGGGTGGAACAGCAAATAAATTCCACTTTGACTTCTTAAATTGTATGTCTGGAAGTGTCACAAGTGTTTCACTAAATGAAGGATCTAGCCAAGATGTCATCACCCTGACAGGAAGTGGATTTACAACAACTGCATGTCAAAATGAAATCAGTGTGGGTAGTCATTCTTGTGCTATCCAATCAGCTACTACCAGCCAGGTCACATGCAAAGTTGATGCAAATAACAACATGGTGGTAAGTTGATTGGTATAAAATTTCTTACACAGGTATTTGATTTGCTTTGAAATGTACATGTAATACTTGTATATGGATAAGATATTATTCTTTACCATGTTTTGTATTTATTGAAAACACAGGAACTTGAGAAACTATAATATTGCATATATATATATATATATATATATATATATATATATATATATATATATATATATATATATATATATATATATATGTATGTATGTATATATATTTATATGCATGTTATATGCATGCATACTCTGTGTGTATGTGTGTCCAGATAAGTCTCTTATGTAAGTCATGGTAGACAGAAACAACTTTGTTTTTGTTTGACATTTACCACTTAAGTAACCACAGTTAATGATCAAATATAAGATGCATTATTATAGAATAATACTTATCTTTCTACATGGGAGAGCAGTGGTGCTTTGTTTATATCTAGACAATCAGTACTAGGATGGTGCAGGAAACAGGAATACCTAGAGAATTTATTTGACCTTTTGTTACTAAAATGATAAACTATTCCAAATCTAGGATTGCTAGAGTTGCATCCCACCTAATAGGTGAGAGATATTTTATTTATAAGCAGGCACTTTAATCAATGTCACAGCATAGGCCTTAGTAGTAAGGTACCAATATCTTAAACTCAGTCTAATTTTCAAATACATTTCTTCTTACAGGCTGGAGAACTGACAGAGTTTAATGTTAGAATTTCAAACAGAGGCAATTCCATCTTGAAGTTTACAGATCCATCAAAACGAAAATTCCGCTTGCAGCCACATATTTCTGCCATCACTCCATCCCAGGGTTCTAAGGCAGGCGGTACCCTCATGACAATAAATGGAGGTGGTTTCCCATCCAGTACATCAGATTTACAAGTAACAATAGATGGATTCACTTGTACCATACAGTCAGTTACCTACAGTAGTGTAACTTGTTTGACACCTAATTCCGGTTCTTATGGCACAAAGCCTGTCAGGTTGTATGTTACAAACAATGGAAATACCATGGAAGCTGTATGCAAGACAAATCCTAATGGCCAGACCCAGACATGTGAGTTTACGTATGCCTCTTCACTTACTCCAGATATGACAAGTGTTAGTCCTACAACTGTTGATGGTTCCTCTGTTCCAACAACAGTAACTATAACTGGAATTAACTTTGGAACAGATTCATCTAAAATTCATGTAACCATAGGTGGTGTTAGCTGTACTGCTCAGACTGTCAATGATACTTCAATCACCTGCTCTATTGGAAATATTCCAGTTGGTAATCAAGCTGTACAACTAAGTATCAATGGGAAGGGAAGTTCCCTATCTACAGGGAATGTTGTAATTTCAAGTCAAGCAGTATTGACTTCAGTTAATCCCACCACAGGCAGTACTAATGGAGGCACCATTTTGACAATCAGTGGAAATGGATTTGTTGATGGCAAAACTTCTGTCACATTAGGTTCATCCACATGTAGTATTGTGGCCGTAAGTTTGAGCGAAATAAAATGTAGAACTCCAGCAGGATCTGCTGGGTCTGTCAATCTGGGTGTAACATCCAACAGCCAGACATATTCTCCAACCTTGACCTTTACTTATGATGCAGCCGCCACACCAGCAGTCTCCTCAGTGTCACCTACTTCCGGAAATTCTGGAGATTCCATCGTCATAACAGGAACTGGATTTTCGACTAACAATGCAGATAATAATGTTACAATAGATGGCACTGAATGCATGGTAACAGCCTCACAGGCCACCCAGATAACATGTACACTAGGTACTCATTCAGTTGGAAGTTATCCTCTCAAGGTCCATGTAGCTGGAAGTGGTGATTCAGGAACTGTCAGCTTCAGTTATCAGCTTGCTGTCACAAGCATTAATCCAGCTTCAGGTAATTGAAGGTTTAAGACATTAATTTCTTTCTAATAAATGCATACTTTAATATTTTATGTTTAAGAATCATTTGAGAGGTGTAATATTGTTTTACATCACTGTTTAAATGGTTTACTTTCATCAAAAATGTCTTTTGATATGGTGGAGAAAACTGGATTTTCCTGAGAAAAAAAAACAGAACACAAATCTATGAGGAGTCGTTTTAATGGGAAAAAATACACCCCTTGGTTTTTAGCTCACCTGAGCCAAAGACTCAGATGAGCTATTGCAATCTATCACCGTCCGTCGTGCGTCGTCCGTCGTGCGTCGTCCGTCGTGCGTCGTCCGTCGTGTGTAAACTTTACATTTTAATCTTCTCCTCCAAAACTACTGCGCCAAATTTGATGAAACTTGGTGATATCATGCCTGGGTAACAGCCTTTTAAAATTGTGTTCCGGGTTTGGCCACACCCAACAAGATGGCCGCTGTTACTAAAAATAGCAAAAAGACAAAAAAATCTTCTTCTCTGAAACCAAAAGGTGCAGGCAAATTTTGATTGGATATTTGGATTCAGCATACCTGGGAACATTAAAATTGTGTTTTTCATGAATTGAGTGAAAAAATAGGTCACGCGTTTTTTGCGTAAAATTTTGTAAGTTTGAAAATGAGACATTTGTTGTTATAACTCAATAACGGCTGAAGATAATTGTATGGAGTTTTCACTGTTGATCTTGTCTTGCTATTTTCTTCCAAAAGATGTCAAGGTCAAAGGTCAAGGTCATGTCCCTGCTTTTGACCTTTGATAAAAAATCCTATTTTTTAAACATTTCAGGTGATAATGGCATGGGATTTTCAGTTAATTGTAGGTAGTGACATGACAATCATTTAGATACATGACTCAAGGTCATACGTTCAAAAGTCAAGGTCATAGGTGCATAAAAAGACTCAAATTGTTAATTATCTTGAAAACTGTTAACTTTTTGCATAGGCATATATATCAGAAAATTGTAGGTATTGACATGACGATCATTTTGATATATGACTCAAAGTCATACATTCAAAGGTCAAGGTCATAGGTGCATAAAAAGCCTGAAATTGTTAATTATCTTGGAAACTATTAACTTTTTGTATAGACATATATATCAGAATATTGTAGGTATTGACATGACGGTCTTTTTGATATATGACTCAAGGTCATACATTCAAAGGTCAAGGTCATAGATGCATAAAAAGACTCAAATTGTTAAATATCTTGAAAACTGTTATCTTTTTTCATAGGCATATATATTACAATATAGTAGGTATTGACATGACGATAATTTTGATATATGACTCAAGGTCGTATGTTCAAAGGTCAAAGTCATAGGTGCATAAAAAGCCTAAAATTGTTAATTATCTTGGAAACTATTAACTTTTTGTATAGACATATATATTAGAATATTGTAGGTATTGACATGACGATCATTTTGATATATGACTCAAGGTCATACATTCAAAGGTCAAGGTCATAGGTGCATAAAAAGCCTGAAATTGTTAATTATCTTGGAAACGATTAACTTTTTGTATAGACATATATATTAGAATATTTTAGGTATTGACATGATTATCATTTTGATATATGACTCAAGGTCATATGTTCAAAGGTTTAGGTCATAGGTGCGTAAAAAGCCTGAAATTGTTAATTATCTTGGAAACTATTTAACCTTTTGTATAGGCATGTATATTAGAATATTGTATGTATTTTTGCCAATGATTTTGGCCATATCTTTAGGTGAGCGTCAAGGCCCATGGGCCTCTTGTTTTTCCAGTTTCACATCTTTTCTCTGCTTAGTTTTTAAAAAAATATAGTACAAAAAATTTGAAATTAATTTGAAATATTTTTCATTATTTGTAGGAAGTTTGGGAGGTAGTCAGCAAGTCACAATACAAGGAAGTGGCTTTGATGTGTCAGTTACCACGGTAACCATATGTGGTAAGACATGTGAAGTTGCAGCTGGTGCCACACAGACAAGTAGCTCATTTATTTGTTTAACTCCACCATCAAGTGGTAAGGAAATATATTATAACAAAAATTTTAAAAAAAAATTTCTTTTTTAAAATCTGCCATCTACCCTAAAAGTTCACTCTCAATGGAACTCGCCAGTGTACCACATGATCAATACCTCTTAACATTTGTGCAGAATTAAATGGATAACGATTACATCAAATCTTTCGTTATTACAGGAAAACGTCACTTTATGCAGTTCCATTGCCAATAGAAATAATTGTCCTACACAAACGCTATGAGGTATCACGCGGTACACTGGCGAATTCCATTAATATTAAAAATACATTTAAAATGGTTAAAAATCTGCTATTTCAAAATAAAATTTCTATTTCTGCGTTATAAGTAGACATCTTGTCATTTGCGGGAAAGTTCACTTTGTGAGTAGCAAATACCACAAAATTCATTGGCAACATTTTTTACTTACCAATGCCCAATACAAAATTTAGTATTAAAAATACGATTTCATAAAATTTTTCCCACAACAATTTTTTTTAAATATTGTAACCACAAAATTTTAACTCCTTGAATATTTATGATGCTACAGTGACAGAATTTTTTTTAATCATTTTTAGGATCAGTTACAGTATCATGTGATGTCATAGCAACGGCAGGTAGTGTCACATCAACACTGTCCAACGGTTACACATATGATGCCTCATTAACACCTAGTGTGACATCGGTCACACCTTCACGTGGAGGTACGGGTGGAGGAACTACCATTACAATAACTGGGTCTGGATTCGGGTAAGACACGATTTATAACTTTCAGCTAACTATCTTAGACATATGAAATTATATATTTTATAAGCATACTCTTTCTACAGTAGAAGATAAGATTGAAAAAGTTTGAATTAACTTTTCATACCAAATTTTAAATCTTAATGAAAAAAGGTACTGTGTAAGTATTAATTTTGGCTATGTATTAAATAGATATTGGCGCTTTTGGTGTTAAATTAATTTCCATCAATATAGATACACTTCAACATTAATTTAAGCTCACCTGTCTAAGGGTAAACTATAACAACACCACTATATATATACATGGTAAATATCTGAGACCGTCAGGAGTGCCAAATATAATACACGCTTATATAAATACTTATACAGTATTTCAAAATTAAACAGTGGGTTAAATTCTAAGTTTAAGTTGTCGTAAGTGTTGGAGTAATCTGGTACATATACTAGCCTAAAGAAAAACAGATTTGTAATTATAACGAGTTTTATATTAGTATTTTTAATTTTCAGGTCGGTAACTTCAGCTGTCTCAGTAACTATCGGAGGTATAACATGTGGTGTTCAAACTGTAACCAATACACAAATAACATGTATTACACAGGCCAGAACTGCTGGGTCAATAAAAACCAAAGTAAATGTAGAAATCTCTGGTAATGGAGTAGCTCCACAGGTAAGTCTATCTATAAATTACACAGCTATGAGAATTTATTTATACACATTATTTCAGTTTGGCTTTAGTAAAGCTGAGTGGTGTTAAACATCTATTCATAGATCACAGTGTTTATAGTCACTATGGTTCAAATATGAATCTGTTTTTAAATACTTTTATTAGGTTTTTTGGGTTTTTTTTTTTTTTTTTTGGCCAAGTTTTATGGCTTCCATTCAAAGGTTTTTTAAGTTAATTAATCATTCCAGAAATAATGGATTGAGTGAGTGAGTAATGGTGTTTAACTTCCCAGTCAAGAATATTTCACTTATATTGAGACATTGTCAGCTATAGGCGAAAGTGCAGAAATTTTGCCTTTGCTTTGTGATAATGGCATTTTACAGCAGGGTTCTTTATCATACCATTCCTATCGTGACAAGGGACCTCGTTTATTTTAAGTTCCCATCGAAACTGTGACTTTCATTTAGTAATTTCGAGTACTTGGCGAAATAACAGTCACTACCCACTTTCAAGTCTTGGGTCAGACCCAGTTGGGGTTTGACCCTACGACCTTTCACTTACGGAGCAACCACTTTACCCAGTGGTTCATTCCAGAAATAAAAGCTCATCTAGTATACTATAAATGGAGAAATAAAGAGAGACTTTATCTTCATGTATGCCTGTTCTAGAGTGAAGTCACCATTACTTTTATTTCTCCTAGTCCTATCTTAATGTGTTTTGTGTTTTCTTGCAGACTAATGCAGACTTCTACTATGTTGATGTATGGTCATCTCCATACACATGGGGAGGAAATTCACCACCCACAGCTGGAGACATCGTTGATATTCCTCAAGGGCAGACAATTCTGTTAGATAACTCCACAGCAACACTGGAAATGTTAATTATACGTATGTTACTCTGTTTAAGACAATATATGTTTATTGTAGTATTGTGTTATTGCATTCCAGTGAATTGAAAGATGCAAGCTGTTACTTAAAACCTGCACATATATAGGGTCAGAGTTCAAATGTACTAAATATTTCACTAACTGTAAATGTAATATCAAATCCTAAATGATGTAATAAATTCCAATTTCTAGAATTCTGTTTATATTAATAATAAAACATCTTTTTGTATATTTCTAAAGTCCACCAAACAAACCCAGTTTTCTGCTGTTTAAAAACCTCAAAATTACCAATATAAAATTAAAGAAAAACAATTACAAGGATAATATAGCTAGTTTTTTTACCTGGCAATAAAAAAAGATTTAAAAATTTTTTTATTAATGTTTTTACATTTTCTTTTTGAGAAGTGAATGCTATTTTTCCAGTGGGAAATATATAACACAAATACCAGTTAAATTTTGCTGTGTCAGTTGTTCACATTTCCGAAATTAGATAAAACGTATCTCTAAATGCTGCAAAATACACATAGCTTATTGACTGTTTGAACTTTGGTTACTAAATTTCTCTCTTTTTTTCTGAATCTATAAAAGTTATCCCCCTTTGTTTAACAGGTGGTACTATGATATTTGACGAAGTTGATCTAGAATTAAATGCCAAATATATCCTTATCATAGATGGTGGAGCACTTCAGGTAAGTAACCTGTTTATTCAGAAATAGTCAAATGAATCAACATTATCCTGAAAGTATTCAAAGTGAAGAAATGTTGCTGTATAATCTGTTATTTTAACAAGGCTAAATTTTGTTGATTTTGACAAGAAAAGGGCAGTTGAAAATTTTAGCATATTTGATTTGGTAATCTAAAATAACTCAGTTATGGTCAACATGGTGTACAAAAATTTTCACAATTTAAATTTTGACGTCTTTTAATACTAATGCCAAAATACAGACAGAATTTGCACCCCTACGAAAAATAACCCACAATATGGTATCTTAGAGGATGTTTTTTTTTGTCGTCTGTGATTAGCAGCACATATAAATCCTGAATCATGAAAATATATACCTGATGTGTCTTGTCGAAAGTCTGGTGTTCCAAACATAATATTTTGAATATTTTTTTGCCAAATCAGCTTTTTTTTCAAATTAATAACCTTTCATTTCATTTTTATTAGCTTCATTTATAATTGGATAAATTTATTTGAGATTTCCCTTAGAATTTAAAATTTTTTGGCATTTAAAAAAAAATGTGAAAACCACTAGATGATCAATATTGACTTTAAAGTGATAAGTATCCCAAGAAACCATAATATTTGACTTTCAAACTTAACATCCAATCAAATACATGGCTATAGCTATCTCATTATAAAGAAGTGTTTTAAGATTTGTTGATTGATGGGTTTTGTAGTACAGTGCAACTTCGAAAAAACCAGGTTCGTGTTTGACTGAGGTATTTTTTTCCGAGGGGCCAGTATTTAGAGGGGCCTTATAAATATGGTAGTCAGATCTGGTCAGAATCTCCTCCATCTCAGAATTTTATTAAACAGTGCATTGACAGAAGTAGTAAATGGCATAACACTCTCATAAGCATTGATTGTACATGTAATGGAAATTCAGTACTTGATGTTAACAAGTATCTTTTAAAACTTTATTAAAAGCCAATCTGGTATTTCTATGGACCCGTTTCTGGATCAAGGAGACAGAAACATTTTGATATTAAATAGTAGAGTTTATAATTTATTAAAAGTGTTAAATTATGAAAAAAATATTTGCCTTTTTTCCTACTGATATTACTTTTGAATACTCTGGTATTATTCACAGATTGGTACAGAGGCTGAGCCTTTCCAACATAAAGCTACCATTACAATGCATGGTGAATTCAGATCTAGTGAACTTCCTATCTATGGATCCAAGGTGTTAGCTGTTAGAAACGGAACTCTTGATATGCATGGTAACATTCTGAATTTTTAGATTCTTATAATTTTTATTCAAAACATTCAATTCTTTAGGTTAATTTTAACTCACCTGCACAATTAATAAGGAAATTCAATGATGTAAGTTTTATACCTACATGCCTGTCTCAGTGCCAGCTCCAGGGTCTGATGTTAGATTTATGTTACAAGCTTTATAAATGATGTATCCTATAGGTCAGTTATAGGGTCATGTTTGTGGCATTTCCAGCATGCTAGTTTACTCTCAGCTGTTGAATTATAAATCGAAGGTTGTAAACAGTGTACAAATTATAAGTGAATTCTCAAATTACACAGTGTGCACAGTGTCCATTGTCAATGACCTGAATGAAAATCAGATTCAGTTTCTTGTTAACCACTTTCTAAACATGTTCAGTAAAACTAACCAAAATAAATGTTATAAATAAAATCATTCTTTCTTAAAGTCACAGGTGAATAATCAGAACAATAACTATGAAAAGATGACAAGTAAACACTGCTCATTGGGCAGATACTTGTGTAAATAGAGTTCAAGTGTTTATTAAATAAAGGTTTTGTTCAAGCACTATGATTCCCTTGCTATGTCCACTTAACTTCATTCCCTATGATATAAATGAAAAAAAAATAGTTGCATGTAAAACAAGGTCATTCCTGCCAATCTTTATCAAAGTTTATGTCACCCTTTGGTGTATGAAAATTTTTTTAAAATATATTATTTTTGCATATTTTTAATTTAGGAATTCCAACACCAGTTACATGGACATTCTTGTCATCAACAGCAACTGCTGGGGCAACATCAATCAGTCTACAAGTACCTGTTGAATGGAAAGTTGGAGATACAATTGTTCTCCCCACAACCTGGACATCGTCATAAACAGTCTGAATCAGAGACTAGGTAAGTGACCACAGAGTAGCCATAGTAGTAGTGTGTTAGGTCTGCAGATCCAAGTTGTGAAGTTTCAGTTGTGAAGTTGTGTGAAAATTATAGCCTGTGGGTTCAGCAGTTAGTAGTGATCCCAGGATCAGGGAATTCAAGCCTTTAAGAGGGACACTTGATGTGACACACTAGTCAAGTGTAAGGACAAAGCAGGAAATCTCCACTGTAGCTACTGTGCAGCTACAAATGATAACTAAATGAATTCTGTTCTGCACTAGAATAGATACTTCTGAGCCTATTAATTCATCAGGCCAGTGCTAAACTGTATCAGTGACAATGACATAAAGCAATTTTAAGTACCATGATCTCTCTTGGGTGGGACATTAGTCCACTGGAAGGTTAACCCCAGCATATTTACTGGCACCCTTTCATCTGACAGCAGGGTGGACTAGGGCAGTGTAAAATAAGATGCATTGGTCAAGGACTTACCACACAGTCTGGTTCGGAGAGTTACTAGTGACTGTTGAGGTATGACCTCAATTTAACCATCCAGACATTTATTGTCATGAATACATAGATATCTATGAATTGCAACACTTTTTTAAAAAATGCAAAATGACAAACTATCATTTGATTTTGAATATCATTTATTACAATGATCTCTTGTTTCATGTTCTATGTGTTTTTGCAACAAAATATTGTAAAAATTCTCAATTTTATGTTAGGTATGTTAATCAAATTATTCAGTCACCTACTGTTTTGGATAAAGTTATTTTAATGATCTAATATTTAAATCCTAGACCTCCATGAAGATTATTCTTTATCAGAACTATTTTACATTGCCTTGATTTTTGTATTTTTCACACATCATTTAATGATAGATAAATATTGATACATCAATGACAATTCTGTCATAACTGATGAGGCTTTTTTCTATACAATTTACAGAAAAATCACGGCCATATCTTCTGATAAAAGAACTTTGACCTTGGATTCAGGCTTGACCTATACCCATGTTGCTGTCACAGAAACTTATGGATCAGAGAATGTAGAACTTAGAGGAGAAGTTGGATTATTGTCACACAATATTGTATTCCGAGGATCATCAGATCCACAGTGGAATGATCAGATTCCAAAATGTGAAGCTGGATTTGACACAGGTGAAATAAAATCTTAGTATATTGACCTTGCCTTCTAGCTTGATATAACTGTTGGCCCTGTCAAATTTTTTTACTTCAGGGTTGATAATTATGTTTGGGTAAGATTCTTGATTCTTTTTTTTTTTGAGTTATTCAAACAAATGAATATAAGTGTTATAGTGTGAAATGGCCATATGGTCTAATCTTTGGTTGACACAGAATCAGGTGTTTTAAGCTTCCACAGAATAGTTCAGAATCAATTTTCCCAGGTAATCAAGTTTCCGGAGTTTACATATATGAGAAAGGTTGATTTCAGTATGTTTTATTGAATTGAGAATTTACAAAAGTACCCTGATAATGAAAATCTTGTTTTACAGTATTTTAGGTGAATTTACAACACAAACATGTTTCCAGGGAAGATTTGGTGAAGAGATGGGCAGTGACCAGTTTGGTGGACATATTCTCATCCATGCCCCTGAACCAAACATGGAGTGGGCTATTGCTAGAATTGAATATAGTAGAAGTAACCCATGCTGGTCAAGCTTTCAGACTAGGACGTTACCCAATCCATTTCCACTTGAATGGAGACATGTCTAGCAGTTATGTCCGTGGCTGTGGTATACATCATACATTTAATCGTGCTGTTAATATTCACGGCACACACAACACTGTTGTAGAACATACAGTTTTGTATAATGTCATGGGAGGCTCATTTTTCTTGGAAGACGGCATCGAGACCAACAATACGTTCCAGTACAATCTTGCTGTGTTTGTTATTTCCAGTACAAGTCTTCTTAACTGATGACATCACTCCAGCCTGCTTTTGGGTCACTAATCCAAATAATATAATTCAACACAATCATGCAGCTGGTGGCACTCATTTTGGTTTCTGGTACAGAATGCATGAACATCCAGATGGACCATCTTATGACCCAACATGTCTGTCCTCAGCATGTTCCACTCGGAGTATTTTACAACAACACTGCTCATAGCATGGGTTGGTTTGGTCTTTGGATTTTCCAAGAATACCATCCACGTGTGGGTGGATCTTGTTCTAAGACCGCAGATCATGCCCCCGCCGTTTATGACCGCTTGACTGCCTGGAACTGTGAAAAAGGTGCAGAAGCAGTTAACTCTGGAGCATTACAGTTCAAAAATTTTATACTTGTAAATAATGAAAAAGCAGGATATGAAGGCAAGCTGATTATTTCTGCTCCATTATACACAAGCTGAGTCATACATGGTGGATTCATCTGTGATTGTAGCTAGAAGCTCAAATTTGGAAGCGCACACAAATAACTTTGTTGGTACAAAGGGTGGTATTGTTTTGCCATATGGAAAAGGCATGGTAACCAAAAACACTGCTTTCTACAATTTTGATACCACTGGATCTACGGCCATTACTTTTACACTTATTGATGGCACCTGTAAGGAATTTTGTGGAGGCTTTACATACTGGTTCTATTCATTGACTTTTAACAACTCGCCAAAGAAAACAGGATTTCTTCTGGACTCATATCGGTGAATTACAGGATAAAGATGGAACTTTATTAGGCAGCACTGCAGGATCCAAGCTTGTAGCAACAACTCCAGATTTACCTTCAAGGTATGTGATTAGCCTGTATTTCATAATGTGTTAAGATTAGAACGTTAATTTGGGTTTAACTAAACATAGACAAATAAGCCATGTTAGCTTGCATTACATAGCTGGAGTGTTTTTTGTGAGTGTTGGTTGTGAGTGCCATTTTTTGTGCATAGAAGGATTTCTTGACCCCTAAAAATGAGATACTGTAAGCTTTTCGATATACTTAATTAAATATAATTTCTGTTTTCATTATTCTTATTTTTGGTAAGGGACTTTTTATTTCAACATACTTATTAACTGAACCATGGTATGTTTATTTTGAAGCTCAGTTTATGGCATGGCAAAGTGTATCATTCATTCATTCATTTATTCCATTCATTCATTCATTTATTCATTCATTCATTTATTCCATTCATTCATTCATTCATTCATTCATTCATTCATTCATTCATCCATCCATTCATTCATTCTTTCATTTATTCATTTATTTATATCACTCATTCATTCATTCATTCATTCATTATTTTCTTTTCTTTGTAGCTGTGTGGCAGCTGGTGCTGATTTTAATCAAGGTGTGTCTACCAGTATCTGTCCACCTACTGTCAAGTTCCACAGATTTGCATTTATGAACACCTTACCAGAAGCCTTATTGTACAAGTATGGGGTCTTCACTAACCAGTACGGAATCATGAAAGCACCATTTGCAACCAAACGTCTTACACACAAGCCTGGGTGGGTGGCTATGCTTGTTGATGGAGAGAAATACTCACTGGCATTTGAAAACGCTCTTCAAGTGACAAACATCAGTTATCAAGGAACATTTTACTCTTTTGATGTGAGTAAATTATTATTACTATACAATAAAATGTTTGAGGAGGGCATTGCTCCTGTAACACTGATGTATAGCCCAGGTTTTTTATAATAATAGGTCAGTCTAGTTTGTTGTCTTCATGTGATTAATTTGTAAATTTTACTCATTTAAGAATCATTGACTTTTAGTTGTGTTAATTTTTTTGATATTTTATGAACAATGGATTTTTTTCAATTAGACCATAGAGATATTTTTTTTGGCCTACATTTTAAAAATTACCCACTCATGTCATTGTTCAATTTTGCATGTTGGCCCCATAATTAGAACATCAGAGAAATTGATTTGTTTGAAATAGACAAAAAATATTTCATGTGAATCAAGCTAATATATGAAAAAAAAAAAAAAAAAAAAAAAAAAAAAAAAAAAAAAAAAAAAAAAAAAAAAAAAAAAAAAAAACAGTCAAAAAAAATTCAAAAGTTATTCTAAAAAAAATAACAATATTAATTTTAAAAATTTAACTAAGTCTGTTATAAAGATACAACAAAATATAATGTTAAGGACAATTTTTTTCAAACCACTCCTCCCCCAATATGATTTATTTGCATGAAATGCAATTTGATGAAATTTTCTCTAAGCAAGTTTTTTTTTTTTTTTTTTTTTTAAAGCCTGATAATGATTATTAGATATAGCTGCACTGGTAAATGAAATTTTTATTTTATTTTTATAGAGTGATAATGAACATGTTCAAATTTGCCACAAGTTAAACAGAATGCCAGACAGATTTTTCTTTGATGGAAAAACACCAAGAAATCAGTCAGAATTACCATTAGACATCAACAATAACATTAATGGAGATTGGTACTATGACAATTCAACCTCTGAGCTCTGTTATATTGGTAAGTATAGTGAAATTTGGTTAAATCTAAATCCATGGCTATAAGTATTATGATATTGACCTTCTCAAAACCTTTTCTGCTTTGACACACATTTTAACTTAGAATTGACCTTGTCTCAGATTTTGAAAATCTGTCATTTTCCAAATAAAAAAAGAAAAATGAAATATAAAAATAATTTTTTAGAAAAATAATGATAAATTTAAAAATAATAAATTTAATAATAATAAATAAATAAATAAATGAAAATAAAAAAACACATTATCTTGAAAGATTTGTGATCATATATCACCACTGGTTATAAAACTTAAACTCTAATAATTCTTTTTAATTGTTTTAGTTGCTGGTAAAAAGGTAAAAAGACGTGCAGCTTTAGGTCAAGATGACAATGACCGTACAGCAATAATGAAGGCATATAAATGTTACTACACCGACTGTCAGCTACCTCCCGATCCTGACACAATACCACCATCTTGTATTCGACCTGCAAATGCCATCTACTGGTCAAATAGTTCAGTCTGGAGTTTTGCACCAGCTGGTTATGGTGGTAACTACGGCAACAATCAATCTGGTTTACCACAAGCCAATGATAAAGTCATTATCCCTAGTGGTATGTTCAATTATGTACATGTATTTTTATCACTGTATCTGTTTTTTTTTTTTTTTTTTTTTTTTTTTTTTTTCAAATGCTGAAAAAATATACATGTCTTTTCATCAATTTTTAATGCTGGGATATACATATATATATATATATATATATATATATATATATATATATATATATATATATATATATCATGTATTTTCATCAGTTTTACTTTTGTTAGTTATTCTCAAAAAAATCCTTATCTACATGAATAAAGGCAGAAAGATCTTAATAATCAGGAAAAAAGGATTCTGAAAAATGTTTTAAATACTTAGAGTCATAGCTAAAATATGACCAAATAGCTTACCATCTCCAGCTTAAAAACTGTATCCAGTCTCTTTCGCTGACATGTCATGTAAAAACTTATTAAGTACATTTTATTACATGCAACCTGATACCTCTAGCCTTGTAAGTTTAGAAGAATTTAAAGTTAGTTAATATACAATTAAGAATTGACTTTGTGTTTGGTATCGTTTATGAGGGTATGAAAGCTTGTGAAGCACTTGCAATTGCATAATCTGATTACAGATTTTTGTATATTCCTACACCCTTAGTTGTAACCTCACATAACTGCACGTTCTGAACTGAAATGAGGCTTTGAAGTAGTGAGTCTAACAAGCATTTACATAGTACAAAATATTAGCTATTTTAAATATATAAGTATATTTAAACTATGAGCTGCTCAGTTAAAGGTTTAGCACAAATGGCTGTTAAAAAAAAGAATAAGAAACATACCCAGTAATTTTCATCGTAGATTTGATTTTTTTCTTCTTTTACAGATATATACATGGTAATGGACCAACAGATACCGACTTTGGACTCTCTAGAAATACTGGGAACCTTAGAACTAGACCATGGACCTAATAAAGACAGGCAGTTCACAATCAGTGTTACATATCTGTATATATTAGGTGGACGTTTAGTGATTGGCTGTAGTGAGGCAAATCCATTTGAAGGCACTGTTCAAATTATACTTCGGGGCACTCATGCTACACCTGATTGGCCAGTGACAGAAGGACCAAATGTAGGATCTAAAGTCCTAGGTGGGTACTGAGCATTAAAACTAAAATTTTGTTTTGTGCTTATGCATTTTATTTTTTTTTTTTTTTCTGGAGAATAGTCTGTTTTGCCAAATTCTTGATACTTTAATTAATATAGACATGGTCTTTTTGGAGTGGAGTGGAGTAATGGAGTTTTATGCCCCAGTCAAGATTCTTTCACTTATTTTAAGGGGGTCAGTTCTGGTATGGTGAAGGAAACCGGAGTGTCCTGAGAAAACCACCGACCTTTCAGCAAGGGAACTGACAAACTTTCTCACACAAGGATCTATCGCAAGTGGGATTCGAACCCAGGCGGTTAGAGGCACTGTGATCCATAAGCATGCGCTTTAGACCACTCGGCCAGGTCTTTTTGGGATAATATAAGAAACAAGAGTTCCTGAAAACAAAACACATACATTTTGTAAGAGAACTGATAAATTTTCTCACACTGGGAATTGACAGGGCAGAATTTAAAACTAAACGGCATGAAGTACTGTGACCGATTAGCAAATTATGACAGCTTTGATTTTGATTATAAAAACAAAAAATTATTTGTAAAAAAAAAAAAAAAATAAAAAACTTATTTCTACAATAGCCAGTTATCACATTGGATAGATTTTTTTTTGTTTAAAGTTTTGTTTGATATATTTGACAGCTGTTTTTGGTGGCCTTCAACTTCATGGAAAAGACAAAGGTGTTCAGTGGACACAGCTAGCCCAGACAGCAACCATAGGATCCAACACCCTGGTCTTGAAGGATGAAGTAAACTGGGATGTAAATGATGAAATAGTGGTCGCCTCAACCAGCTACAATATGTGGGAGAGTGAAACATTCAAGATTCAGTCCATAGCTGCAGATAAGAAAACCTTGACCTTGAACTCCTCCTTTGTATATCAACACATTGGTAAGATATTTTCACTGTTATTTAGCTTAACTTATATATAATTTTTGTCAAGCCTGACATCGCCATAAGGCGAGACTTAGGTGTTACTTTTCCAGTGTTGGCAGCGTAGACATAGTTTATGTTAAAGTCAAAAACTAACCAGGCGAGACATTTAATTCCATGGAATTCTTGTTTATCTTTACTCTGAATCTACTGGGGCAAATAAAACCAAATATTGTGAGCCTGAGCTTTGGTTCAGATTATATAATTGCATGGCTGTCTGTATGATTGATAATCTCTGCTTTTGTTATATATATATATAAAGAAAACAGAATATATATTGCCATTTTGAGATTTATTTGATGTCACAAAATCTTAGTTAATGTAGATCCAAAGTTTGTCACTGATGTTGTTGTTTAAAAATCGAATGAAGTTAAGTAGTTTTAAAAATATAGAGATAATTATTGTACAGGTATAGTTACTTCTGTATAAAGACAACCTCTCTATTTAGACCCTTTTAAAAGATTTTGCTTCTAACAAGACCACCTGTCTTTAAGGTTTATATTTCTTTGGTTCCATGGATGGTCTGTATAAAGATGTTTTACTGTACTTTGTCAGTTTAATATTTTTAGCCAACTATTAGTTATATTGTTCATGGACTTTTATTGATTTTACTTATAATTTATCTAATTCTTTAACAGCTCACACTGAAACATTGTCAACTGGTGAAACCTACAAAATGGCTGCAGAAGTTGGTTGTTTCACCAGAAATATAAAGATTATAGGAGAAGATTATACTACTATGTATACAGATTCATTTGGTGGGCGTGTTATAATAGGAGTTACAGCTGATGCAACAAGAAGATACACAGGTAAGTTTAAGTGGAGCAATGAGTGGAGTGGAGTGATGGTGTTTTATGCTCCATTCCACATTCTCTAACTTTATACCAAGTTGTTTCCTAAAAAACTCAAAATGACCACTGGGCTTTAATAATGATAACTAAAGAAGCCAAGTCATATCCATATAATGTTTCTCCTGAAATATCTAGCTGGATCCAGTGGTCATGGCAACCATAGCAATTTATTTTATATAAACGTACTGTCTGATTCACGTCTGCCGTAGCACTAGTTTTTCAAGGTTTTAGAACAGATTTAAAAAAAAATTGTAGAATGCCACACACCGTTATGACGTATGCATTTTGTCGTAATTAACTGACACCAAACTAAATGCCATCTTAGCTGGAGTATAAAATGCAGAGCTTTTTAAAATCCTTACGGGGATTTAATATGGGAAAACACACAAACACTCATTCCGGAAATACATCGCTGAAAAATCATGCGGGTTAAGAAAATACAATTGCGCATGACCGACTTTCCCATTTTCTCTGGCCAGGTAATATCGTCTGCGACTTGACAGCAAAAGGAATATAAACTGAGGTCTAACAACAGCGATCGTACCTACAGCTGAATGAACTGTTCCAGAATTGTCTACTCTAACCCGCATGATTATTACAGCGATGTATTTCCGGAATGAGTGTTTGTGTGTTTTCCCATATTAAATCCCCGTAAGGATTTTAAAAAGCTCTGCATTTTATACTCCAGCTAAGATGGCATTTAGTTTGGTGTCAGTTAATTACGACAAAATGCATACGTCATAACGGTATGTGGCATGCTACAAAATTTTTTGATATCTCTTCTAAAACCTTAAAAAACTAGTGCTACGGCAGACGTGAATCAGACAGTAGATTTAAAAATTTTGTTTACTGTGTTACCCTATTGTACATTCTTTTTTATCAGTTATATTGCATTCACATTAACATGATATCACCATAGTAACAGTATACAATATTATTATTATTTTTAATTTTCAGGCTATGGTAGCATTTCAAATGTAGAGTTCTATAGAATGGGACAGTATGGCTGGGATGCTCCATATGATCCAAGGTTTGCTCTATCGTTTGTGGACACAGGTACTGTTAGTGATATCAAACCATCTTACATTAAAAAATCAACTTTCAGGGAAAATTTCAGTCCAGCTATTGGCTTGTATGGAACTACAAATCTAGAAGTACAGGATAACCTTATACACCATACTGTTGGACCAGGTAATTTTATTTGTCTTTTTATTTGTCTGTCTGTTGGTCTATCTGTCTTTCTATCTGTTGAGTCTATCTGTCATATTGAGTCTCTTTGTCTGTTTAGTCGATCTGTCTCTGTTGAGTCTGTCTGCCTGTTATGTCTATCTGTCATGTATAGTCGATCTTTCTGTTGAGTCTGTCTGCCTGTTGTGTCTATCTGTTATGTGGAGTCTTTTTGTCTGTTTAGTCAGTTTGTCTCTTTTGAGTCTATCTGCCTCTCGTGAGAATCAGTTGAGTCTGTAAGTCTTGTTTATTCTATCTGGCTTTCATTTAATCCTATCTCATGTTGAGTCTGTTTTTTGGGTCTATCTGACTGTCTGTTGAATCTGTTTGTTATGTTGAGTCTTTCTGTTTATTCAGTGTCATGTTGTGTCTTTTTTGTCTTTTGATTCTATCTGATATGTTGAGTCTATTTGTCTTTTGGGTAAATCTCTCTAGTGAGTTAATCCCATGTTGATTTTTCCTGTTGAGACTATCTGTCTGTTGAGTCTATTTGTCTTGTTCATTCTCTCTGTATGTTGATTCTATCATGTTTTGTCTGTCTTTATTTTAAGTATATTTGACTTTTGTCGAGTTTGTCTGTCACGTTGAGTTGGTTAAGTCTATTTATTCTATCTGTTATGTTTGTGTATATCTGTCTGTTGAGTCCATCTGTCTCCCTCCGTAAGTGGGAGGTTGTGGGTTTGAACCCCGACCGGGGGGTGACCCAAGACTTGGAAGTGGGTAGTGACTGTTCTTTCACCAAGCACTCGGCATTACGAAATAAAAGTAACGGTTCTTTTGGATGGAAACTTTAAATAAAGGAGGTCCCATGTCACAGTAAGTGTGGCACAATAAAGAACCCTGCTGTATAATGCCATCAGTGCAACACAGGCAAAATTTCTGCATTTTGGCCTATAGCTGGCGATGTCTTGATATAAGTGTAATGTTCTTGACTGGGACCTTAAACACCTTTACTCAACTTAACACAACTCTGTCTGTTGCTTGATTCCATCTTTTATGTTAAGTCTATCTGTCTGTTGAGTGTCTGTCTTTCTTTTGAGTCTATCTGACTGCCATTTTGAGTCTATTGTTCATGTTGAGTCTGTCATTTTAAATCTATTTGTCTGTCTGTTAAGTCTGTCTGTTGTGTCTTTGTCTGTTGAGACTTTCTGCCTGTTTAAAAAGATTTTCAACTTTTTACATGAATGACATCATAGGATATCATTAAGCATTTAAAATTATTTTATATGTAATTGGACATTTAAACTAAAACATGGATCCTTATTTCTCTTGGCATTTACACATCACTTTTACATTACAGGTATCAAAGTTATATCTACAGGCACAAAATTAAGACGTAATTTGGTAAACCTGAATATTTGGCCTGGATCATACCAAGATCGTCAAGAGGCTAAAAACATTAATTATGATGGTGCCATTGAAGCAATGGGTTCTCAAGGAATTGTTTTACAGGGTAACCACATGTCAGGAGCTGAGAGGACAGGTTACCATGGTGAACCAGAGCCTTGCAATGGGAACTCAGAACCATGGATGGACAATGTTGTACACTCGGCTATGATTGGTGTGGCTATATTGGGTCAGGACTCATTGACATCGCCCCCAAGTTGTATACATTATTCTAACTACACTGTTTGGAAATGCTATGATTTTGGACTGTTTTATGTTGGGTAAGATGGCAAAGATTACTTATATAATAACAGTTTAGGATATAATAACAGAAAATGTACTTAAAATACTGCTCTATAAATCATGTTGAAAATGAAAAACATTCTATACATCACTATTCTTTATACAAAGAAAACTGATTAATCTTTTACTGGAAAAAAAATCACTATGATATTGCTGCTATTTTTAGTTGAAAAGAAAAAAGTTTTATTCAATAACTGTAACAATAATGAAAAAAATTATGAAAACTTTTATTACATACAGAAATACATTTTTTGTTTTCATGAAATAACTTCAGAATGAGGTTCAAGTCTTAATTTTAATGCTTATGACTTATTTTTTGCATTTATTTTCAAAATGTCTTAGAGGATTGAAAATGATGATTGAATTGTTGTTGGTAATTTTAAGCTTGTCATATATTTTGCAATGTTTACATTGATATATAATTACTCATTGAAACAATTATGAAAACAAAAAAAAAATTGTTTGTAATATTTTTTCATATTTTAATTTTTTACCTTCCATTTTCTTAAATTAAAAAGTTTGTTCCAGAGTAATTAATTATTTATTTATTATTTTGATGTTTTACAGCCCACTTAGTCTAGAGACACGAAGAAACCAGCTGATAGACAACGGAGTAGGACTTCATGTTTTAGTTTATGGTCCATCGGCTCTAGATCATCAATATGCTGATAAGTATTTACTTATAGAGGATTCCCTGTTTGTTGGTACATCTCCCGCATTCGATTGTACAAAAGATGTTGTAAATACAAATGATGACAATATCGTTTTAAGTGGAATGGCTAGAGCTGGAAGGATAGGAGGAACAGGCAGCTTCATCGGAGGTCGTCGAGGATTTGACATTGGAACATTTGCACAATCATCAAATAATTGTCCAGAAAAACCATTTAACAATATTATGTCATATCCAGCCATTAGTGGACGAACAAATATGAAAAGTAAGTTGTCTTTTTTCATTAAGTCTTCCAACAAGCAAACTGACACAAATGATCTTCCAACAAGCAAACTAACAGACTAGAATTTATTATTCATTGATCAGTTCAGGGATGGATAAACAGGCACATCTAAAAAAAAAAAGCCACTGATGTGTAGCAAGGAGACTGACAAATTTTCTAACACTCGGATCTGTCTGTAACCCAGTTGATGAGAGGAACTGTTATCAGTAAGTGCTATTTAGACCACTTGGCCACTGACACCACACATGACATATTGAGTGCAGATAGGTCGATTGAAACTCCATAGTCACTATTACTGATCAGGTTAAATCTCCAATCAAATTAGAGATGGTCAATAGTGTTTTTAACATTATAAACTCTAAAACTTTCAGAAACTTTTTTTAAATATTGATTTTTTTCAATAGGAGTTACCTTTGCACATTTTAAGTCAGCTTGTGGTTACAACGACTTTGCCATATCGACACCAAGCAGGAATGATGACTTAATCCATCCATTAACAGTTGAGTCAACACAATTTGATGATGTACCTGATGATAACAAAGTTCATTTTACAAGACCAAATTTAGGGTAGGTACATGTGTCAATATTTATGTATTTGGCATTATATTTATATCCTACCCCCCCCCCCCCCCCCTTTAGTTTGAGTAGTGTTAATGGTTGTTTCTGAAGGATGAGTGATATTATGGATTTTATGTACTAATGCAGATTTCTGCACTCATTTTGTGGTCGTCATTTAAAAAGAAAGTTGATGGAAATAACCAAAGATTTTTCAGTTGAAAATCATCAACAAATGAATTTAAATTTTTGCATTGGTATGTACTAGAATTTGACATGAACCTACTTAATTTGCAAGGCACTATGATTTTGAAGTTGGAGGTTTAAACCACTGACCTCTGCCCTGCCCCCCCTCCCCACCTTCCCCAGCAATCTGGATAAAGCACTATTAACTTGTTATTTCCATACATTTAAATTAAAATATACAACATCAAAATTTTAAGATGTTATTTATTTATTTATTTATTTATTTTTTTAAATATGTTTAATTATTATTTTTTAAATTTATTTATTTATCTATTTATTTATTTATTTATTAAATTTTGTTGTTTGTGATGTTGTTGTTGTTTTCCCACATTGGTCATGATAGGAAATGGTATAATAAACCTGAGGTACATTCAGAATCAAGTTGGAATGCTTGCACATAATTTCTACATCTTAAGTCTTGCGTAAATAAGGACTAGAAATCGGATTCAGATTTTTCTATGCAATTATGGGATTTGAATTTCACCTTTTTTTAGTAAAAATTTCATTAATTCATGATTATTTATATTTCAGAAAAATAAATCCTTCAGATTGTGTAGACATGGATTGTGATGGATTGAAGAAAGTCATGATCCAGGATCTTGATGGAACATTCCTTGGATCAGTCGGAACAGTCATTGCTGAGTCTGAGTTTGAGTGGGACCAAGATCCTCGCAGGGGTCTTGGTGACTACAGAATTCCAAAAGCCATGTTGACAGACCCATCTGGACGTCGATGGTCATATACTGAATTCGCAAAATACAAAGGTATTTAGTTTTTATATTATTTTTACTAAAATCTAATCTTATCATATATACTGAAAAATACAAAGATGAAAACATTTACTTTATGTATCTGCGTGTTTTCAATTAATGAAGAATTGCTTACCATGAATATCATTTTATGGAAAATCTAACCACATTTTTAAAGCAGAATGCCAATTGCTTTCAGTTTTATTAAGATCACCCAGTTATACCAGAAAGCAAAACATAACATTCCCTTTTCTTTATATTTATATATGTGTATAATTTCCAACTTGTGCATGAACCAAACAACTGCTATATTTATTGAGATGAATCCAACTTCAGATCTTCCATTGATGATAAAAAAAGAGTCTTTTACAGACTTTTCAATTTCTTAAACTATCAATAATTTATTAAAACTTCTCAGTTCTTTGCTGTAAAACTTGATCAACAAAATTTTGATATCACTGTATTTGTTATTTAAGGAATCATTAGGGACACAACTTGCACCTATAAGTCTACCTGGCAGGCTCACAAGTGTACCAATGGCTGGAACTACCGAATGCTTATCATTGAAAACATGGACAGTGATACCGAGACCCGACGTCTTTCCCCAATCGGTTTTCTTGGACATAGTGATGCAGGAGACGGTTATATAGATTTAATTAATGGACCTCAGGATCATGGCTGGTGTGCTGGGTACACATGTCAGAAGCGTTTGTCTACTTTCCCTGCTCTCGTGGCTCTGGGTAAGTGAATATGTGGGAGGTCATGGGTTCAAACCTGACTGGGTCTATACCAAGACTTAAAAGTGGTGGTGACTGCAAGCATTCAGCATTTCAAAATGAAAGTCACGGTTTTTTCAGATGGGAACTTAAAATAAACGAGGTCCTGTGTCCACTGTAGGCATGGCACGATAAAAAACCCTGCTGTATAATGCCATCAGTGCAATGCACAAGCAAAATGTCTGCACTTTCGCCAGTGGCTGGCGACGTCTCAATATAAGTGAAATATTATTGACTTGGGCGTTAAACACCATTACTCAACTCAGCTCTCTGGGTAAGTGAAACATTCAGGTCTTGAGTTTATAAGATGATGAGAATGGATTGGATTAAGTTGTTTTACACTCGGTCAGATGAGATTGGATTGAATTATGTTGTTTTACACTTGGTTTGATGAGATTGGATTGGATTATGTTGTTTTACATTCGGTCAGATGAGATTGGATTGGAATATTTTGTTTTACACTTGGTCAGATGAGATTGGATTGGATTATGTTGTTTTACACTTGGTCAGATGAGATTGGATTGGATTATGTTGTTTTACATTCGGTCAGATGAGATTGGATTGGATTATGTTGTTTTACATTCGGTCAGAGGAGATTGGATTGGATTATGTTGTTTTACACTGGATCAGATGAGATTGGATTGGATTATGTTGTTTTACACTTGGTCAGATGAGATTGGATTGGATTATGTTGTTTCACACTCGGTCAAGATTCTTTCAGTTATATTTAGGCGGTCAGTTCAGGGATGGTGGTGGAAACTGTTATGTCTAGATAAACCAATGACTTTTTGCAAATGAACTGAAAAACATTCTAACATTAGAGTGTGTCCAATGCCCAAGACAGTTAGAGGCACTATGATCCATAAGTGTGTGCTTTAATGCACTCAGCTAACAAAATGATCAGTTTTCGGCAACTTGGTCTTTGTCATAGTATTCTCTCAAATACTAGGGCTATCTTTACAAATTTTGATGAAAAAGGGTTGAATTTATTTTAGTAAGTCATCATTTTTTGGAATTTTGTATTGTATGATATTTAGACAATGAATATTAAAAAAAAAAAATTAAAGAAAAAGAAACAAGCATGTCTAATTTACGTCACATAGCTTAACCACCAGCAAATCCAAAGAAGAGAGAGAATCTTTTTAAAGATTGAAAAAAGAAAAAGAAACAAGCATGTGTAATAAAAACAGATGAAATTGAAATATTTTTTTTTCTCCAGGTCGTAATTATTCTTGTTACTATTCGAGTGTTGCACCACAGAAAACTAGATACTTCCTGCTCCATGCTGGTACCAATGATGCTATCAGATTGGCCACATTTTACAAGACACCAAATCGTCTTGATGTCTACCATAACGGAAATTACATTATACCTAAAAATGGACAGCTTGATAGTAACAATAATTTGATTTTATCTCAACCAACGACCCCTGGTCAGTACATGCCAGATCCTGCTGTTGATGTATCTGGAGCAAATTACATCGATCGGGACTGGAGCCAGTTAAACATCATTATCAAAGGTCCTGAGCCTGTAGAAGTTGTCACAACACCAGTTATCGTAGTGGGATTCAATGTACCTACTTTGACAGTGGACCAATTTTTTGGACCAAATTTACTCAGCAATGTTGCAACTTTCTTGGGTGTTGATCCCAGTAAAGTCAGAACGATGAATGTCATCAGTGGCGTCAGTAAAAGGAGAAGAAAGAGGTCTGGTACCAATACAATGTATTATGTTGAAATCGGTGATGGACCATGCCCAACTCTGAACTGTACCCAAACTAGCTCTGTAACCTCTGACCTCAACCAGATGTTTATAACAATCGTCAACGAATATCAGGTAAGATTATTTAGCTTGTCATTGAAATCTGGTATTTGGAACATTTTGATATCGTTCTCATTTTCTATAAATTTTGACCTTTTTTTGTATTTCAAATAACATACAAGATTGTTTTTCCATTTGAAAATATTCAAATATTTTGTAACCAAAAAATATTCAAAAATTAAGGCTTACCTTTTAAAAGGTAAGTTTTTAGAAGTTAATTATCTGCAAGGAAAATTTCTTCAACAATATTACCTCTGATCTTACCTTTGCTAAGCCAAGGTTATATATATGTATTTTTCTCTTGTGCTCTTTTCAGCTGGGTAATTTGGCAGAATCATTGAACACTACATTAAACGGAATATCTGTCCAGGCACCTTTACCACCAACAACAGACCCACTATGGCAGACCTTAGTGCAGTCCACTAGCAGTTATGAAAGTATCATAAAAATACCTCAGACGCTGACTATACAAACCGAGGCTGTACCCGGAACGGAAGGGAATGTTTTTACAACACAACCAAAACTACAGTTTCTTGATGCTTCTGTAAGTAGCCTTACATGTATCAAATAATCCTAAACTTCAAGGAAATTATTCATTATTTTTCATTATTGGTTCATTGTTTGATAAAAAAAAGTATTTTTTCATCTCTCTCTCTCTCTCTCTCTCTCTCATACATATGTATGTATGTATTATTATATACATTTGTTACAAATTTTAAGATTCTTGTCTGTTGATAAACATAGAAACCTGAATCTCTGATTGTATCTCTACAATCACTCCAACATCCCCCCCCCTCCCCAAGGGACTTCGAGCCACTAACATTCTACTGTATATATATTAAAGACAACGGATTGTAAAATACATGTAGGTCAAGGATGGTTTAGACATCACTTAATACAGTTCTAACCACATCATACTGTACTAGACACCCTGTTCTGTAATTTTATCGAAGTCCAAATTAAGTTTACCTAGTATTTATCATTTTTAATTTTTGTGTTTTTAGCTCAAATTATAAATTTTGTAAATTTATGCCATAATTCACTTATACAGCACATTGAGAGCTAGCATTGTAAGTAGCTCAACTTGTTAAAACAACAACATTTTGATAGCCAGCATTGTAAGTGGCTCAAATTGTTGAAACTAAAGCACCTTGACAGCTGGCAAAGTAAATGGCTGAACTTGTTGAAACTATAATACCTTGAGAGCTAGCATTTATTCATCTTGTTAAAACTAACAAGACCTTGAGAACTAACACTGTAAGTGATTTAAAATTGTAATTCTATTCAAAATAATTATTACCAATGACAAACAATAGTTGGCATTAATTGTTAATCCAAGCTAAATCTGATGACATTTTAATCATTCATTCTTATTTGTTAATATTTTTGTTTTGTTTTGATAAAGGGTAATCCAGTTACAATACTTGGAGCCAGTTCAGCACCATGGCAAGTTCAAGTCTCCCTGAGAGCAGGAAGTGGATCTAACCCACTAGCTACACTGTCTGGAAATACAACCGTAACATTTGTCAATGGATGGGCTAATTTTACCAATCTTGCTCTATCACATTTAGGAAGTGGATTTATACTAGACTTCAATATAGTTTACCCAACAAATAGTAATTCTACTGTTGCCAGCAATCCGCTAACTGTCAGTCAGCGCCCTCTGAAGGGAACTGTTGTGTCTACTGGACACGAGTCTTATGAAAATAGTGCTGTATCCATTGAAATTGAAATAAGAGATTCAACAACTGACCAGGCCCTGTCAGATATTGCATGGAATGTAAGTTTTTTTTTCTTTAATAAAATTAATTTATCCATTCACCATAAACATAAACAATGTGTGGATGGTGGAGTGTTCTAATCACTTAGATTGATTTGTATTTTTTACTTATTTTGATTTCTTCATCATTTAATTAATGCAAAATCCACATAAATGTAAAATTATATTGAATGAATTTTTATTGCGATCTGACCAAACAATCAAAATATTGTTTATCATAATGTTATTTAAATGTACTTGTCTTGTAGCTTAATGAATAGAGCATCATGCTAGAAATGGGAAGGTCTTAGGTTAATTATGGATAGAGCATCATTCCAGAAATAGGAAGGTCCTAAGTTGATTATAGATCAAGCATCATGCTAGAAATGGGAAAGTCCTGGGTTAATTATAGAAAGAGCATGATGCTAGAAATGGGAAGGTCCTAGGTTAATTATAGATAGAGCATCATGCTAGAAATGGGAAGGTCCTAGGTTAATTATAGATAAAGCATCATGCTAGAAATGGGAAGGTCCTAGGTTAATTATAGAAAGAGCATGATGCTAGAAATGGGAAAGTCCTAGGTTAATTATAGAAAGAGCATCCTGCTAGAAATGGGAAGGTCCTAGGTTAATTATAGATAGAGCATCATGCTAGAAATGGGAAGGTCCTGGGTTAATTATAGAAAGAGCATCATGCTAGAAATGGGAAAGTCCTAGGTTAATTATAGAAAGAGCATCATGCTAGAAATGGGAAAGTCCTGGGTAAATTATAGAAAGAGCATGATGCTAGAAATGGGAAGGTCCTAGGTTAATTATAGAGAGAGCATCATGCTAGAAATGGGAAGGTCCTAGGTTAATTATAGATAGAGCATCATGCTAGAAATGGGAAGGTCCTAGGTTAATTATAGAAAGAACATGATGCTAGAAATGGGAAGGTCCTAGGTTAATTATAGAAAGAGCGTCATGCTAGAAATGGGAAAGTCCTGGGTTAATTATAGAAAGAGCATCATGCTAGAAATGGGAAGGTCCTAGGTTAATTATAGAGAGAGCATCATGCTAGAAATGGGAAGGTCCTGGGTTAATTATAGAAAGAGCATCATGCTAGAAATGGGAAAGTCCTGGGTTAATTATAGAGAGAGCATCATGCTAGAAATGGGAAGGTCCTGGGTTAATTATAGAAAGAGCATCATGCTAGAAATGGGAAGGTCCTGGGTTAATTATAGAAAGAGCATCATGCTAGAAATGGGAAGGTCCTGGGTTAATTATAGAGAGAGCATCATGCTAGAAATGGGAAGGTCCTAGGTTAATTATAGAAAGAGCATCATGCTAGAAATGGGAAAGTCCTGGGTTAATTATAGAAAGAGCATGATGCTAGAAATGGGAAAGTCCTGGGTTAATTATAGAAAGAGCATGATGCTAGAAATGGGAAGGTCCTGGGTTAATTATAGAGAGAGCATCATGCTAGAAATGGGAAGGTCCTGGGTTAATTATAGAGAGAGCATCATGCTAGAAATGGGAAGGTCCTGGGTTAATTATAGAGAGAGCATCATGCTAGAAATGGGAAGGTCCTAGGTTAATTATAGAGAGAGCATGATGCTAGAAATGGGAAGGGCCTAGGTTAATTATAGAAAGAGCATGATGCTAGAAATGGGAAGGTCCTAGGTTAATTATAGAAAGAGCATGATGCTAGAAATGGGAAAGTCCTGGGTTAATTATAGAGAGAGCATCATGCTAGAAATGGGAAGGTCCTGGGTTAATTATAGAGAGAGCATCATGCTAGAAATGGGAAGGTCCTAGGTTTATTATAGAAAGAGCATCATGCTAGAAATGGGAAAGTCCTGGGTTAATTATAGAAAGAGCATGATGCTAGAAATGGGAAGGTCCTAGGTTAATTATAGAGAGAGCATCATGCTAGAAATGGGAAGGTCCTGGGTTAATTATAGAAAGAGCATCATGCTAGAAATGGGAAGGTCCTAGGTTAATTATAGAAAGAGCATCATGCTAGAAATGGGAAGGTCCTGGGTTAATTATAGAAAGAGCATCATGCTAGAAATGGGAAGGTCCTAGGTTAATTATAGAGAGAGCATCATGCTAGAAATGGGAAGGTCCTGGGTTAATTATAGAGAGAGCATCATGCTAGAAATGGGAAGGTCCTGGGTTAATTATAGAAAGAGCATGATGCTAGAAATGGGAAGGTCCTGGGTTAATTATAGAAAGAGCATGATGCTAGAAATGGGAAGGTCCTGGGTTAATTATAGAGAGAGCATCATGCTAGAAATGGGAAGGTCCTGGGTTAATTATAGAAAGAGCATCATGCTAGAAATGGGAAGGTCCTAGGTTAATTATAGAGAGAGCATCATGCTAGAAATGGGAAGGTCCTAGGTTAATTATAGAGAGAGCATCATGCTAGAAATGGGAAGGTCCTAGGTTAATTATAGATATAGCATTATGCTAGAAATGGGAAGGTCCTAGGTTAATTATAGATATAGCATTATGCTAGAAATGGGAAGGTCCTAGGTTAATTATAGATATAGCATTATGCTAGAAATGGGAAGGTCCTAGGTTAATTATAGATATAGCATTATGCTAGAAATGGGAAGGTCCTAGGTTAATTATAGATATAGCATTATGCTAGAAATGGGAAGGTCCTAGGTTAATTATAGATATAGCATTATGCTAGAAATGGGAAGGTCCTAGGTTAATTATAGATATAGCATTATGCTAGAAATGGGAAGGTCCTGGGTTAATTATAAGTCCTAATTTTTATGACAGCCTGTTTTTCTATTACACTTTGGTTTATCCAAACATATGAGTTTGGTTATGACTAGATTAGTCTTGATATGAAACTTGGTGCTTTTAATTCAAGAAGGTTGTTAAATTGAAAAACGAATTGAAGACATACAAAAGATTGAGCTCTTTTGGTGGCCAAGTTGTTCAGTTGACATTGTGTCATGCTAGTAAGAGAAGTCAAAGTTTACAAGTTACATAATTCCCCTTCCTTTTACACTTATATCTAATGGAAGGCACCATATATATATTGAATTTTTGTCTGTATAAACTTATATGAAACTTGTTTTAATTCTGGTATAAAGTCACATGAAACAAAAAATGATATCTCTAAATGTCATAACATTAGGATGACATCAGTAACTTTGTGATTAAATTTGTTAAATGTAATACTCTAGAAGTGATTATAAGCCTTTTAGTAGAGTTTTATATACATTATAATATAGCATACTCATTTTTAACAGGGACACACATGGACGGCTACAGCAACATTAACATCATCATCAACAGTAGGCTACACCTACAGTGGATCCCTTTCTGGAACTCTAACCTCCACCTTTAATGCAGGCACTGGTCGTGCACTGCTCAATAACCTGGTTTTGGATCAAATGGGAGCTGTTTTCGTTACCATGGTAATCACATCATCGCCAAGTGATTATAATTTTACTGTTGAACAGATGGTAAACGTTCTACCAGCAGAACACAGTTCTCTTGTCATTACTAAAACAAGTACCCTACAGTTTAAGTTTGACATCTCATTTGCAGTTTATGGAAATATGTATTTCTACGCAGCGATTGTCAACCAGCTAAGTAGTGCTAATAAACACCTTAAATTCTACGGTGGATCATATTCACAAGGTAAATAGTTAAGATAGATTTGGTTTACTCACAGTTTAAATTTTTCAAGGTTCACTTGTTTGTCATTTATTCAGGATTGGGGTTTTCAGAGTTCACTATTCTTTGGATTATTAAGGGTTTATGTTTTTAGAGTTTACTAGGTTTGGGTTTACTCAGGGTTTGGGATTTTATAGCATTCACTGGGTTTTGGTTTACTAAGTGTGTCAGATTTTACAGAGTTCAATGGGTTTTGGTTTACTCAGTCTGTCGGATTTTACAGAGTTCACTTGATTTTGGTTTACTCATGTTTTGGGATTTTACAGTGTTTACTGGGTTTTGGTTTACTCAGGGTTTTGGTTTACTCAGGGTTTGGGATTTACAGTGTTTACTGGGTTTTGGTTTACTCATGTTTTGGGATTTTACAGAGTTTACTGGGTTTTGGTTTACTCAGGGTTTTGGGATTTTACAGAGTTTACTGGGTTTTGGTTTACTCATGTTTTGGGATTTTACAGAGTTTACTGGGTTTTGGTTTACTCAGGGTTTGGGATTTACAGAGTTTACTGGGTTTTGGTTTACTCATGTTTTGGGATTTTACAGAGTTTACTGGGTTTTGGTTTACTCTGGGTTTTGGTTTACTCAGGGTTTGGGATTTACAGAGTTTACTGGGTTTTGGTTTACTCATGTTTTGGGATTTTACAGAGTTTACTGGGTTTTGGTTTACTCAGGGTTTTGGTTTACTCATGTTTTGGGATTTTCAGTGTTTACTGGGTTTTGGTTTACTCATGTTTTGAGATTTTCAGTGTTTACTGGGTTTTGGTTTACTCATGTTTTGGGATTTTACAGAGTTTACTGGGTTTTGGTTTACTCATGTTTTGAGATTTTCAGTGTTTACTGGGTTTTGGTTTACTCAGGGTTTTGAGATTTTCAGTGTTTACTGGGTTTTGGTTTACTCATGTTTTGGGATTTACAGAGTTTACTGGGTTTTGGTTTACTCATGTCTTGGGATTTACAGTGTTTACTGGGTTTTGGTTTACTCAGGTTTTGAGATTTTACAGTGTTAAATGGGTTTTGGTTTACTCAGGTTTTGAGATTTTACAGTGTTTACTGGGTTTTGGTTTACTCAGGTTTTGGGATAATACTGAGTTCACTGGGTTTATGTTTACAAGTGGTATGGAATTTTACAGAATTCTCTGGTGTTTGGTTTGGGATTTTATAGAGTGTACCGGTTTTTTTGGTTTTTGATTTACTCTTAAAGTTTGCTTTCACTTTGTTTTATTCAAAGTTTGTTTTTCTAATGACTTCTATATCTTATTGATGAAATTATTTGTTGGTGAAGGAGAAGAAATCTACCTTTTTTGTCCTTTTTTTGGAAAAAAATGAAAAGTGATCATTTCCAATGTCATAAAAAGTAAAAACATGGTTACTAATGTCCTTAATTGAATTTTTTTTTAAATTCTTATGTTGTTACTCTTACAATTACAGGAAGTGTGATAATTACAGTAAATGTTGGAGGTAACACGACATCAGTACAGACACTCATCACAGACATGTGTGATTCTATCAGTGCTGGTAACACCTACACCTATAACGGTCAAACATTTACCATGACTAATTACATGATGGTGGATGGCTCAACATATTATGGTGTCAACTGTGCTGCAGTAAGTTGTACTGTGATTTGAGTTCCTTTTATTTATTTATCTATTTTATTTTATTTTATCTTATTTTATTTTATTTTTATTTGATTTATTTATTTATTTTTTTTAATTTATTTTTTTTATATTTTGGTGTTGCTAGGATGAGCAGATGTGAAATTAAAATTAAATAATTTTTTTTTATGTAGGAAAGTCGAAGACTTTTTACGTAGGAAAGTCGAAGACTTTTCTAGTTATGTCGTTGTTGGTAACTAACGCACCGTATCTATGTAAACAAATGTCAGTTTTCTTGAGCACTACTGTATACTTACGTTCCAAAGAAGTAGACCTGTACAGCAGAGCACAATCTGGGTGTTACAAATGCATTTCTGGTTTTATTTAATTCATTTCGAATCACACATTTTAGAAAAGAAAAGAAAGTAACACGAACAAAAAATAAATAAATGAATAATAAATAAATAATTAGAACCGCTTCCCCTGCACACACAGAGTTGCGGAGGAATTCGCTTTATTTGCATATCAACTGTCAAGCACCGAACAGCGGCCATCATTCGTACCTCTTTTATAAATAAACGAACAACAATGGCTCTGTAAATGAATATATATAGAGAATCTCTATGAAAACAAAAATAAAAAAATATTTATTAAAGAATAAAAAAGAAGATAATAAATAAAATATAGAGGGTTGCAGAAATCAATCGGAATACCTCTGATGTCTCGCACACTCAACAAATACTTATTTGTTGAGTGTGCGAGACATCCGAGGTGTTCCGATTGTTGCAGAAATAGGTCACGGACTGTTCGGAAGATATTGTTACTTTCCGTTCATTTTCGGGAAAACTTCTTCTTGTCTGTGTATGTTCTTCTAATTTTGGAACTACGTCAAGTTGACTTAACTGTTTATGGTAACTAGATTTACCCGTGTATATAACCTGATTAGCCATAACAGCAATACCGACATGTGTCGGCTAGGACATTAAATTATTCATTTTCTGGAATCCTTGATCAGAAGAATTCGTCATTTTTTCTCATCCAATGAAATTAATTGAAAACGTCACTTCCTAATTTCATCAGAAAAAATGTGTTTGATGTTGAAATGGGTACCGACAGGAGTTGTCATGCACGATTTTCTCAGTAATGGACATTAATTTTAATCAACTTTCACTTTCATACAGTGTAAAAGCACTTTATATTCAGGTATGATTTTTATTGGGGTTAAATAAAAACGTAAATACATGTGTAGATCATCTGCATGGTACAGCACCCGTCTTAAGTAACGATGTACAGAACGATCCGTCGCGCCACATCGAAATAACAACAAACAATGATGGATCTATTCAGTCTTTATTAAAAAGCATTCTGTATCATATGTTCCACATGAGTTTCAGCAAAATCGTGTCCGGAATTATTGGACAAAGAATTGCCGTCCAAAAAAGAGGAAATTTAAAAAACACTAAAATTTCAAAGTAAGGATGTCCGAAATCATTGAAGGATAGGAATTTTCTGGGTGTTTTGGGAAAAGGCCCATGAGGGTTAATTGGGGAAAATGTATTGACAAACAGGAAAATTGGGAATGAAGACTTAGACTGTCGACATTCAGTCAGAGTTTTTTTTTTACTTTCAATACAGTTGTTAAAAATCAATCAGTCTTTATTTTTTATTTTTGAATTTCAATATTAGATAGAAGAAGCAGAAAGTTCACAGTATTTGCACAGAAATCCATCTTTAAAATTTGAGAAATACAGACATTTTCATAATTTAATGCCTGAAATTTGCACTGATCTGGCAAGCTACAAGTGGCACAAGTGCTACAAAATCAGAATCTTCTGATTATCTTTCATACAGTGACTGACTTTAGATTTCACTTATTATAGTTGCCATCGCTGTTTCTGTCCAAGATTTAGGCCAATTTCACTCGTTTAATTTTCTATTTTTTCCTGAATCTGAAAAGGACTTTAATTTTCTGACTCACAGTGGTAGAAGTACTGGTTTTACTCTAAAAAAATCCTGTTTGGAAACTTCTTGGTGTCTTCCTTTTTCAGTCGTTTTATATAATATTTACTGTTGTAAAATGTTTTGCTCACCTGAGCTGAAGGCTCTGATAAGCTAGTGGCCAAGTGGTCTAAAGCGCTTACGGATCACAGTGCCTCTCACCGCCTGGGTTCTAATCCCACTCGGGACAGATCCTAGTGTGAGGAAGTTTGTCAGTTCGCTTGCCAAAGGTCGGTGGTTTTCTCCGGGCACTCCGGTTTCCTCCACCATCCCAGAACTGACCGCCTCGAAATAAGTGAAAGAATCTTGACTGGGGTGTAAAACACCATTACTCCACTCCACTCTGATGAGCTATTGAGATCCATCTTCATCTGCCATCTAACGTGCATCGTGCGTAAACTTTTTACATTTCAATCTTCTCCATTTCCACTGAGCCAAATTCATTGTTGGAGGCCTTTCAGATTTCCTCAAATGAAGGAATTATGTCCTATTGGGACCCCATAAAGGGAGAAATAGTGAAAATCTTCTCAGAATGTAGAAGAGGTATACTTTAGTTATTTTATATATATTATTCTCAGATCATCTAGTTATTGATTTGCACAAATGGTAGTATTGGGGCTCAAAACGGGAAAATGACAAGTCAGTTAGTGGGGAAATTGCTTTAAGTAATATACTGCAAGTGTATCTTGAAAACTTTTAACTTTTTGTACAGGCATATATATTGGAATATTGTAGGTATTGATATAACGATCATTTTGATATATTTTTTAAGGTCATTGGTTCAAAGGTCAAGGTCATAGCTGCATAAGACAATATTGTTAATTATCTTCAAAAACTATGAACTTTTTTATACGCATGTTTCTTATAATATTGTAGGTATTGGAATGGTGATCATTATGATATATGGTTCAAGGTCAAGGTTCAGAGGTCAAGGTCATAGCCACAGAAAATGACTTTAATTGTTAATTATCTTGAAAAATATTAACTTTTTGTATGGGCATGTATATTGGATATTGTATGTATTGATATGATGATGATTTTGATTTTTGGTTCAAGGTCATTGGTTCAAAGGTCAAGGTTATAGCAATATAAGATTGCTTAAATTTTTAATTATCTTAAAAACAATTAACTTTTTCTATAGGCATGTAAATTAGAATATTGTAGGTATTGATATGATGATGATTTTGATATATGGTTCAAGGTCATTGGTTCAAAGGTCAAGGTCATAGCAATATAAGATTGCTTAAATTGTTAATTAAGTTATTACTTTTTTAAATAGGCATGTACATAAATATTGTAGGTATTGATATGATGATCATTTTGATATATGGTTCAAGGCCGTTAGTCAATGCCAAAGGTCAAGGTCCTCTCATGTACTCTCTTATTTTTCATCTTGTCAGAGGTGTCTTTAGTATCAATCAGTGGTCAGAAACTACAAAAGTCATTTTCCCTTTTAGCTGTAATAGTCATTATTGATTGAATGTTGCTAAAGATGCCAGTTTGGAATCTGCATCAAGCAACATTCATCCAAACATATTTCATTTAAATTGGCAAATTGGTTTCAGAATGTAGTTGAGTAATGATGTTTGATGCACCAGTCAAGACTCTTTCACATATCCAGGTAGTCAGTTCTTAGATGAAACCAAAGTGCCCCAGAAAACCACTGACATTTGCCAAGCAAACTGACGAGACTTTCTCACACTAAGATCTGCCCAAGCAGCATTTGAATCTAGGTACTGAGAGGCACTGTGACCTTTAAGACCACTTGGTCACCATGACCCCAGTGGTTCCAGAGGATAAGAGAAGAAAAATAGCATATTTTTTAAAAAGATGATATAAGTAATTCAAAGCATTATGTCTTTTCATGTCATAGACACCATGACATTTAAGTGACAAAATCATGACAGGAATGTAAAGCGCCATCCCTCCACTCCACTCTTCTCGACTAAGTATTGATATCAACCAAGTGACCAGGCTTTAATGACTACTTTCCTACGTTCAGCACAGTCTGTGCTTTGATTTTTTTTGTTTTTGTTTTTTTTTTTTAAAAAGGGTAAAAAGTTATTTCAAATTATCATTATAAATAATAATAAAAAGGGAGGTTCCAGAACCATAGCTAATAATGTCAATTAAGTATTTTGCGTTATTTGAAACTTATTGCATGTTGCAGCATGTGTCAATAATGACACGGGAAAGGTGTCATGAATGTTACAACATAAGTGTTAGAACTGTCACAGCACAGGTCATTTATTTATTTATCTATTTATTTATTTACTTACAGAGCTCCAATGATGCAGCTAAAATAGGACTTATTGTTGGCATTGTGATTGGTGTTTTAATCCTGATAGCAATCGTTGCTGCCGTTGTTTTCTGGAGATGTAAAGTCTATCCCAAGACTAAAACACATAGTAAGTATAACAGCTAGTTGTAAACTCAAATCTTTGTCTGTAGCACTTATCTGAGACACCAAAAATTAAATCAATTGCTGACACTTAACCAAGGTATCCTTTTAGCTGGTCATGATGGACAGTTTGTCTAAATCACTAGCTTACAGCAAACAATATTTCTTGTGACCAAAGTTTGAATTCTGATTGGTTATCAGTTCTTTTTACAACCAAAGATTGAAACAGTACTTCTTTTAACCAATAATTGAATTTTGATTGGTTAACTGTACTTCTTATAACCAAAGATTTAATTCCCCATACTATAGTTAAGAGTTCATTGTTTTATGATTTCTCATTTCAATTATTGTAGGATTCAGCATCTGTGTTCCACATAGTCAAGTTAGAAGTAAGACATAAAAATTGTCATTAATATAACAAGTGTGAAGCCTTGATTTCTTTAATCAATTGCTTTATTATTGTTGTGCTTTTGTTTTCTGACATTTGTGATGGCATAACTATTTGTTTTGAGTGAAAGCTACTAAATGTTTTGTATATTTTCCTTATATTGTTCTTTGTTTTTTTAACTTCTTAACCCCAACCTGCTTTGAGTGAAGTTTTGTTTTGTGTTCATTAATCTGAGAGAGAATCAAAAACCAAAAAGTGTGTGTGTGTGTGTGTGTGTGTGTGTGATAACACAACATGCTGCTTTAATCTACTGGGGATGGGGGGGGGGGGGGTATAGAGAAAATCCCATTCAAAATCACTCATATGACTTCATTAATCTTACCATCATTATCAAGGATGATACTTTATTTAACAATACAAAAATAGGGTTAAGAAGTCTATTTGTAGAAATTTTTAAAAAAAGAAACTGACAACGTATTATACAGTATTACTCTGAAGGGGGACAATAAGGAAGATTTTCACCTTTAAGAGCAGTACTGTTCCCTCATGCAGATATACCTCAATGTTCCCATCACCTCTGTAAAAGACCTTTTATATAGTATGGTTAGAATGTTCAGTTTTTGGTCCAACATTCTGTTGTTCCGAATCATCACATCATGTAGCAACAAAAGTTTTTGAATGAAAAAAATTAAAATTTATGGTAAATTACTTTGATGGGAAAATGTTAAAAGTTTCGGCAAAAGATTAGCATTTTGTTCTGACATTTCAGTTTTTATTACAAAATTACACACCTGTTCCTGTAAAGATTGTTCATTATCTATCATCAACACAAACTCCAGTCAAGTGCTTCACTCATTTTTATCTTTTGATAATTGCCATTAATATACCATTATCATTTGTAAAATACATTAATATACACGTTTATTCTTGAATGTTAAACAATTACGTTACTACATATTTCTGAAATAATGTCATTTTGAAAAGAATGTTAAATTAGGCAACTCCATATCTAAATAAAGTAGATGGTTTTGTACGCATGCTATAGAGTATATCATTATAAACTGAGGAAACCATTGTCAATGGAACTTGCCAGCATATCATGTGATAAGTACCTCTTAACGTTTGTGCGGAATGAAATGGATAACATTTACATCAAATATTCTGGAGAAAATGTTATTACGGCAAAATGTTACTTTCTGTGATTCCATTGTCAATAGAAATAATTGTCCTACACAAATGCTACATGTATGAGGTATCATGTGGTGCCCTGGGCAATCCATTTATTTTCTAAGTTCTCTTTGTTTACAAGTAATGGGGATCTTTTTGAGTTTTGGAAATATGAAAAAGCTGCATTGGGCTAGATCTGGAGAGTATGTTGGGTGTGAATTTTTTTTCTTTTTCTTCTCATTTTGTGTTGGTTTTATCTTTTGGTGGTTGCTTCTAAGTAAAATAGGCTTACTGTGACTTGTTTGAAATTAAACACCTTAATATGGAAGTGTTGATGCCAACAGGTAGATGTCAAAGATTAGATTAAAATGTTATAACATACCTGGGAAATGTTAGGAAAAATATTAAGCTTAGTTAACTGACCATGTATATATACTAACTAAAGGAAGATAACTTGCATACAACTTTTGTTGGTTTCTTAATTCAAAGATGTTTACATGAAAAGGAATAAATAACATATGCCTGCTAAGTAATGTTTAGTGACATGAACAAAGAGTACAGAATGATCATGTTTGTGATTCCATTTACCAAAGAAAAGTTTATGTATCCAACAATATGACAGTGTAAAACCTCATTGCAGTGTTCATGAGGTATGTTTCTAACTAATTTTTTTATGTAATTTTATGAATATTCAAAACTTTTATATATTTTTTTTTTCTTCAGAATTTGAAGACAAGGATGATATAATTAAATATCTTGGAACATCGCATTATGTGGAAAATGTGCTATGGCGTGAAGACACATTCCAGAGCCTGAGAGAAAAATCATTCACAGGTAGTGCCAAGAGTCCCATGCCACCAATGAATACAAGACTAGCCAGCACATTGTCAGCAGAGAGTCCTGTTCCGCCTCTCAGCACAGCTCCAGAGATCATTGCTCAAGGAACACCAAGAACTACAACATTTTTGGAAGAAAAGAAACAAAGTGCTAAAACATCTCATTTTTAAAAAGACTTTGTAATAGAGACATCCACATGTCTCTCCCTCCAAAACTTTTATAGAATAATATCCATGATTTGGATTACATATTATAGATATAAGTATAATAATGTGTTGGAGATTTTCCCAATTTTTTTTTCAAATTTTTGATCACATGATTGTCACATTATCAAACACCTCTAGAGTATAGCGACTTTGTCACATGTTTCAGCATGATCATATCTTTTTTATGTGAAATGAATGTTTGAAAATTGTTTGTGACAAGAATATTAGAGAATTTCTGTAGTATACAATATAATGTCTACAACTGTTGGTAAAAAAATAAACTGCATTAATATATTTCTGCATGTTCCATGTAAAAATCTGATATTCTCTATATATTTCTCATTCAGAAAAAGATTGCATTTTCAAAACATTTTCTCAAGATGATTTAATATGAAAATGCAATCTTTTTATGTTAGTTACACACAGTAAAAAGTACATTTCGATATTACAAATTTTGTAAGTAGTTCAAATCTTATCACCTAAAAAACCACAACTTTTGTTGTAAAATAAAATGTTCCAATGCATGAGAAATATGTGTTTGTTGATATATTCTGATATAATGTTGAATATAATTTGCTTGTTAAGTTTGACACTCATTTTGTTGATTTATAAGAAAAAAGAAAATATAGTACATGCCTCCCCTTGTATAAAACATTTTGGTTTTCCCTTTTACTATGCCTCTCTTAATCTCAATAGACTGGTCTTATGGAACAAGTATGGTATGTAATTTATCAATGCTTTAAATAGTGAAATAGTTCACCAATATCAAAACATCATATGATATCTATTTTTTTTTTATTAAAAATTCTGAAAGCCATAAATGCTGGAATAACCTGATTTTTCTTTTCCTTTTCTCCTTTTTTGGAAAGGGGGGAATTAATGTGATTCTATTTTAGTGGAAAATTTCTGCTACTTAAATGGGGTTGAGACTTCTGGTTGTTTAAGAAGGGGATGTGTATGTAAAAAAAATTACAGTAAGCATTATTCTTAATAATGTAAATTAAGTTCTATTTATATCTGCAGAGCAGAAATAAAAACTTGATTTTTGAATTGGTTTGTTTTTTTTTTTACACAGCTTAACTATTTACAGTTTGCTTATTATTTTTGAATTTTTGAATTATTTTTTTTTTATTTATCTTTTATTTATTTTATTTATTTATTTATTTATTTATTATTTTTTTGTAATAATGGATACTTTGTGTGATTTTTAAGGTTTTTGATATTTTGTGTATTTACTTTTTTATGTTTACTGAAACCACAGTTTTCTTATACAAGTGTTACAAGTATAATTATAATGGTATAATGTTGTGCCAAAATGTTAGTTATATATTTCATAATTATTGCATGTTTAGCATCTGTGATATTACAGCTTATAATACTTTTATAAAAAATGATTATTTTTACTAAAAACTGTGATAAATTTTTAATTCTATTTCTTTTTTAAAATGTTTATATGCTTGTGCTGCAGAACTTAACAAGAAAAGGTTAAATAATACACAAGTTTACCAATGCACATTCAGATCACAAACTTTAACTTTTAATCTACATGTATATATTTATTATTGATGTAATTGGTAATCACCATTATCTGTTTATGAAATGATTGTTTTTATTTAAAACTGTGATAAATTTTTAATTCAATTTTATAATTAAACATGTTAAAGTTTTACACTTGTGTGCTGCAGGATTTATAAGTTAAATTTATATATTTGGTATTGAAATAATTATACATTTATACATCATTACAATACCCTGAAAATATTTTAAAAAGTCTAAAATTGAGTTAATATCGAAAGAAAACATTTGCTATCTTTCATTACTTTTTTTTGCTGATCTTAGAACACCTTAGAAACATATGTTTCCCTTTTGTAAGAATGCCATTATACAAGGAATTAATGAATTGACAGTTTTCTATAATTACATGAAGTAAAGTTCTGCACAGATGATACTGGGCTGCACAGATGATACCGGGTTGTGCAGATGATACCAGGTTGTGCAGATGGTACCAGGTATCATTTGCTTCTCTGGTTACCTTCATTATTTCCAATAAAAAATTGACCTCCGTAACACTCTTATATAAAATTGATACATGTTCCATGATTCACGTAACAATAGATACTGTCATTTATACATCTGTATGAAGATTATTTGTCATTTTATCCAGGAAAAAAAAAATTAAATTTATATCTTTATTTTTTATAGAATAACTTTTACTCTTTTCTAAAGAAAACTTTGCTTTGCACAAAACAATTCTATTTTTTGCAACCAATTTGTAATAAAGGATTCTTAAAGCTTTAATTGTTTTCTCTTATTTTTATTTCAAATATTGAATGCTTGCTTTTTTTAAGAATAATGCAGGCATTTTTCATGCCATTATTTCAAAAGTTGCTGCTAGAAATGGAGTGAAGACATTGTTTATGGACTCAGATAATGATTCGCTTTAGCAATCCAGCCAAATCAATAGCCAGAAACAATATCTTTAACAATAACAATAACATTATATATGAAATAAAAATATTTAAATTATGTTCATGGTATACATGTCCTGTGGTTTCTGATTGGTTTATATAAGCCAATGAACTTATATGTAATATTTGAATAAGTAGTATTTCAAACATTACCTAATCACTGATTTTAATGTTTGTTTTTTCCTTTTTTTTTCTTTCTTTTGTTTGGCTTTTTTCATTATTTACATATATTTGTATCATGTTTATGATTTAACTGGCTGGATATATGGTGTTTGGTTAATGAAAAATAAACACACCATGAAGATATTTTCTAACGATCATACTATTCTTGATAGGTCTTAAGCATCCTTGTTCAAATTACTAGCCCTCTCACCTGGGTTTGAATTCAAATCCTAGAGTGAAAAAGATAGTTCGTTCACTTGGTGTTCAGTAATTGTCTTCACGCTTAGTAGCTAACACCTAAAATATATTTAATATAAATGTAACGAAATATACATCTTTAATCAGCGTATCAAGGGACAAGTTGACTTTATATTTTATTCTTCAAAATTATATCATTTTGTAGTATCTTTTTAATGTTTGTCTTTTAAGACAATCTTTTTAGTGTTCTTTCTGTTATTTCAAGGTATTTTGTAAATATTTATTCGATCGTTGTCTAGTTGACGTCCTCCTCTGTGAAACTGCACCATTACCAAATCGGCAATTCCCGTCAGGCCTACAATTCGTTGGCGATATTTCACTCCAGCAAAAACCCCCTTGTAATTGCAATGTCCTATCATACTGGATCACGGTTTTTTGACTATATGTACCACAGAAAGAATCTCCAGAAGGGCTGCGATAAAATTGTCTATAGCTGTAAATTCGTGAATCCTCAATTGTACAGTTAGACGTTATTTTCTTCTCAATTGCTTTACTCTGGTTCATAGTTCTGGCATACACCTTTTCGTCCAAAATAACCTTTGACCCATCATCAATGTCAACCATGAGTTTGGCATTTGTGTTATCAAGAAGAGTTGTCGATAGGATCACCTTTCGAGTCTGCCCAGGTACAACAGTTACCGAATTTAGAAGCAACGGTTCGAAATATATATCTTTCTGTTTCACACCATCCAAGTTGTACAGTGAGAGTACAAAATTGCTCCGGTCCGTAGCAGCTATGGTGCCGTCTTTAAGTACTGCCATTCCGGTAATGTAACAAATTCCAACACCCGTAGACAAGGAAATTGACCGCAAATGTAAACCAAGCTGGCCTTTGAAAATAAAATAAAAATAGTAATGTGGGAAGATTAGAGTCATTTGTGTAACATCTTATAAGTTTTATATAAAAATATGACTGAAAAACGTAGGCATAAATAATCCGTGTACCGTTTCTGTTAGAAAACGTCGAATTATATTTATTTGTAAGGAATCCGAACTTACTTAAATTCGGAGCAACCGTGACCAAGTGGTAAAGGCGTTCGCCTCTAAATTTGATGCATCTCGCCGATATTGGCTCTACCACGGTTGATCGGAAGTGAGAAAGAGTAGGTCTTTACTGGTTAACTGGGTATCCGTACTATGGACTCAGTGGCCTGCGATGTTTATCTGCAATATTTGAGTTGAGCAATGATGTTTAACGTCACAGTCAAGAATATTTCACTTATATCGAAACGTCGCCAGCTATAGGCGAAAGTGCAGAAATTATGCCTGTGCGTTGCGCTGATGGCATTATACAGCAGGGTTCTTTATCGTGCCATGCCTGCCATGACACGGAACCTCGTTTATTTTAAGTAATCATCCGAAAGAACCTTGACTTTCATTTTGTAATGCCGAGTGCTTGACTAAAGAATAGTCACTACCAATTTTCAAGTCTTGGGTCAGACCCGGTCGGGGTTCGAACCCACGACCTCCCACTTACGAAGCGAGCACTCTACCAACTGAGCAGTGGTTCTGCGACATTGCCGGGGAGTGTACTAACCCACTATAGGTTCTCGTCATAAGTAGTCAGATGTTACTGGTGTGACGTAAAAGAACATTCAACTGATCAGTTTAAGGTGAGTCAGAACCAATTTTAAATAATACCTTCCTTTTCAAAACACCATGGCATTTTAAAATAGGTCCAATAATGTAGTTATAACACATTCGACTGGTCAAAACCATGAAACTTCTTGATTGTCAAAATCTCAGATTAAATTGGTATATTTTTTAAAGAAGCTCTTTTAAAAAAATTTCTTACACCAAAATCTTCATAATTGCAAATATAAACTACTTGATATATGTCTTACCGGTTTTCTTTCTTCCGATCCTTTGCCAAAGTCCCCTTTTCCATGTAAGTCCACCATGACCCATCTCACTACCGTCATAATAATTTCTAGCCCAGGTATTTCGAAAACACGATTCATATTGTTTAGCTTGAGGTAATTGTATTTCCGGTATTTCATCTACATCTGTATTTTCTATTTCATGAACGTCACTTCTGGCTTGTTCTTTATGATCAGTAAGTCTATGTAATGTGTTCATTTGAGAAATATTACGTTTCATGTCCGTGTAGGTCCGAATTTCATTTTCGGTTTCTCTCGCTAAACCTTTCAGTTTGTCAACAACATCTTCCACGGAAATCGATAATACTGCAGCTTCGTTTACTAAACCCGAGACTTCTCCGGTACATGAAGATAAGTCTTTCAAAAAGTTGGACTTCCGGTCTAGGATTTCATCAATTTCGTTAATAATTTCAATGCTGGCTGCAGTGTGTATTCCAAAATCAAGCAAAATGCAAATATAAATTATTATAAAATAATACATTTTGAATTATTAACAAACTGGTTTTTCTTACTTCATACTAAATGATATCTGTGAACAATCAAGCTCTTCTAAAATCCCTGGCGATCTTAAATACAGCAATTTATATATAAAGTGTAAACAAAAATAAAGACATCCACACTTACTGAGACTTTAAAATGTTCCACATCAAGTAAGCAAAAATTACTTATTTTGTTAACAAGAAAAGTTACAAACCATAATTCACCGAATAATGCCTGTAAAATATGTTATATGTCCTTATAGAATCCAAACGATAGTGAAATCAGTCTTAATAATAATTTTCAAAAACTGTTTATACTGTTTGGAAAACGTTATTAATTAACTGCATGAAAATCTGGTTTTAATAAAGTGCCTTTACTAATACATTTCACAGACAGCATGTTTTACGGTATCATATTAAAATCCCGCTGTTACATTTGACAAAATGTAGACCATAAATACATGAAATAATTTTTTTTTATTTATTTCTTATTTTTTTTATTTCTTAAATTTATTTATTTATTTATTTATTTATTTATTTATTTATTTATATTGGGGGTTTCCTATTAAAACTGATTAAAGTTTTACTTTAATAAGGTTCCATTTAATTAATTAAATTTTGGGGATTAACGTCCCATTCAAATATCGAGACGACACTAACTACAGGTGAAGTGACAGGCATTTTGAACGTTGCAGTTTGCTTAGGAAAATATGCAGGGAGGGTTCTTTAACGTACCATGCCTGCCCTTACAGGGGGTATCGGTTTTTAAGGTATCCTCCGAAGGACCCCACTCACTAATCAGGTTCAAGATCATCAGGATTAAGGTCATTTTCATGCTCACGACATTATATATATATATATATATATATATATATATATATATATATATATATATATATATATATATATATATATAATGTGTAAACAGGTATTATTATGTCTTAAAAGTGTCTCATAAGCCAAATATGGTTTGATTCTATAAGTAGTTTTATGTATATTATATTGTGAATTATATTGCATTTTCTAGATTGTGACAATTAAAAAATATTTACTTTCTTACTTACTATTATCATGTCGATCAGGAACACTTGCAAAAAATCGCGCTTTAAATAAACTCATTTTAATTTTTTTTTTTTTTTTTTTTTTTTTTTTTTTTTTTTTTTTTTTTTTTGAGATTTATAAGAAAAGTCTCGTTTAGAATTTATCATGTCATATACCTATTTTTGAATGTATTTTTATGATTAAATTCAAAAAGTGGTATATTACAATCCTATCATGTCTTAGTATGTGCTGTAGTCGAAATGGTTGCAGGTTTTGAATCAATGGTTAGGAATATCTAAAAAGATATTGATACAGTGTCAAACAAGCTTCAATCCACTGACAGAGATAATTGTGTATTTCTCTTTTATGTATTTTTACAATTACCTTTACACGTTTCAATAAGTATATCTAAATATATATTGATGAATTAATGGATAGACATAAATGTATTGTAGAAAGATAATGTTTATTTTAAAAGATAATGACGTGTATAATGATTTTGAATACAGTATATATAAAGCCTAAAACAAGTGTTAATATCCATTAACGGAAGATTCTCACGTGAAGATGACGCTTCTAATGGTTTTAGTTTTGCTAATTTATGTGACAGTGGACAACGGTAAGTCTCAGTTGTCTCACACAAACACACACGCGCTCGTGCTTTCTCTCTCTCTCTCTCTCTCTCTCTCTCTCTCTCTCTCTCTCTCTGAGTGGACTTTGGTTGTTGATGGGTCTAATTCATCTTAGGGACAAAATACAAACTTGTTATTTTCAATCTTTTCTTTGGACCAGCAACCTCTAAATGTAAAAAATCATGCTGGTTTTCATTAGTGCAAAGTTCAATTAAATTTAAATTATAGTTGTGGAAGCGACACGATATTGTGAAAGACAGACGGACGGACGGACGGACGGATGGATAGAAAGGGCGATTGCAATGAGTCCTATAAGCGCAATTTATGGGTTGAAAAAACAAACTACCATCGGCAAGTGTACAGGCGGACTTCCAAACATTTGGGATTGTCTTTGTGGAACTCGACCCTAGTAGGTGACAATCAATTACTTATTCATTATTTAAAGGTATCCATAATTGATTAACTTGTATGGCCACCCAAAATTAAGATCATGAATGTAGAGTTATAGAAGGGTAAGTGGGATTTGTGGGATTTATATCTATATATATATATATATATATATATATATATATATATATATATATATATATATATATATATATATATATATGTATGTATGATTTCATTTTCTTATATCCAAAAGTTATTTAATGCTTATTTATAAAATCGGATTTAAGATAAACCCCCCCCCCCCAAAAAAAAAAAAAAAAAAAAAAAAAAAAAAAAATTAATGTGCTTGTAATTATTGTTGCGTTGATTTAGATAAATTAAATGTTTACTACAAACAAATGATGAACCCTAAATCTAAACCTTTATACGACAAACAATTAACATTCGAGTGACAGGGATAAAGTTAGCGTACAGATGTATTTATTCGAACCAGAAACGGGCAAATCTTTGAAAAAACTGAGTCCTGAGCTTTTATGTTTGTGTACCATGGTACACTTTTTCATGTTTGTGTACCATGGTACACTTCTTCATGTTTGTGTACCATGGTACACTTCTTCATGTTCTTTAATAATGCTGGTGTTTCCTTATAAAGATACATTTTTCAGCAGTGCATTCCCCCTTGCCATTCGTCCAGGTCACCCCTGGTGTTCTTGAAAAATAAAGGCGTTAAAGTTTATTGGACTCTAGAGTTCTCCAGAAATGTCTCCGATTGAAAACGTTTGGAATTACATTTGTGAAGGCGTAGTCCGAGATGCACCAACATTAGCTCTTGAACTGTGTAAGTCTGTTAGTTTCTATCCGTACAATATTGATAGAACTAACCTTTGGAGTCTTTATAGAACTATTACAAGGAGAGTCGCTGATTTGTATAAATCAAGAGGTGGCCAAACAAAAAAAAAAAAAAAAATGATGTATTGTCAAGATGGTACAATGACTTAAGCCATTGCTTTTATATCAAAATCAAATATGTCTGTAAAAGTTGAAATTTGGTTTTTTGTTTAAGCATTTTGGACGGAACATATATATAAAACATGCGATCGGACAACTATGGAATGATTATTTTCCATAGTTGCGCCACCCCAAGGAGACTTCTGACAAAAAATTTTTTTTATGTAATATTGAAGTACCTTTCTTAAATAAAAAAATTTCACCAAAAAAAAAAAAAAAAAAAAAAAAAAAAAAATTAAAAATTAAAAATATTTGGTTAGTTTTTGAAATATTTAATGTTTTTTTTTAATATATATAAAAATCCACTTGGAAAAAAATTCCAATTGGAATTCTAATTGAAAAAAGGAAAACTTCCAAAAAATTTATTTGGGAAAAAATTCAATACCGCTGATTTTGCTTGGAAAAATATTCCAATTGAAAAAAAAATCCAAAAAGACATTCATTTTTGGAAAATATTTCAAAAAGAAACTTACTTGGGAAAAAATCCAACAAAAGGCTATTATTCAAAGAAAAACATTCATTTGGAAAAAAAATTCCAAAATAATTACTTCGTTGGAAAAATAATCCAAAACAATACTATTTTGGAAAAAAATATAAAATATATATATCTTCGTTCTTGTTGGGTTTTAATATATATAAATTAAGATATATATATATATATATATATATATATATATATATATATATATATATATATATGAAAGTCAACAAGACCGAAGTTTTCTTCTTAGTTAATGTTTATTTCATCAAGTAAGCGTAATCTCTTGTACAATAACAGTTTTAGGATTCTCTTTATTTTGTGTACATTTTCGAAACATTTTTATAAAAATCAACAACATTTTCGACAACGACTCCTCTGTATTGTTTAGTTATAAAAAGATGTACTTATAAAAATCCAATAAAGACGTCTGTATAAACTAAAAACCACGGTGTAAAATACTTGAAAATAATTTATGTTTTATATTTTTGCAAGATGTAATAAAAGTGATCAATAACTCATTACTTCTATATGAGTTTTATTTACAACAGTGAATTATTTAAACACTAAATAAATGAAGGAGCATTAACTAGATCGAATATTAGTATTTATTTCCGGATATTTCTTAAAATTCACATGAGAAACATTGCAAATAAGCAATAAAAATCAATTTCATGGCACCAAACTGTACACGCACGCATTAAGTTTCAAAATATTCTAAACGTAGATGTTGCAAAGTGTTTTTCATATAAAATAAGGTTTTATGCCTAGGAAATCAGAACAAACTCAGATTATTTACTTTATTCCGTATACATATTCTTCTTTATTTATTTGTATTTTTCAAAATTAAAAAAAATGTTTTAAGACGAGGACACCATTTACACACCGATACATACGACTTTCACACTAAAACTACAAATATTAATAATTCTTTACAGTATTCCTGTATATTCAGACAACATGTGTGTTATGTAAATAAAATCAGGCTAATCATATAGATATTCTGTTTGCTTAAAAAACACAAATTATTTTACCAAGCATTGTTTTCTACCCATTTTCTGTCGTTTTTTCAGCAGTAGGATTTTTAGTCTCATACCATGTTCGCATTATTCCTCAGAAATTGGGAGATAAGAAATTTTCTTACACGAAGTAGTTTTAAGATTACAGAAAGTATGTCTCGATGTAGGATGTAGTATCAAGATTTACAAAAAGAAAGCCTCTAGAATCAGGGGAAGTAATTTAAAGAAATAGTCTCAAGAACGACATGCAGGAATTAGCTAGTTTCAATATTTACAAGATGTAGTCTCAAGATTTTTGGAAGTATTCTCAAGATTTAGAGGAAGTATTCTCAAGATTTAGAGGAAGTAGTCTCAAGCGCTACAGGAAGTGTGTCTTTAGATTTACAGTAAGTAAACTCTAGACTCACTGGAAGTAAACTACAGAAAATATGTCTCAAGATTTACAAGATGTTGTCTCAAGAACTACAGGAAATAGTTTCAATATTTACAAGAAGTAGTCTTAAAACTTACAGGATGTAGTCTTAAAATCTACAGAACGTTTGTCTCAAGATTCTCAGGAGGTAGTCTCTAGATTTACAGGAAGAAGTCTCAAGATTTACAAGCAGTGGTCTCTAGATTCACAGGAAGAAAACTACAGAAAATATGTCTCAAAATTTACAGGATGTAGTATCAAAATCTACAGAAAGTTTGTCTCAAGATTCACAGGAAGTAGTCTCAAGATTCACAAGAAGTAGTCTCAAGATTTACAAGAAGTAGTCTCAAGATTTACAGGAAGTTACCTCAAGATTCACAGGAAGTTGCCTTAAGATTTACATGACTTAGTCTCGAGAGTAGGTAGTCTCAAGATTTACAAGAAGTAGTCCCAAGATTTACAAGAAGTAGTCTCAAGATTCAGAAGAAGTAGTCTCAAGATTTTCAGGAAGTTACCTCAAGATTTACAGGAAGTTGCCTTAAGATTTACATGACTTAGTCTCGAGAGTAGGTAGTCTCAAGATTTACAAGAAGTAGTCCCAAGATTTACAAGAAGTAGTCTCAAGATTCACAAGAAGTAGTCTCAAGATTTTCAGGAAGTTACCTCAAGATTTACAGGAAGTTGCCTTAAGATTTACATGACTTAGTCTCGAGAGTAAGTAGTCTCAAGATTTACAAGAAGTAGTCCCAAGATTTACAAGAAGTAGTCTCAAGATTCACAAGAAGTAGTCTCAAGATTTTCAGGAAGTTACCTCAAGATTTACAGGAAGTTGCCTTAAGATTTACATGACTTAGTCTCGAGAGTAAGTAGTCTCAAGATTTACAAGAAGTAGTCCCAAGATTTACAAGAAGTAGTCTCAAGATTTACAGGAAGTTACCTCAAGATTTACAGGAAGTTGCCTTAAGATTTACATGACGTAGTCTCGAGAGTAAGTAGTCTCAAGAACTACAGAAAGTAGTCTCAAGAACTACAGAAAGTTATCTCTAGATTCACAGGAAGTAAATTAAAGAAAGTACGTCTGATATTTACAAGATGTTGTCTCAAGAACAACAGGAAGTTTGTGTCAAGAACGACAGAACTAGTTTTAATATTTACAATAAGTAGTCTCAAAGATGTACAGGAAGTATTCTCAAGATATGTGCAGATATTTAAATATTTCTTTTGGAAAAAAACTAAATTCTGCACATGAGGGTATACATGTATAATTCAGAAATAAAATTAATATAATGTATATTTTAAAAAAAATTAATTGATTAATTAATTAATAAATAATAATAATAATAATAATAATAATAATAATAATAATAATAATAATACCAACAACATCAAAATAAAAATAACAACAACAACAATAATAATGTTAATAATAATAATAATAATAATAATAATAATAATAATTATTATTATTATTATTATTATTATTATTATTATTATTATTATTATTATTAATATGAATATAGGCACTGCCTATTGACGAACGTAGTGACAGAAGATTGTATCTGGTATAACTGATGGGCAAGACATTGGGACATGGGCGCGAGTTAAAAAATTTCAAATAACCTGATAACACAATGACATGTCACGCGTGTTTATTAGATTATCACCCTTTTCTTTTTCATGTTAAGTCGAAAGTTCTTCATTTAATAACGACGGGTTTGCTCGGCTTAATGATCTTGTTACCAAGGATACTTGATAACGCTCTACTGGAGATCGAATTATTTTTCAAATTACGAGGACAGTATATGCTGTAAATACATTTATGTAGAACTTTCGACTTATTTTGTTTATTGTTTCCACAACTAACAGTCTTATTGACGAAATAAAGATTTTGATTTTGTTTAACGCGTAATGGAGACGAGATAATAGGAGATTTTATTCTACTTCCGTATTGTCCTATGGGGAGAATATTCCATGAACTTCCGGTATTCAAAAGAAATGAATGGATGGTCTACTGGTTGAACACATGATTTCCATATATCACATACGCGTTATCTATAGAACGAACTTCGTTTCGTCGCGGCTTCGACGCGACTCACTACGTTCGTTATTATTTTAATTATTATCATCATCATCATTTTCACCAATAACGAAACATTTATAGTATACATACACTCTTCAGACAATTCAGTTCTTATACTGGTTTAACAAAACTTTGAATGTGCCAGCTAAAGGCGAAAATGCAGAAATTTTGCCTGTGCGTTGCGCTGATGGCATTTTACAGCAGGGTTCCACGCCTACCGTGACACGGAACCTCGTTTATTTTAAGTTCCCATCCGAAAGAACCACGACTTTCATTTCGTTATGCCGAGTGCTTGGCGAAAGAACAGTCACTACCCACTTTCAAGTCTTGGGTCAGACCCGGTCGGGGTTCGAACCCACGATCTTCCACTTACGGGCCTTGGATAGACATTAATTTTTTAAATAGATATTAATTCATTGACTTCAACTCTTTTTGATTTTCAGCACTGTTCCCACTGCCGGCCTATACAAGTGATTGGTACTACATAAAATCTAATGGCGGGAACAATTCAACAGTTACCATATACCACAATCTCGGCACTCTACCAGTTAAGGTACGGAGGCATAAAGGTTACATGTAGAAATTTCTTTTATTTCGAGACCTTGGTCTAGTTTTCGAATCATTCACTCTATTGAGGGTGCACTCAACTCAAATTAAGGGATATTTAATGTCAACTTTTTAGACATTACACAGTTAAAATTAAATATCTAATGTTATTTTGAAATTGTTTGGTGTAGGTTGATCAACATAACAAAACATTGTCTCATAAAATTAAATATTTAAAATATTGATGAGAGAAAATATTTGAGTTGAGTGTACACTCAATTGAGTAGATGATTGTGAAATTGGGACCTTGACTGACCAACTCGAGGCCAAATTTATAGAATCTCTTAGCCTCGAGATAGTCAGCCAAGTGAAAAATATTGTTATGATCAATAATGTGAACTACTGTTTCTAACGAAATCTTGAATAATGTCTTTAATGTCATGGGAACGAAATGATTATATAGTAAGCAATAACACGAGATACCAAATCTTGACCATGGCGGTAAATAAATAAATCATTTACATGTCTTTTGTTTTGTATCTCTGTATAAAGGTGCTGGCTGAAGTTCGAGTAAATACGACTTCCGGATATATGGTTTTTCCGGCGGATTTGGGAAGTGGTCCTCGGGATGACGACAACTCGGAAACGTACGGTGGAATTTTAACACTATACAATGAAAACAAGGTGTTAATTTTGGCAGCAAATTCATATAATAATTTGAATTACCCAGGCGTCCTTGTTTATACAGGTAACATGTCGAATAAAAAAGTATAAAAATTGAGTTTTAAGTCATGATATATCAAAGACAATATCTGAAAGTTATCTCAAGTTTAAGAGTATATTTTATCCTTGTGACAAGAACTGCGAGTCTTTTAACGAATTATTATCTCCTCTCCAAGTTAACATTTTAAAAACAGCTCTTTTTCGACCGATCGCCCCTCTTCAGCAAAATAAATAAATAAATATATTAATAAATAAGTGATTTAATAATACTACTACTACTACTACTAATAATAATAATAATAAAAAGCTAAACTTCGCGAGCTTATCAAAAGTCATTTTAGGAGATTAGTTAAGAAGAGTGATGGTAAACCACCCAAGCATTTTAAACGGTATTGTGTACCATGGAAGAGTGGTTGAAAAATAGATACAGTACAACTTCCGAATAGCGATCCTTCTAAAAACCGGTTACCTCTGTATGAGAGACCGGTCCCGACTTTATCCTTCTTTGTTTATATTAAATTTAACTTCTTAAATCGGTCCCACTGAATTCCAAACACCGGTCTTTTTTTAAGTGCCGAAATCACATTTCATCTTTATAATTTATATAAAAAAACCGGCCTTCGGGATTCGCAATGAATCAATAAACCGAAACGGACAAGTGATTTTTTATCCGCTAATCCGATTACTGAAATAACATCGTGTCGTAATGTAGATTATTATTCTGGTAGACCGGATTATCTGTGCAGGTGTCATTTTTAGCTCACCTGGCTTAAGCCAGCGTGAGCTTATGGTATGATGCGGCGTGTGTATGTGCGTGCGTGCGTGCGTGCGTGCGTGCGTGCGTGCGTGCGTGCGTGCGTCCGTAAACTTTACATTTTAATCTTCTTCTCCAAAACCACTGGGCCAAATTTAATGAAACTTGGTAACCATCATGCCTGGGTGAAGCCCTTTCAGATTTGAAAAAATGAAAGAGTTATGTCCCCTTGGGGCCCCATAAGGGGGTAAATAGTGAAAAACTTTAAAAATCTTCTTCTCTGAATGTACAAGAGATATACCTTAGTAATTTCATTTATACCATCCTTAGGTCATCTAGTCTCAGATTTGCACAAATGGTAGCCATGGGGCTCAAAATGGGGAAATTATAAGGTACTAAGTGGGAAAATTGCTTAAAATTATATATTTGTCACTATATCTTGAAAACAATTGATTTTTTGTATAGGCATGTATTTTAGAATATTGTAGGTATTGATATGACAATCATTTTGATATATGATTCAAGGTCATATGTTGAAAGGTCAAGGTCACAGCTGCAAAAAAAAGACTTAAATTGCTTATTATCTTGAAAACAATTGACTTTTTGTATAGGCATGTATATAAGAATATTGTAGGTATTGTGACAAGATCATTTTGATATATGATACAAGGTCATATGTTGAAAGGTCAAGGGCACAGCTGCAAAAGAATAATTAAATTGCTAATTATCTTGAAAACTATGGACTTTTTGTATAGGCATGTATATTAGAATATTGTAGGTATTGACATGACGATCATTTTCATATATGGTTCAAGGTCATATGTTGAAAGGTCAAAGTCACAGCTTCAAAAAAGACTTAAAATACTAATTATCTTGAAAACTATGGACTTTTTGTATAGGCATGTATATTAGAATATTGAAGGTATGATATGATGATCATTTTGATATATGGATCAAGGTCATATGTTGAAAGGTCAAGGTCACAGCTGCAAAAGAAGACTTAAATTGCTAATTATCTTGAAAACTATAAACTTTTTGTATAGGCATGTATATTAGAATATTGTAGGTATTGACATGATGATCATTTTGATATATAGTTCAAGGTTATATGTTCAAAGGTCAAGGACACAACTGCAAAAAAAGACTTAAATTGCTAATTATCTTGAAAACTATTAACTTTTTGTATAGGCATGTATATTAGAATATTGTAGGTATTGACATGACAATCATTTTGATATATGGTTGAAGGTTATATGTTGAAAGGTCAAGGTCACAGCTGCAAAAAAAAGACTTAAATTTCTTATTATCTTGAAAACAATTAATTTTTAGCTCACCTGGCAAAGCCAGGGTGAGCTTATTGTATGGTAAAGCGTGTGTGCGTGCCTCTGTAAACTTTAATCTTCTTCTCTGAAACCAATAGGCCAATTCAAATGAAATTTGGTATTAAAGGTCCTTAGTGGCTATAGATTAAAAGTTTTATCCGACATGTCTGTCCTAAATCCAAGATGGCTGCCGTTACTATAAATAGCAAAAACCTATGAATGGCCATTGTGGGTTTATTTATGTACCGATTTTGTTGAAATTTGAAACATAGAAAATAGATGTTGGGGGATAAAACATATATAACGAGTTTTTCCTTACGATTTTTCGTTTGTGTAATAATTATGTAATATGCAAATAAGGTTGATTTTTAGCCATAATCTTTGAAAATCTTCTTCTCTTAAAGTACGTGGACCAATTGAAAGGATATTGAGTGTGGAAGGTCCATTGGTGGTATAGATTCAAAATTGTATCCGACATGTCTGTCAGAAATCCAAGATGGCCGCCTTTACTTTAAATAGCAAAATCGAAAAATGGCCATTATGGGTTTATTTACATGTATATACTGATTTTGTTGAAATTTATAACATAGAAACTAGATGTTGGGGATAAAACATATGTAATGGGTTTTTCTGTACAATTTTCCATTTTTGCAATAATTATGTAACATGCAAATTAGGTTTATTTCAGCCTAAATCTTCTGAAAGTACATAGCCAATTGAAAGAAATTTTATGATTAATAGCGCTTGAAATAATAGAAAATAAGGATATTGCTAGTGAGTTTGTTTACATTTTATTGATTGAATATATTTAAAAAGAAAAAGCAAACAACAAATAAGGATGTACCAGGTGAGCGATACAGGCCCCATTGGGCCTCTTGTATTCAAAAGCTGCCGAGATAAAGCTGATGAGGGTTATAGATAAAGCTAATTCAATTCCGCAATAATTGGTTATCTTTATGTTAAACTTTCGATAGTCTGTAGTGTAAGATTTGTCATTTGACCAACACAAGTGGAGTGGAGTGGAGTGGAGTAATGGTGTTTTACGCCCAGTCAAGATTCTTTCACTTATTTCGAGGCGGTCAGTTCTGGGATGGTAGGGGAAACCGGAATGTCCGGAGAAAACCACCGACCTTTGGCAAGTGAACTGACAAACTTTCTCACACTAGGATCTGTCCTGAGTGGGATTCGGACCGAGGCGGTGAGAGGCACTGTGATCGGTAAGTGCGCGCTAGACCACTCGGTCACCGAGGCCCGTGTATGATTTTTGGTAACAACGAGTATGCCTATACACGCATTTTTAATCTCCACGATAATGATATCTACTTAAAAATAAAAACATATTCGAACCAAATAATGATTAAATTATTTATATGTATGGTGTCCAGAGGAAATAGTAAAAATCACCTACCTAGTACAATCATAAATTAGTCCCATTGATTGAAAACACTTGTCCGAATATCCGAATAGTGTTAATGAAACAAAAATATAAACAATTCTATTTATTTATATTAAAATGTCACTGTAGCTACAGTGAAATTTATATGCAGTTTTAACAACAATTGCCAGTCACGATTTTAGGAAGAACCTCATACCACAAGTAACATCTGTGGTCGAGTGATCTAAAATACGTACCTAAAGATCCCTACCCGCATAAAGCTAAGTGTTACAACCCTACAGATTGCAAGTCGTAGTTTGAGACAGTCGGCTTGCCGAACGGGCCAGGGTTTTTTCCAAAGTTTCCTGTGTACTCCATCATCCTAAACTCACCGCTTTGAAAATAGTGAAACAACTTGAACTGGTCAAAAACGTAATATGTGATGCAATCTATACTTATCTACATTTATTACCACTTTTGGTAAAATACTAGGAATTTGACTGGCTAATACAATCTGTAAGTATCTGCAAGATTATGAACGCCGTTCTTTTACAGGTGATAGTGGATGGCAAGGTCCAAACATATCACATTCGTACACCGAGGCGAATGTCAGAGTCAAAATCTGGTTGAAGGAAAATTTTCCACGTCCGGATTTTGAATCCGAATGGGAACCAATAAGTGTTTATGATGGTAGGTATTTTAAATGGTTTTATAATACAATGTAGATGTTATAGTGACCGAAAGGTAAAATATGTCCATGCTATACCAATCTTTTGGAGAGCGGTGTTCAGTGATGCTAGAAGAAACCCGAGATGTCCGAAAAGCATCAAATACCACATCAACTAACGTCTTTTTTCTGACTATATTCTAAGCGGTAATTAGACCAATTGGCATCCAATAAACGGTTTTAGTCAGTGAAAGATTATCTTTACATATATGATAGCTAAGTTAGTACGTCGTTGTTCCATTTATGGAAAGGCGCATTTTAATCCGAATGCTGTGAAAAGCAGCGTAAAACGCTCGAATACAGTTTGCTATTCCAAATGTCGTTTTTACTGGGACTCAGGTTATATAACTGATCACGCGATATAAGTGAAATTTAAAAGAGAGATAGAATGTGGTTAAAACAAACCAATAATCTAAAGAATCACCAGTTAAAACGTTAGGATTCCATCCCCTACTGTTATAGTAAAAATAATATACTTGCTTGATGCATATGTTTGCCTAACTATGTTGTCCAATCCATACAGTGGCTTTCTATGTGGGAGATCGAGGGTTAGAACCCCAACCGGGTCTGAACAAGACTTGAAAGTTGGTAGTGCCTGTTCTTTCGCAAAGCACTTGGCATTTAGAAATGAAAGTTACTGGGTCTTTCGGATCCGATGCCCAGTTTCACAGCATGTGTAGCACGTTATCGAACCCTAAGAGCACTGCAAAGGTCAAAATTTCTGTCATTACCTATAGCTGTTGACATCTTGATATAAATGAAATATTCTTGAATGGAACGTGAAAATCCATTCAATCAATCATCATACAGTGGGTAAATTTCGTACGTACATGTGCCACTAGACGAACTCTTACATCGAAATTTATTCTTGCCTCGACTGACTTTATATATGCGATTTGCAAGATGTAATTTGTGTCCGTTTACTTGAAATAAACACATCGAGCACGATTCTCTTATTGCTCTGTTTTCAGATGGAAAAAAAGTGTTACAAATTCTAAAAAAAAATTATTTGCTTTTACTTTAACATTTATTTATCAAAAGAAAATTTTTATTTCAATAACTTCTTTTTGAATGGAACTCGCCAGCGTACCACGAGATCAATGCCTCTAAACCTTTATGTTGAATGAAATGGATAACGTTTACGTCAAATATTCCCGAAAAAGTCTTTAAACCTGTCTATGCGATTTCATTGCCAAAAGGGATAATGGGACTCTTTCACATACCACGTGATACCCCATGACGTTTGTGCGTAACTATTATTTCCATTGGATATGGAATCGTGTAAGTTGGCGTTTTCCCGTGAAAACGACGTTATTTCGGGAATTTGTAACGTGAATATTTTCTAAAGTGCTCCGCACAAACGTTATGGGGTACAAATCACGTGGTATATGAATGAACCCCATTGTCTCACACAATCGCTATGAGGTATCACATGGAGCTCGGGGACTTTACTTATACGTACGAGGTTGAATAAAGTAATGTAAAGAATTGACTTGTGAAGATTTTAACTGTAAATAGATAAGTTTATTAAATTTCAAATATAATCGAGTGAAACTCAATGAATGTCATTGAATATTGCAAACGCTATTTGCCTTGTTTCGAAAGGGACTTTAAATCTTATCGTGATAATGAAATATTTTGTATTGCAAACTCGCGAATAAACGATAAGGTGCCGTGTTTCTAATACAAGTATATTTCACGTCGTTTAAATGCTTTGACACATAATCGCTAGACTTACAAATTATAAATAAATAGAAATTAAAATAATTCATAAATAACATTCGTGTGACGTCAGTAAGGCAGTTATGATGACGTCATTATAGACAGTGCCCCATATTTGTAATCACTATTCTTTGCGTTTGTTGTAGATCCGACGTATAAAGAAATGCAACACAATTTAGCAGGATACCCGTCTTTTGCTACCGTACAAGTGAAAAGCGCTGGGTTTATTTTTGAAGCTCAGGGTAGGTATATATATCAGGCTTTACTTTTTAATGTAAACTAAACATAAGTAATAAATTAAAAGATTTCACTCTGAAATACAAGGTAATGTTAGCTTTGATGAACAATTAAACAAGCTTATTGAGTTCTTAATATATATATTTATTGAGTTTTTAAATTATATATATATATATATATATATATATATATATATATATATATATATATATATATATATATATATATATATATCAGTCTCGCTAAATGTGGCGTCAATCTGACTAGGTTATAGTGGGTGTCCGACTCACGATCACTTTACCCTAAATAAGTTAAAATAAGTGATTCATATTAGCTAAATCTTTCTAACCACTTTGATAGAATGTAATAATTTTTCTTGTCTTTCCACACCAGACGTTTTTAATGATGTGATGTTCACAATAGGAAATAAAATATAAGAAACAGTTTTTTTTTCTATTTAGAGATAAATGTTTTAACACAAAAAGGTATTGAAAACACCTTCTAGTGACATCACGTAAGATAGTTGAGATGACGTCGTTATATTCTGAGCTAATCAATGTTTCTTATGCTTCTAAAGTTCCTCCTGCATGACGTCAGATGATAGCAGGTTTATTTGTAAAATTGTAAAAAATTGTAAAAGGTTTTCTTCTCCGGTTGTCTTTTTACTTTATTTTTTTAATTGCTTAAGATTTTTGAAATCGGGATCGCCAGCGTATCCCTCGACAAATCCTCTTTACGTTTGTGAGTATAATTCTCCGAACAACATTGTTTTTACTGGAAACGTCACTTGCATCCTTTTAACTACTGTTGTAAGGCGTCAATTGGTACAATGGGGAATGTCGTTATGTGGTTTTCAGTAACAATTTTTTTTTTCGTATACAGGTTCCAGATCACGACAGACATATGGGCCATATACAGCATTTGGTGGTGTAGTGTACGGATTTTCAGATGCATTGGTTCGAATTTGGTATCTAACATATACTAAATTTCCAGTTACAAATTATACAAATGGTAAAGGGATTGACATTCGTCACAATATTTTTGACATTTTTAGACATCGCATAAAAACTGTTTGAAAGTCACATATATGTGTTTTAAAAATCTGAAAAAACTGTTAAATTGTAAAATAAAAAATTACATCATAGAGTTAAAAATTTGTGTTAAAATCAACCGTCTTAAACGCGGAACTCTGACTGACAATTTTTTAACGTTTTTCTTAAATTTGAGACCAATTCTGGCGCCGAATTACTTTCCTTTAATGCTTGATTGGTAACATCTAAATGCTTTCCTTTAGGACTCTGTTAAGTTTGTCACAGTTAACATATTCCACAATGTTCTGATTGTCTACAAGTTCACGGACACCGTTGATGACGGACATTATCATTTCCACTAATGCTTCTACTGCCAGTCCATGCCAAAATTACAATCCAAAAAACAGTAAAAACTTGAGAAAACTGGCTCATTCAGTTAAACACGGGATTTTTCACGAGGTAAAGCGGGTTGCTTCGGACATATAACTTTGACAAAATACAGAGTTGTAAAATACTGGACTTAATTCTCTCTCAGCTATGGCGATACACATTTAAAGGAAATCACAAGATAACTTTTCTGATGCTAACTGACAAGTTGTAGCAGAACTGATTGGTCAAAAGGCTAACAAGAGGTTGAAAAGCTTTACAGTATACGAGAGTGTCCAGCGGCAAATTATACTTCCCAGCTTTAAAGCCGAGCAAAAACGAACGACAAGTCGTGGTGAAGCAAACAAGGAACCGAATTTGCCAGTTTTTTTTTTTTTTTTTTTTTTTTTTTTTTTTTTTTTTTCCCGAGAGAGAGAGAGAGAGAGAGAGAGAGAGAGAGATTCTAAATTTTATCTTTAATCAATCTAATTTTAAATAGGCCTATAATAGTTAGATGTGACATTTTTGGATCTTAGAGATGTTTAAATTTGTTTTTATTTTACAATATAAACTTTAAACTAAAACCAAGTCAACTTTAAGAAAACTGAAAAGAATAAGAAAACAATTTCTCTAAAATTGGTTATGCTGCCAAAACCCCAAACATTTTCGAAGAAAAATCAAGCAAAGCAGTTTTGGTATTTTGTATGGGAGTAGAGTTTTCTGAAATCCGATATATGGTTACAAATGCATATTTATTAAAATACTGAATTTGATTTATGTTTGTTTTTACGTTGATCAGCGGGCATATTGACAACTGTCGATGGCTGGGGTGATAATAGTTTCAGCAAAAAGACAACCACGGGTGAAATTAAAGTGTTAGTCTGGAGATTTCCGAATACTTGGGTAGACACTGTCGTAACCACGCCCAACATTTTACAGCAAAACGATTATAAGTTACTGATACCAGGGCAGCAAAGATATATTAACGTGGAGGTAAAAACTATGGACGTCTTAAAAAAGACTTGATTACAAATCTGTTCTTACAATGTGCTTGTGGAAGTGAACACTGATTAAATTCAAGATTCAAGATATAAACCCATATAAAAAGTATTTAATCAATAGGTGTTAAAAAGTCCTATTTTTCGAAATCAGCATTTTAACCCATTTGTTTATAAATAGTGCATTTGTGTAGCATTATAATTGCAAATATGATACTCTGATAATCTGTTACTTTCAACTTGTGTCAGTTATTCTGTTTGATTTCAACATTAATCACGATTTTTTTCTCCTACCATCACTACAACTTATAAGGTTGTTTTTGAAATGAACTCATAAACGTTTCGCGTCTCGTTCGGGCCTCTGAAGAGATAAATCTGGTGTAGATCACTTGTTTTACAGGGAACATTTTCGAATACTTTTCTGGAACCGGCGGTATTAAAAGGTTCTGGCCAATTAAACATTTTGAAAACCGGTTTGTTTTCATGTTTCAGGTTGAGGCAAAAGACGGATACAATGATGGTTTTCGATTCTACGGAGTCGGTTCTGCGGTAACGGACGGGACGTACGGGTCATTCGGTGGTTTAGTTTATTCTTATTCCAATCAGGCTGTGTGGTTTTGGTGGCCAAATCATTCTAATGGATACATCATACAATTCGGGGAAATAATGAGCTACAACGTCAGCCATCAGTCATCCAATAATGTACAAATAAGGATTAACAATTTTATTGAGGCTGAAGGTACATGTAACACACGAAGACACAGAGAGAGAGAGAGAGAGAGAGAGAGAGAGAGAGAGAGAGAGAGAGAGAGAGTCGGAGAGAGAGAGAGAGAGAGAGAGAGAGAGAGAGAGAGAGAGAGAGAGAGAGAGAGAGAGTGTATGTGTGTGTGTCGGAGTACCTAGATAATGAGAAATTTATTTTAGAAGTTGGAAATGTTTTGTATCTTTATCATACAAATATGTCATACTGCCATGTATATTGCTACCTTAATTATTATGAATATACCTTGGACAAATCATTGTTTTTAAAATACATTTTCAAATCCTTTTAAATTATCAATTACAAAGTAGCTAAAAAGTACTTTCAATAAAATTTACAAGGAAAAACCTTTTAGTTCCATAATCAATGTGTGCAATGTCCCTTCTCGTTAGCATCACAGCACCTCTCACCACCTGAGTTCGATTCCCACTCAGGACAGATCCTAGTGTTAGAAAGTTAGTCAGTTCGCTTGTCGAAGGTCGGTGGTTTTCTCCAAGCACTCCGGTTTCCTCCACCATCCCAGAACTGACCGCATCGAAATAAGTGAAAGAATCTTGACTGTGGCGTAAAACACCATCACTCCACTCCTCCACTCTCCTTCTCGTCTACTTCCTTGCTTTTTTAAAAATAATAAAGAAACCTCAAACATTCAGTGGATTAAAATTGAATACATTTGCAATTGAGAAAGTTTATGCGAGATTACTTGATATCAGTAATAAGAAATGAAATATAATCAATATTTACCACCTGGGGGCCAATTTGACAGAACTGTCTAAAGCGATGGTTTACAAATCACAGTTCCTCTAACCGCTTAAAACATCAGATATCACTACAGAAATGTTTGTCAGTTTGCTTAACAAAGAACGATGGTTTCTACAGATTACTTGTTTGAACAAAGTAATCGTGTCGATATAAGTGAAAAAAAAATTAAAGGAGGTCATAATATTTTCACACCAGTTTTTTTTATATGTAAATAAGCAAATATTACACGACCGTTGTTATCATTATGTAATGATTTTTTTTATTTTTTACAGAAATGTCTTTGTCGGCATATCAACAAACAGAAACCAATACTGACGTTGTGCCAGAATCTAATACGTTATGGTCACTGACTACAACACGGACGGATTGCTGCAGAAAATGTAAAAATGATGAATCGTGTAAATCTGTGTTTTATCACCTGTCAGACTCTCTATGTATTGGTTACAGTTATCACCAATTATCCGGCACCAAAACTCAAACATATATTGGAATGAGGCATTATGTAGGTAAGTTCAGTGTCTAACTGTATTAACAGTAAGCTTTGTAATATGAAGGCGAAATAACTTCTCTTCAAATTATTGTAACTCGCAAATTTTAGCAGATAATGACATGAGAGTTTCAGTTTTGTTATTTCCTCAAATGTTCTTCGACACTGGGTTAAGATCTAAGGGAAAGTTATTATCTTTTAGTTTATTATTATTCATTACAATACATTAGTATTTAAATCGGAGTTGTTTTCATTTTTTGTTATGCAATTCCCTTAATGGTTAAGTCAAAGATCAAAAAAATATATTTAGTTTTACAAAAGAACTGCTACTAAGCCACCAGTGCGCAGATAAAAAATGATTTTAAGTTTGTTTGAAAATATCAATGGTTTTTCATCTGTATTTAGAGTTTCTTCACAGTCCAAAGAGGAAGCATTTTAAAGTAAGAGAAAAATAATTCACAAGGGTGTAAAACACCACACACATTAACTTTTTTTTAATTTTTTTTTTCAGGAATACTAGTACATGTTTTGGTTCATTTTATAATTCGGATTTTATTGTTTCTTTTCCAGACGTGTTGTAGAATGTGTGATTGTAAATTGAAGTTACAAGCTTCACGCCATAAAAGACTTTTAATATAAACCAATAATAAATAAATCATAAAGAAGATTTGTTAAATGGACCAGATTCACATGCAATAAACTGTTGAAAGCATGATTCGGTTAACTATGCGTATTTGGTACTATTATTATTACTTGTAGAAGTCCATAGTTTTAATCTTCACTATACTTACAAAGTTTTCAAGCTTTTGCTAGATATATGTGCCACTGAGGTCTTTAATTAACAAGTTAATGCTCACAAACTATATACTTTATAGTTGCAACCACTTAAGTCTTACGTTTGTATTTGCTCGTCTTTGACTTGTATTCAGTAAAATGATTTGTTATAGAAAGCTTAATCTACTACTTATTTTATACTAGGTTATGCTACATAAGAACTGTTGTGTTGCCGGAACAACAACGAAATTTTCGAAAATTTGGCCACGGGTTGAAGCTTAGAAAAGATATTTTGATACTCTAAATTATTTAACAATCCAAACCTTCTTGACAAAATTGTTTTCTTATTAATAATTAATTGATTGTTGATTTTGTGTTATAAAATATCACATTATTAAGGTTCTCAGTGGAGACCTTATTACTTTTTGCTATTTATAGTAACGGAAGCCATCCTGGTTGTTACAGGTAGTTAATTTGTGCAATCTTTGATCAGCTCAACCTAGGGACCTAAATTGGTTTTAATTGACCTAGTTGTTTCAGAAAATAAGAATTTCAAAAATGTGCTAAATACAACACTCTTTTTAATATTTTGCTAAAATGATCGAACAAAAACGTTTGATAAATAAAATCGGCCATTTATCACTTAATGCATTTTATAGTAACAGCGGCTACTTGGTTACCATATAAAGTTGTTTTGTGTATCCTCACTTCGTCTAGTGACTTTCGAGATCTAATTTGTTTTAACTTGGTTGCGTTATTTTAAAGTTTAAAGTGTAGACACAAAAGATCAGACTGATTAAATGTTCATACACCTAACTGATATCATTAAGCGAGCGTAAGATGATAATACTTAATTTTATCCTATATTTTACCCCCGTCGAAGAATTCGAAGAATTATATTTATCTCAGTTCCTTAAATTTGACATTACTGACTGATAAAACAAATGTTAGGACGTCACTGTCTCTCACACACATACATTATTCTAAACTCACTTACTTAATTGATAAACACTCGGTTGACATCAATTTTACCTAGTACTCATATACACGAAGACCACTTGACACAGTTAAGCTTGTTTTAATGAAAACGACTAAATCATGCATGTTAATATAGTTTCAGACTCTGATATCCAATAATTTGTAAGATATAGGTTTATTTAATTATCAAAATGTAAATTAAGAAATTTAAATTGTTCTTTTATATATAAAGAGCTTGAGTAAAAGAAATAGAGAACAAGATGTCTTTATTTGATTGATGACTATATTTGTATATAAGGCTATCTCGATTGATATCATTTAATGTTTGATTAATGATAAAAATCTGTCCTTTGCACATGTTTTCGTTTTAAAGGTGATAGTTAACGAGAACACATAAGAAATCTTCAATGTTTTATTTCCAAACTGACAATAAACGAAAACAGTTTGGATATTTAGTATGCATTATGTACATCGACCAAATTTGCATCCAGAAATCATACATTGAAAACCAGAAAGACTGCTTAATTCAGAACTGAGTTAGTAAGTTTGTCAAGCCGTTGTTACAGGAGCAGTTTGAATGTTTGCGATGAGTAAAATTTAAGGGATTTAACTAGTCAAACTGAATAGACTATTTCATTTTGTTTAAATCAAAAGTTTCAAAAATGCACACTTCAAGGGACAATGACATTTGTGGAAGTTGTCGATTTGAAAAACATGTACATTATTTATGTTTATCTTGCGATATATACCTTTGCAAAACTTGCGAACCAGCTCATCGAAAAAAGGAAGTAGAATTCGAACATGATATTGAGAACGTTAAAGGTAAGCCAGGCATAAGAGAAATTATCCCTGTTTCCTGCAGCGACCACACAAGCGAAAAGTATATTCTTCGATGCATGACGTGTAAGCATTTGGTTTGTAAATTATGTATAGCAGACAAACACAACCAACACAAATTTGAGTCGTTTAATGTAGATGTCAGAGAAAATCTTCAAAAATGTCTTCAAGAGATGGAAAACATTTGGTTGAAAAAAATAAGGTCTGGTCTTGATCCCGAAAAACAGAGCGAAATATATTGCGATCAGTACTTCGAAAGCCTAAAAAAGGATGTGTTAAATCGTAGGAAGACAATCAAAGCACATATTGATGATATAGTGTGTGATTTGATAAAAACTATTGAGGATAAACAAACACAAAATAAACAATTTTATAACGATTTGCAAACAAAAATTAGAGAAGAGTTATGCACCATCAGAGGAGATATAAACAAGATTAAAAGAGCAATTATCGTTGAGCAAAGAAAACCCGACATTTGTTTGGAGAAAATGATGGAGAAACATAAAAAAATTATAGAAGAAATGGAACGTTTATCCCTGGATCGGAAACATCCAAAATTTACGTATCAAGAAAATGTGGATAGAGCATACGTGGAAAAGTTTTTTGGAGCGGTAACGGACGGAGATGAAGAAATATACAAATATACAGATATGGAAGGTTCAATCCAAAGAGGTAAGGATTTTACGTATGCTTCCAAAACATCTGGAGATTTAAAAAACGACCGGGAAGTACAAAATAAACCTAAAAGAAGTGGTACTTTGAGAACAAAGGAACAAAATAAAAGAATCGAACGGTATACAAAAGATAACTCAAATGGATGTAAGCAACAGTAACAGCTCTAAAGACCACAAGAATTCTATGGATTGGCATATTTTGATTTATGAACATAAATGCTTGAAATCGTTAAAGGTTTTCTTATTAGGCTATTGCTTAGATACAAAAACAAAATTACCTGGTGATTTGATAGCAGATTTTTGAACGATAGTGCAAGGAAAAATAAATAAACAAACTAGAAGGCGTCTTATTGGTTAAGTTAATGTTGTTGTATTTACTAGTTAAACCAGTCATTTATCATAAATTTAAATATTTACAATTTTTTTGGTCAAATAATAATTCCAGAACATTCATTGTTAATATTTAACAAAATTGAAGACAATTAAGTATTTACATTTAGATAATATATTTCGTTTAGCTAATTTTTCAAGTTTTCTAAATTATATCGCCAATAATTGGAAATTAGGTTAAATTGTAAAATTATAATAGTTTATCGGGTTTATCTACAATACTTGTGACTATGGAAACAAAACAAATCGGAATTACGAGTCATAATATTTATTTTTTATCAAACAGGAACAAAATGTCACAGACGTTATTGTAACATGGAATAAACATTTGTTATATATTGAGATTGTTGATTTGAAAAAAAATTATATGAATAACAAATACATGATATGTACGATTATTTGTTTTTAATTTTATTTTTTTTATTTACTGTAGCGACTGGGTAGCTCAGTTAGTAAATCACTTGCCTATAGTACTTGAGGTCCCTGGTTCGATTCCCGGTCCGACCCTGCAATTTTCTCCTTCCTAGTAACGTTGCTGGCCAGTATGGTCCTCGAAAGTGGAGGACTGGCAATTTAGATCCATATTAAGTCCATCCGAAAGAATTAGGAATGGGATTTCCCATAATACCATGGGAAACTCACAAACACAGGGAAGGAATGTAGCGGTCTGGGTAGAGCACACGCCTATAATGCGGGAAGTCCCTGGTTCAGTCCCCAGGCCGACCCTGCATTTTTTCTACTTCCTGTTACACAACCAGCTTATATTACATACAACCTATGATTGGACCGATTTATCTTAAATGCATTTAGACTTGCAAACAGTTTTATTAACAATGTTTGTTTAAAGAATTTTAACTCATCTTTTTAGTGGTTGATCACTTGCAATGCTAAAAGGCATCTAGTGAAATAATTAGTGTTGAATCACACACTATGCCATATTGAAAACAACTGAGAAGGTTTTGGTCGACAGTTTTGTGGCATGTCTCTCTTATCGAACAAATTTAATTCTTTCCGTTATGTTCCGGAGCATCCGGTCTCAATTCCTTGGTGAAATTTCACGTATGTAACTGGATTTGACAGTTTTCAAAGCTTTTCTGTGTTTTTGGTATTGTGATTTGGACATGAAGTTGTATGTTTGTGTTTCAGTTTTATTAGTATCATCAACAATGAAATTGGATAAATGATTTTCCACGATAAAGTCTAGTCAATCTACAGTTTGAACTCAAACTAATTGCAACAGAACAAAGTTTGTTACTAATATGCTCTCAAATACTTAAAATGTTTATAGTAAAAAGTCGTCCAAAATCTGACAAGAGGAAACAAGTTTTTGAGAAGTTTTCTTATGGGGATTTCTTTAGACAAGGAAGATAATTCCTGTAAAACAGGTGGAGTTTTAGTCCAATTATCATATGGTTTTTGCTATTTTAACAAAAAGTAAAGCAAAGACCCTGGAATTAATCAATCATAATTGATTCCATATGTATATTCAACATTTCTGATTTCATTTAAAGTAACATCATTGGCCCATTTTCATTCAGTTGCATTTTATTTTAAGTCTTTCACAATCTAATGTTTCTATAGTGATGAGGAATTAATAACAGAATACTCAAAGTAATGAAATAGAAGTATAGAAAAGCTATTTTTTAACCTGAGATAAACTTATTTTATCTTTTTGTGTATAACAAAACATATTTGATGTGAATAAATCTTTTTTCCATCTCATCGACATGCCCTTAATGAGAATTTTGCATAAATTATTTCAACAAAATTATTTAATTTTTTTTTTACATTCCATATACATATTACATTCGAAATTGTCTTAAATTATCTATTTTAAATCTATGTATAAATTTCCATCTAATTTCTAAGTTGTTCTTCATACAGTATCAGAGAAAACTTGAAGTTTTTGAAAATTTTTGTGTAAAATTTAGAATCTCAATAAAGAGTTGTCTCCCTTTTCTATAGAAAATACTATTGGTAACTTCAATTGGAAAAAGACTTAAATTCCACTGGATTGAAATTGGTATATTTTTATGGTGAATAAAAACACTATTCTTTAAAACAATCACGTAAAAATATTTTCTGTTGCAATTACTTTGAGGTTTGACCCTATTTTTTCATAGATTGACTAGACTAATAGATTATTGAATCGCAAAGCTGTTGAATTATGTACAGTGTTTATCGATTAAGAATCTCGCAAGCTGGGTGGTCTTAAAGCGCGTACTCTGGATTTTCCATTAATCCTGAACAGACTGCATCGATATATGTGAAATAATTTTGACTAGGTTGTTAAACATTATTGGTCGACTTAATTCAAAAATGTTAATTTTGAGACATATGTTGCTGGTTTTATAAATACATGTACTTGTTTTTGTTTACTTTTTCAGTGTTTTTAGCTCAACTGGCTAAAGCCAGAGAAGCTTATGGCATGATGCGCGCATCTGTCCGTCCGTCCGTTAACAGCAAAAACTCAGAAACTACTGGGCCAATTTTAGCAAAACTTTGCAGGAATGATCCCTAGAAGGAGTAGATGAAAATTTGTACAATTGGTTTCAATGGCAACCAAAAGTAGGTCACAGCGACCTTTAATGTAAAAAACCTAAAATAAGCTTCTTCTCTAAAAACCATAGGTTATATGCAAAATCTGATGTGATATGAGAGATATGAGATATCAACTTTGAAAATCTTCTTCTCTGAAACCGTGAAGCCTTCAGCTTTCATATTTGGCAGTTAATATCAGCTTGAGCCCCTTTACCAAGTTTGTACAAATGGTGGCCCTTGGTCCAGTTTCGGCCCCACCCAAGGGGTCCATATATCTGCATATGCATATATGGCTTATAATGGAATATCAATTTTGAAAATCTTCTCTGAAACCATGAAGCCTTCAGCTTTCATATTTGGCAGTTAATATCAGCTTGAGCCCTTTTACCAAGTTTGTACAAATGGTGGCCCTTGGTCCATTTTCGGCCCCACCCAAGGGGTCCATATATCTGCATATGCATATATGGCTTATAATGGGATATCAACTTTGGAAATCTTCTTCTCTGAAACCATGAAGCCTTAAGCTTTCTTATTTGGCAGTTAATATCAGCTTGAGCCCTTTTACCAAGTTTTTACAAATGGTGGCCCTCGGTCCATTTTCGGCCCCACCCAAGGGGTCCATATATCTGCATATGCATATATGGCTTATAATGGGATATCAACTTTGGAAATCTTCTTCTCTGAAACCATGAAGGCTTAAGCTTTCTTATTTGGCAGTTAATATCAGCTTGAGCCCCTTTGCCAAGTTTGTACAAATGGTGGCCCTCAGTCCATTTCGGCCCCAACCCAGAGATCCATATATCTGCATATGCATATATGGCTTATAATGAGATATCAACTTTGAAAATCTTCTTCTCTGAAACCATGAAGCCTTAAGCTTTCATATTTGGCAGTTAATATCAGCTTGAGCCCCTTTGCCAAGTTTGTACAAATGGTGGCCCTCAGTCCATTTCGGCCCCAACCCAGAGATCCATATATCTGCATATGCATATACAAATGGTGGCCCCTGGGCCATTTTTGGTCCCACCCTTAGGGCCAATATATCTACATATGCATATATGGGAAATCAAATTTAAAAATCTTCTCTGAAACTGTAAAGCTTAAAGCTTTCATAATCAGCTCAAGTCCCTTTCCCAGGTTTGTACAAGTAAAGGCCCCTGGGCCATTTATATTCCCACCAAGGGGCGCATATATCTACATATACTTATATGGGAAGTCAAATTTAAAAATATTCTTCTCTGAAACTGTAAGGCCTACAGCTTTTATATTTAGCATTTTACATCAGCTCAAGTCCCTGTACCGAGTTTATATAAATGGAGGCACAAGAACCATTTTTGTCAGTTGAGCTCCACAGGCCCTTTTGGGCCTCTTGTTTAATTCAACAAAATGTTTTTGATAATTTAATAAGGCAGTGCAACCGGTTTAAAATAAAAATTGAATTGCAAGTTTTATTAAGCAATGGTATTTCAGATTTCTCATACATAAATTTAAAGAATTCTAAATCAACTACACGACGGCAGTTGATTGTCGTCCAATACTCCAGTTCCCTCTTTGTCGTAACTACCATGGTTGATTTGATAGAATAGAAGTATGAATGCGTCGTTTCTATGTACTTGCATACGATGACCTAGTGTTGTAACGACATTATTAATGTCGATTTTACACACTTTTAAATGTATATAAATATTTTTGTGAAATATTTTATCAACACAACAAAAACAACCAATCACAGACAAAAATTATCACAGAAAACAATATTCAAACTTCTATGGTAAAAGTTCAATATATGCTGTTAAACTATGAAAAGTTTTTACTTAAGTCGTCCAATAAAAAGGCAGACATTTGAAAAAAATGATAAAAAATATACTCGACAAGAGCCAAGGCAAGGTTAAGCAGGAATAAAACAAGTTAATTTTCAACAAAAATAAGAAGGCAAGGGAAAATATAAAGATAATACTTATTTTCTTTAAATGCCTGAATTTGGACGGCTGTTAGAGGTAATGTCACATGTAAACATTTACAATAAGCTTATATATGATTACACAAATTTATACAGACAAGTTAAATGAAGATTTCACAAAATACAAACATTCTAAACAATATGCAAAACAAAAAATACAACTGATAATACATCTTACCGCTTTTTAAATTAAACTATACATTGAGAAATAATGTCAAGTGGGGATATATCTACAGAGCTTTCGAAAAATGGTCAACCTCAGAATATTTTTACGCAACCAGAAACATGAAACATTATGGAAGGGTATTTAAAAAAATATACAGTATCCTTCCTCTCTTTCTTGGGAGCATACACTAAATTTTATGCGTAGATTAAGATCTGTCAGTAAGCTCATGCCCTTCACTGTCATGGATAGATCCGATGTTTTTAATTTTTCTATAAAGAACTGCATCAAAGATAATAGTGACGACCTGAAAATAAAATTATAATGTAAATATATAATACAAATACCAGTTAAATTTTGATGTGCCAGATGTGCACATTTCGGAAATTCATTCCTCATCAGTGACACTAAGACCGAAAAATTTGAGACATTAAAAAAATAAACCAAACAGTTGAAAATAATGCATCTAAAGTTTCAAATGTAATTTAGCATTTCACTACCAGTGCTTAGACAATTTGGCGCTTTCTCTCTCCCCCTCAGATGTCTCTCACACTGAAAAAGACGCGTTTAAATTATGTGGTGTATATCAACATCTAACTATTGGCCAGGAAAGGTTATGTAAATACATTTAAACATTATCTAAGGCAATTTTATTAATAACTCAATAAACAACTTAATGTATATAACGCCAATGATATCACGTAAGTTGATGAACCTAATCTGATATAATAAAAACGCATACACACTATTAAAACACTTAATTACCAAACTAAATGCGCTTTAATAAAGCAAATCTTAAAACACCTTGCCTTATCGTAATAAATAAAAGGTCTTACGAAAAGCATAAAGGGTTAATTTTGTCACATTGATCAAGTAGACTTTTCTACTTGGTCTACTTTAAGTTTAATATACATAAATGAGGTCAAAATCGTTCCTTATTTTCCTTAGTTACTTTTTTCTACACTCTCGCTTCCTTTTTAGCATTTTGTTCCCTTTCCCCTTGCAACTCGTCTATTATGTCTTGATTATGAACATATATTGATAAAAATTATACCCAGTGCATTATGTTGTAAAGAAGAAAAACGTGACATAATTTAAAGATAGAGAAGAACTATACAATCTTTTTATCAAGAATCCATTCCTCAAGCTATTTTGGTTAATGGTTTAGACCCCTATTTCCTTGTCAGTTTTGTTAATCTAAACAACACCACAAGATTCATCTTTGTTTGAAAAACACAATATTAATATAATTTTGACTGATCACTTGTGACTATTAACATTGTTTTAATAGATGAATGTATATACAGAACATTTATGGTTTTAAAGAAAATATCGGTGACAGAATAAAATATTAAAGTATGTGCAAAGCGCGTTATACGGTTTACTTACTATACTTGATAAGTTAAAAATGATGTAAGAAAAAAGTGCCCATGAATGAATCAACAAAATCCGTCTGTTATGCCATCTACAGTTAGCCTGAAATATTACATATTCAGTATTTTCTTTTATACAGTTCTATTTGATAAACCTTGAATAACGACAATATAACTCTACTTAATATGTCTTTTGCATTAAAACCAAAAGGTAATCATATATATATGTGTGTGTGTGTGTGTGTGGAGTGTTTAGTTGTTATTAAACATAGTAAATTGAGTTCTTATTCCCTGTATTAAGACATAAAAGTTTCTTGTGATACTTTAAAATGTCACCATGACCATACGGTAATTTGTTAGTTTTAACTAGTGATGATATATACATTTGCATTGTTTTTTTTAATATATAACCTCTTATGACCAATGATGTTGATATGAACTAGCAATGCCTCTGACCACATAACTGCTTATGAAATCGGTCGTAAATTAACTTGCAATTTCAGTGTGACAGAACTTGTCTGCTATAAGCTAGAACTATTTCCTTTTCTTATTTTAAAACGTTTTAGATTCGGAACAAAAAACTTGAAAATGTAAAAAAAATAATACGCAAGTCGTTCTAAGAATATGCATACAGTGGACGTTATAACACATGAAACGTTAACCTTAGACAACGCTTAAACACCCATTATCATGTTCCAAATTATGTCTTTTAATTAATATACAAAATATTGTCTTACTTGCAGGACTTCACTTAATGATGTTTTATAGGTATTATAAGTACCAAGCATGCTGGTCTGATAATCATCTGCGCTACAGTCAAACGCCTAAATCAAAATTAATTAAACATATTAATTTAGACAAGTAAGTTAGACTACTTATAATCATAACTTCAACTACAAATTTTGTCTGACGGTGTATGTATTCTCTGCAATAAAGTGGCAAATTAAAGGTTTAAAAGTTACCAAAAATATGTTTTTTTCAACTTCCATATCAAGTTTGTTGTTGTTTTACATCACAGCTTTAAAATTGAATTCTAAAACCGATAAGATAACATAAACAACAAGTACTGTTTATTTTGAAGTAAAATTCAAAGGGAGTGTAGAAGGTAAATTTTGCTTCATGTTTCCTTTACAGATTTACATTCTTCCTCGTTTCTTTATTTATCATTTACAGTGGGTGCATTTGTTTCAACGTCATAAGGAGAATATAGGATGCTTCAGCATCATAACAATTTCGTCACTAAATCGAATTTTTTCTCCAAACTGTTGATGCTTTTAAATGTTCATATCGCTCTTTGAAACGTCCAACTGCTGAGGTTCTGTATGGAAAAGATTTTAGAAATGCACTTACCAAATGAAACATGTATGACAAAAATACAATGAAAATAACGTCAATGAGTACCCACATACCATTTATCACCCCATGCTGAAAAATAAAACCAATTTAATTCATTTTGCTATTTACTGATACTTGAAAACAGAGAATACCAGAAAAAGATCTTAAACAAATCGATGACAAAAATTATACATGTCATATCAAAATGTATAACTGAGCATATAAAAATACTTTGAAAATAATGAGTACTTAAATCATCTTGAAGTTAGTATCAACACAATAAAAACAATATAAAAGGGGAAAATGTTTTAAAATGTTATACACATGTACTATATATTTTTCTCAAAATAATTTGATTTATAACAGCTGTTTTTCTGTGATGTAGCAATTGAAATATATTTCATATATGGAATTTTGTGAATTGTAACTATGAAAAATTTTAACAGTAGACAACACTGAAGGTATTGAAATTTATTTTTAACTGCTAATATTTTAACACTGGACAGCATTGAAAATGTGATAAAAATAACGTTATTTTTATTTGAAAATAACACAAATTGTATAACAAACAACTTACAACTAAAATCAATCGTCTGCTTAAACGAATTGCTACAATTATTCCAATAATATTAATTATTGCATGAAAAATGCAAAAAATGCAGGCTCCAAGCATAAGTCCAAGAGCTATTCCTCCAAGTTGAAATATACCAGTAAATAAATCGTCTAAGTTGGGAAGCACGATTTCTGTCATAAAAGGTTGATAACGCAGAACTACGGCTCCAATTCCAAAGAATAACTCTACTGGCTGAAAAATATGTTTGTTTTTTTAATTATCTAAATAGTATGAAAAAACAATGAAGTCTGATTCCTTGAATAAAATATTTAAAACCAAATAATGGGTTATATTAAAAGAACACTTTCAATGTTTAACTTTACGCAACAAGGTCTTAATATGAATGCTTTAAGGTTTTTTGTTTATATTAGTTTGCCGAGAAAAATACTTAATGTTTATGTAAAAAAAGATGTAGTTACGTTTATAATACTATGCATACACATACCAATGTGCATAAATTGAAAATACAATATCCATCTACAATTTTCATAAAACCAGGCATTTTGTCTTCATTAATGCATCTGGAAAATACATAAAGTTGATTTATTACAAAAAAAAAAAAAATAAAAAAATAATATAAAATCAAACAATAATACTAATAAAAATTAAAAATCAAGTTTTTTTTATGAAATGCTTGAGAGCACGGGGTAAATAATAAGTAGCGGAACTCGTACAAATTTTTATCAGATTCGATTACAAAACGTAAAGAATGTTTTTTTGTCTTAAATTTGATTATTATTACGTCTTTATTGATCATGATTTTTTCATTTGTAAACACTTTGATTGCCTGTTTTACAATTCCAAGTACCATAATAAATAATTCATTGTATAGGCATTGAGTATTGAGAGACCGAAAATATTTTGTTTTAAAGAAAAGTTATCGCCTATTTACTTTCCTTCAATACAATTTAAGTTGATTTGAGTACCGGTGTTAAACGTCCCAGTGAAAAATATTTCACTAACATCTAAAGGCGAAAGTGCAGAAAGTTGTGCCTGTGCATTGCGCTGATGGCAATATACAGCAGGGTTCTTTATCGTGCTACGCCAACCGTGACACAGGACCTCGCTAATTTTACGTTCCGTGATAGAACCGTGACTTTCATTTCGTAATGCCGAGTGCTTGGCGAAAGAACAGTCATTATCAACCTTCAAGTCTTGGGTCAGACCCGGTCAGGGTTCGAACACACGACCTGCCACCAACGTAGCGAGCAATCAACCAACTGAGCTCCGCAGTGGTACCTTCAATACGACAGGTTGAATATACATCAGAATAGCATTCACTTTGTTGAGAACATTTACAGAAAAATGAAAATTAAAGAAACTGTTGTTTTTTACCTTTTAAATATTTTGCTCCACAACGAACTAAATAACCCCTTTTCCGTAGGATTATCTGTGTCTGATCTGTTGATTCGCAAGTAAATTCTATCAATCAGAATTAATTGGACAATCTGCAAAAATCATCAGATTTGTTTCATTCACACAGTAACAGCTGAATGGCGAATAGTCATTAATTAAATTTACAAGAACAAGAAAATCAAATACTCAGGACATTGAGTTAAAAATAAAATGTATAAATTCTTTTAAACATAATCTGGTACGCGTGTGTTTGATTTATCCGTTAACCAATTATCATTACCTTTCAAAAGAATATCCCCTAAACATTTTAGTATTGTGCGGAAAAGACAAATGTAAAGCAATAACTTACTACAAATGCCATATTAAGTACAATGTAGACAAACAATGTCCAAGCATATCTTTCAATCAAATCAATCGTTGAGTCACAAACATTCTGCAAGTAAAAAAAAAAATTTAATATTAAAACGGAAACACACTATGTAAAAAAGCTTTAATCAATATGTCAATAAAAAACGTGTTCTGATGTGTAATACATTTCATTTTTAAATTAATACTTATAAAAAATTATTACAACAACGTGTGTTTCTTCGTTGACAGTTTAATAAAAAAAATAATAAAAAGTAAAAAAAAAGAAATTAATAAATAAAAAAAAATTCATAAAGTTTGAGAAAAACGTTTCTACACAAAGGAAGTTAATTATATATTCTGCAAAATTTATTTTAAAAAATCATATGCTTGGTTTTGTTGTCTCAACCGTTTTTTGTTTTGCAATTCTATTATTTGACATACATAATTCCTCATGAAAGTTTTTTTTATTTTTGTACAAAAGCAATATAATTCATTAAAGGCAATGTCCTGAATATATAAGGATATTTTATGAAAAACAATTTAAAGCCATCAAATGGTTGAATGACGTCGCCAAAATTTGGGCAAGTTCGTGAAGCATTACCAGTTAAGTTGCAAAACTAAACATTTAAAAAAAAAAAAACATGTAATGAATTTGTATCCGTTGGAAATTTTTTTTCAAACAGAATTGTTTGCTCTGATGACTGCAAACTGAAACTTGCTGTATTTATTTTGGATATGACATATTTTAAAATAATGTATTGAAATCTACTGAATTTAAATAGACTATTTTATGATCAAGTAATTTTCTATCGGTCGTAACGGAAAGTATTTTATTAAATCTTAGATGGTGCAGCAAGCCAGACACTAGGAGCTTACTCTTCGGGAGCAGCCGGTCTTATTTGATGATGGAGGTTCACGTGTGCAACTGTATTGTCCAGTTTTTCAAATATATATCAAATATATATTTTGTTGGGAGGATTTGGACATGGACTGTTATGGTATGTTGGTTTTTTATTTCATGGTATGCTTATTCAATTTAACTTTTCTGAAAATACATAATGCGACAGACTAGCACTTGAATTCTTAAAATGCTGTATTTTGGTAGTAATTATTAAATCAAAATTATGAGACCATTAAAAAAATTAAAAATAATGGAATAAATTGCATTAAATATTTATTGTTTCTAAAAACAAACTAAGGTATTCCTGTCATATAACATCTTACATTGAGAACTGTATCCAGTGAAGATTCGTATGTTGAATATACATCAGCAAGGTTTGTACCATAATTTTCTGTATTTTTGCAATCATACACCTATAAAATATAAATTGAATATGTAAATGATCAAACATTTAATGTGTCATACAAAACATTTGTAACGTCTACACAAACGAATGAACATCATTTATTTATAAATTAAATTATACTTTGTCGTATTTGCAATGTAAAATAATATTAATTGAATGTATTGCTATTTAAAAATACATTTGTTTTTAAAAAGTTTCTAAACATAAGGGTATTTGGAATGATATAAAGTTGAGTCTGACATTTTGAAGCTTTTTAAATATATATTTATTTTCTGCAGACAGTTCTTTTAACTTTAAAACTTACAACATCATTTTGCAATGCAATTTTTGTTAATTGACAACCAAACTCTACTAAGGGAAAAGGTTGTACATAGGCTTCTCATTTATGCCATCAAGAGTAAAAAAATCCCGTCACCATATAACAATGTCGTCAAACACACAACCGCTTATGAATAGATTTTAATTTTCTTGTAAACCAAATATTACTTATATTACTAACAACCCCTTTTTAAAAGTAAAACCTGAACGCAAACAGTAAAAATCTCCTTACAGAATATTGAATACATTCTTCCGTTTGTGCTTCACTTCAAGCAGAATGTATTTTACAGAGAAAATTTGCTAAAACGTCATGCATAAAAATGACATAAGTTTTTACTTTATCTTCTTTTGTGATTTTAAATTAAAAAATCAACAAATTTAAATCAATAATAATAATAATAATAATAATAAACGAATCTTCCTGATTGCATATTGTGAATGTTGCATGTCAAAATTGCGTCTCCTAGGTTTTTTGTACACTTGTAAAGTAAATGATGAAAACATCAAAAGACGTCTAATATATTTATAGGTACAACACAATCATTTTGATACAATCCTTATTCTAGGGGGCCCTAGACCTCTTTCTACGTATAATATAAATTTAATAATTTCCCCGCCGAAGGGCCTTTTTTGCTACGTTGTTATCAGTACAATTACTAAGCGCCTTTGGGATAGTTACAAAACATCTTGCACATAGTGCAAATAATCTATTTCACTTAATCAAGATAGTGAGCCCAAACCAATTTGCATAAATAAAAATATTATGTTGTTTATAAAATGTCATTATTTACAAATAAAAGATTGTAGTTTATTGTTAAAATGTATGAATGATTAACGTACCAAACTGAAGATGTATGTCAAAAAACTCAGCAATATTATATTCACTGGTATCCAGAACAGAATTTTTATACCATACTGTAAGATGACGAAAATTACCGTGGTTAACAATAAGTAAGAACATTATCTCTTATCTATGACTGGTGACGTCTCGATTCAAGTTATATATTTTTTACTTGGACGTAAAACTCCATTAATTCAAATCAAATCCAATCAACTTTCACACAATTTTATCTGCATGAAAATTAACAATTGCAGATTCTATCATACTTTGACATGTGAATCCTCAACTTTCACGATCGTGAGTTCGTGAACTTTTATTCTGTTCGATAAAATAGGATATAATGAATTATTTATGGTATCATAATTAAAATGTTACAGTCCGTAAGTGTGTTAATTACCTTTCCATTTGTTTGCTATACAAAGCATACTTATAATACGGATATATTGTTAAATTTCCACAAAGAATATCACGCTTATGATGATATACAAATTGAATAATAAATATTGATGGATTTTACAATTTTACAATTTTTTTCTCGATAATTTATAATGTGTAAATACAATAATTAGTTTATTTTTGGTAGAGGACAAATAATCAAATTCTGTAAATTCACTCATCTGTTTGATAAAATTAAAATTTTGGCTTTTTATAAATTCGTTGTTTCTTATACATGTTCTTACCACTGATGAAAAACGTTTGCTTCGGCGTAATACAGAAAATATTCCAAAAACACAGGTCAATGCATGGAGAAAGAAAGACAGAACAGCAACTGCAATCATGACGCCAGAAAACATTTCCCCTAATTGGTAACCTTGTGTATAAACCATGGACAATTCCGAAATTATAGTTTGCATCCAGTTCAAGTTTCGTATGACAACTGCACCAATACTGAAGATTAAATGCAGTGGCTGAAAAAACAGTTGTGTAGTATAAAACATGTAGTGAAAAAGCACAAAGTCAATATTCATCCACCAAGATAAATTTCTATAATATTTTTATTATGTCTACTTGTCTTCTTTTTGGGTTTTCATTAAACTTTTTGTTGCATGCTGCAGGTTGTAGCCAAATTTATGTTTGAGTTACAAATTGTCTCTCCTCGTACTGTTTTAAGTTTTAAATGTTCATATTCAAATGTAAAATTCATGAAATGCAGTAAGAAAACACAATGCATGACAAACTACTTTAGCAATGAAACCGATGAATGAATTATGTAAAGGTTTGGACAACGGTATAAAAAATAACATTGTTTCATTAGAAAATGTATTACGAGTCTAGAAATCAACAGAAAAAATCATATATTCTTATTGAAATATTAATTTATTGGTCATTTTAAAGGATACTACAAAATCAAAATTAATCTGGAAATTTGGAACTAACCTATTTATAATACGATAAGTTTAAAATAAATTTGTTAAGAAGAACAAAATGGTATTTTTACTTACAATACCAATTATATTCAGAATACAAAACGCAGTTACTATTTTTGTGTATCCAGGCATCTTTTCATCATTTATCCACCTTCAAATACAAAACATTTTTACCTCATTCAAAAATAGTTTTGATTTAAAAACATTTCATCTAAAAAAAAGACAGGAAGTATCTGTGTTACTCATTAATAATTACATATTTGTCTTAAACATTAGGCATTCAAATTTATGATTTGTTGCATATTTAATTTCTGAAGATTTAAAATATTGTATTGCCGACACAGATAAATTTGTAGCAATTATATGTTTTAAGCTTAACTTTATTTTATACTTTTTAAGGAACTGCTGTTTGTAACGAAAAATAAACGTACGAAACTCTCAATGTAATAATGTTGCATTCATTACATATAAGTTGTTATTTAAATATTCGAAAAAATGGAAATTGTTGATATATTTCCTAAAGAACATTTAAAACCACATACAGGCATACACAGAGAGCACCAATGACTTTGTTTGATTATGAATAAATCCATTTGAAACCAAAAAATAAGAATATCCGATAAGTTTTTAAAACTACATGAATTTTACCTTAGTAAAAAATAAACATAAATTTGGGTCGCAATGTAAATAAGCTCTAGATGCATGTAACGGATGAAAAATGCATTTATCTAACAGATATGATATGTATTTGAAAACAATTGTTCAAATTCAATTTTATCAAATCATAATCAATTTCTTAAGAAAAACAAGCACCAAAGATAAAACAATATTTTAGTAAACATAATGCGCATATATATTTACCTTCCAAAGATTTTGTTCCAAATAAGTGCAGAAAGTCCAATATCAACAGGGTTATTTTGATTTGATTTATTGATTCGTAAATAAATTCGATCTATCAGAATCAGTAGAACAATCTAAAAAGAAAATAGAACAGATTCTTTATTGAATTACTTGCTGTATTGTTACTTTTTAAGTATGCCAGTATTAAATAATATCTAATTAATTATCATTCAAAGTGAATATCTTTTGCATAATACTTTTATAGTGTCAAATTTCTTAAAATTTTTGCTGTAGAAAATAGAGTTACATAAACTATATTAAAAAGTATAAAACAAAGAGAACGAGAAAGAAGTCACACAAAAGTCTTTGCACTATAAACACTTTATTGTAAAACATCTTGAAAATTGTGGTTAAATCCTGAAATAAAACTAACATGACCAAATATTTGTTGTGCTTTCCAAAAGTTCAGTAATGTTGAAGATGTTACAGGTTACTGTTAACAATCAATAAATTCTTACTAATGTACTCACCATAATTACAAAATTTAAAATAATGTAAGTGAAAAATACCCAGGCGTATCTGGAAACAAGATTTATGCTTGTCCATCGACAAGCTTGCTGTAAATATATAGTGAAAAATAAATATACGATGCAACAAAGAAAGACCAAGGAAGTTTCATTTTAACAAAAAAAGAAACCCTCCGATTTCGAATGGCCAAATTAAACAGAAAGTATAGCGACATAGTTAACAATAGTGTTCTTGCAATACAACATGAAACAACATGAAAAGAAAATTGAAGTGTTGCCTTCAACATGTTAAAGGAAATTAATGTTTCGAAATAACTGTATAAAAATATTCTTTTTATTTTTGTTATTTTTATAAAGATAATGAAATATTTTATATTACTATTAAAACGTTTAATTTCAACCTCGAGACAAAAAGATTTTCTTGATTTATTTCATCTTTGGCACATCCTTAATCGTTTTTGAATAAAACCCCGTGGAATAAATTTCACAAGCCGTTTCAAATCAAAAGTTGACTGTTCAGATTCTTTTGTAGAAACATACGTACGCTAATTGCTGTAGATAAATTCGGTTCATACGTGTTATATGTATTTGCAAGAGTGTTATAATCTGTTGTGATTCTACAGTTTGTCACCTATGAAGATAAAAATTAGTTTGTAAATGGTAATGTGACAAAAATAAGTTTTATTCATTTTACCATCCTGTTTTGCAATAAAATCAAACTTGGTTACTTTTTTAATAGTCAACCAGTACATAACACAGTTAATTACCGAATCAATGCAAAGTAATAAAATCCAAAAAGGAATAAAGATGGTTTGTAAATCTACGGAACAAGAAACGCATACAACAAAAATTCCCGACAAGAGACATTCCATATACTAAATATAACTTCAAATACGTTACTTTGATTTAGTCTTCTTAAGCATTCATTTTTTTAAAATTAATTATGTTGAACCAAAATTTCATAATTTGTTATTTGTTTGCTAAAAATACTGGAAAATAGGTAAAAACCGAGCAGCTTTGTAAAATGATGTTTTAAGTGATCTACCGTACTTGGTATTTTTTTGCTTTACAGTATCGGATGTGAGAGTAGTTTAAACATTTTAAAGTATCAAGTATTAGTTTTATAAATATGTTGATTAAATTATTCAAAATCCACTGACACATGTTTCGAATTGATATTGCAATTAACACAATTTCATTTGTTTTTTATGTTTTAATTTATAAAACGCAATTTTTTTAAAATTTATTTTCGTTAAAAAATGAATAAAAAGGTATTTTATCAATAATTAAAAAGGCTTAAATAAAAGGGTCTGGTTTCATATTTAATAAAAAAAAACTAATGTAAATACAGTTTTACTTTATGAGACAATAACGGGTTGATATTAACATGTTAAAATGGATACAAATACAGAAAAATAGAATAAAATGAATATAACTAAAGAGAAAAAAGAATAAAATAGAATAAAATGAATAGAACATGTTTTAGTATCAGTAACTTACCAGTCGAAAAAAATATGACAAGAAGGCAAGAAATATAAGATTTATCGGTATCCAAAGAAACAGACTTCCATAAAGCTAGAAAATAAAAGATTGTATAAAATAATTGTAAATCCTCTATAACAATATAAGTATTTATATATTAAAGTTAACAGATTTCAGAAAAAACTATTGATTAGAAAAATAAGTCTTTATGAAAATAATTTTACAAAGAAGTATTAAACAATTTGGAGGTGACATTTAAAGACTTTAATTTTTGATTACTTTTAAATGGCAGAATTATCAGTGTATTTGCCACCAAGTCACTTGTTGTGACAATTATGTTTTGCTCTATAGCTAATTTAATCAAAAGCGACACGAAAACCATTTCCAATAAAATCGAAGATCATTAACAATCTTTGTTACAAGATCTGCGAAGTATTTTTCTTTCCCTTTTTAGTAATATTATAAGTTTTATATGTAAATATATAAATGAATATATTACGGAACTGTGCAATTGAAAAACATATGATGCTGAAATGACTCATTTAATAAAAATTATGTGGGCGAGTAAAGTAAAATGCTTTTTATAATCAAATTCTTATCAGTCTTTAGTACTGGAAATCATTTTTCTCCCCCAATCAAGCGTCTACTTACGACTGATAACAATATTTTGCTTCGACGCAAAACTGCTATTAATCCAAACATGCACATCGGGGCGTATATGAATACAGAAACAGCAAAAACTGTAATCATAAGTCCAGAAAACAATTCTCCAAGCTGAAAGATTTCTGTATACACCTTTGATAGATCAATAATGATATTGTCCATCCATGATAAATACCTCACACGTATAGCTCCGATACCAAATATCAAATACACCAGCTAAAGTTAAAGAAAAACTCAATGTGTCAGCAATAGTACAAATAGTTTTCGAAAAAATGGTAAACGGTTCATGCTATTTTTCAATAAAAACGACTAAATTAAAAACGGAAAATTTTGGAACTGACAAAAAAATGTTAAAAAATTAATGCCACTGATAAACAATACAAAACAGAAAGTAATACTTGTAAACAAGCAATCCAGATATTGGAAAGAAACAACGTACTAAAATCACTGAACAGGAACTTTATTTAATCTCTTTTAACAAATAAATTGTTTCTAGAATGAATTAAATGTAGTTAATAAAAATCGTCACTGTTTTCAAATTTAAAATGTGTTTTACGGGGTCAAATACAGTTCAAAAACGGTGTAAAAAGTTTGCGAATAGCAACAAATCTATGATAAATAACTATTTCCAATCACTTGAAATAATTGTTTATAGTTTATACGAAAATTGCTTATACTGCACATCAAAATTAAACAAGTATGTTTATAAAATAGTAATAGACCATTTAGCAAAATTTTCCTCCATCTTAATTTTTTGAAATTTATTTAAAAATAAGGTCTGTTTCCTCATGCAAAGCATTCTTTAGCGGGATTTGGATTGATAGAATTTTGGAACTTTCGATTCGTTTATTTTCAACTGTTTGGCGTATGGTTTTTAATCTATCAAACTTTTTGTCCCCTAGTGTCACTGATGAGAAATGATTTTCCGAAATGTGCACATCTGGCACATCAAAATTTAGCAGGTTTTTGTTATATATGTTCTACCCCTGAGCGGGCACCGCTGCTGTTGGAGTAAAACTCCCCGAGGGTATCTATAACTCAATAGACAGTACTTTGTGCTGTCAGAAAATTTTCAGCCATCTTAATTTTTTAAAATTTTTTAAAACTAAGGTTTGTTCCCTCATGCAAAGCATTCCTTAGCTGGATTTGGATTGATGGAATTTTGGAATTTAGATTCGTAAATTTTTAACTGTTTGCAGTATGTTCTTTAATCTATCAAACTTTTCGGCCCCTGATGTCACTGATGAGGAATGTTTTTTTCCAAAATCTGCACATCTGGCACATCAAAATTTAGCAGGTATTTGTTATATATTAGGTACTTGTTTTTCCCCGTCTGTGGTAACCTTTGATCTATATTTTTTACATTGACGTCAATTCAAAATCTTTACAATATTTTATAAATGTTTAAGTAAAATGATACAAATAAAGATCAAAAGAAAATTCAAAAAATAAATAGTTGTTTGGAACAAGGGGCAAAACACTCCGGATTAAAACTTGCATCCGAAACAAAATGTTAAGGGTGACTAACTACATTACCTAATAGTGAGTCGAACAAATAAATATGTAAAAAATTTCGGTATTATAACACATTATCATTAATTATTAATTATAATCATTTATAAATAAATTTGTTCTATTGCGATAATATGTATTTACACTTACCATGATAATCATATTAAATAAACAGAAGAGCGTCACTATTTTAGTGAAACCAGGCATATTTGTGTCATTAATCCATCTAGAAATAATTTTAAAAAAGCATTAATCAAAATGTGTATAAAATTAAGGTGAAATTAATAAACCAAAGTTCAAATTAAAACTTTGACCTTTATATTATTACAATAACAATGCGTATATATAATTTCTAATACAATTCAAACTAACGCAAGGCAGGGCCAGGAAATTCTGTAAATAATTGGTTTTCTGAAATGAGCACATATGACACATCAAAATGTAACAGGTAAGTTTGTAATATATTTACTACCCCTGAGCGGGTTTCACTGCTGGTGAAGTTAAACTCCCCAAAAGTATCCATTACTCAGTAGGCAGTACTTTGTGTTGTTAGAAAATGTACCACGTAACGGCATTTTCAGTCTTTTTAATTTTTGAATTTTTTTTATAACATGAAGGTTTGTTCCATACATGTAAAAAATTCCAAGCTGAATTTGGATTATATAATTTTGGAACTTTAGATTAATTTATTTTCAACCGTTTGGGTTATGTTTTTATCTATCAAAGTTTTCTGCCAATAGTGTCACTAACGAGGAATGATATTTCCGAAATGTACACTTATGGCACATCCATATTTCACAGGTATTTTTGTTATTTATCTATTAACTATTAAAATTGAACTTAATAAACAGGTCTTGCACATACATCAGAGATTTGGATTCAAAAGTAGTGTGTAAATAATATGAAAAATGAAAACTGAAAAGTAATTCAAAAACAAACCGTCCGAAACATTTGTCCCATAATTCTTTAAACATTCCTTTTCCCAAATTGTTTCCTTCTTCCGTTTTATTCAGTCTTTGATAAAGTCTATCGATAAAAATCAGCTCAACAATCTACAACACATTATAGAAAAACCTTCAAGAATCAGATAATTGGTTTTTAAAGGTCGTGTAAGATTATAAAACCAAATTATCATGAAAAATATTATTGTAATAGTTTAAAGTCAATAAGTTAAGAAAAACTACAGACAATGTTTTAAGCAAGCTTCAATTTTTTACAGATCAAAAAAATTTAGTATACGGCATATGTCGGTAAAAGATGTTTGTTTGATACAAAATAATCATACTCACCACTACTGCCAAATTGAATACAAGGAAAGAAAATAAGACCCAAGACTGTGCCAGAATAATATTTACATTACCACTTCTACATACTTCCTGAAACGAAATGAATTAATATTGCGATAATGTTATGCTGAACCAAAAGATTTTCTTAAATAATTTCTATGAGACCTTTAGATATACAATTTATAAAATAAATAATTTTCAAAAATGACAAAACAGGCTTTGTCATATGCAGTATAAAATGCAACACTAACTTATTTAAAAAAGCAATATATCAGTTTTATTACAACACCAACCTCATTTTCCGTTTGTTAGGTACAATAAAGCATATCAGTTACTTCGTTAAATGATTAAACAAATCGATATATATATATATATATATATATATATATATATATATATATATATATATATATATATATATATATATATAACGTATTTAAATTCTAATACTTAAACTGTTGCACAATATGAAATTTGACTTGCATTAATACATATTATACATGTACGCATGTATAAATCACAATACAAATTCCTTTCATATTTTTGTTTCATCGTATTTCGATAACAATATCCAAACGACACGCATGTATATCTTCAAAGCTTTAGGCTCGTATAATCTTTTTCTAAAAACATAAAACTGTTATTAAAGATAACATTGTAATTGATACAAGCATTCCTATTTTAAGTTTTAAAGAACACCTCTGTAACTTACCATGATTGTATTTTCATCAGTATTGTAAGTTTCAGCTACATGTTGATAATTATTATTTGCCCATACACAATCGTATACCTGTCAAAAACAACATAAATGTTATTACATTGTGGTGTACCGTTTGTTCCTAGCCGTATTAGACTGACTGGTTTCCATCTAGCATTAGGTTCTACCATTAACCGATATGTACCCACCTTTATTTGTTGATATTATTTTGTTTATTGTCATTCGACTTGTAAAGTACTCAAAAGACTTGTCACTTCTGAAAGACAAAGAACAATTACCAATCAAATAACCAACGTTAAGTTGTTATCTGTGGTCTGATTGGTCAAATATAAAGGTGAAAAATGTCGTTTCATAGAACAGCATCTTGGTAAAAGGAAAACAACCAGACAAATACCTCAAATGGTAATGACATTTTTTAAAAATGGTAATCTTGTTAGCAAAGAATGCATGACAGACCCTTCAGCTTTTAATTGCAATTGGTGTACAATAAAAGTAAAGATCGAAGCAAACAAACAATTGCATTGTTGACATTAGAAAATAATGATGGTAGGATGATTATATATATGCAGTAGAAAAATAATCGTATGGGGAATATTTTTATATAAATGTGTATTTGATACCAAACCATTATTGGTTTTATTGAGACAAATTTGAGAATCTTTATGAGCTAAAACTTTATAAAATGGAAATAAATCTTTTAATTTTGTAACACTTTTTGACCTTTTGAACGATGTAACGAAGAATCATAAGAGGTCAAAATGTGATAAGCATATAATTCATTTGACTTTTACCAACCTTAAAATACTCTGATTTACCCTGGGCAAGGCCCAATTGGATCATTGAAGTAATTTATTTTCAACTTTATTTTGAAAATCTGTTTCATATATAGAAGAACTCGGAATTTTTTTCATTAAAATAAGAATTTAAATTGGAATTAGATCAATGTTTTTAACTGTTATTTTTATGAGGAAAGTTTTGAAATAAAAACTACATGTATTTAGAAAAAAACGCGTGACGGTTATCGACCAATAGCAAGGTCTAATGGTTTTGCAAAAAGAAATATTTATTTATGTTTCTAAAATTTCATTTATCTTGGAATAAATGAAAGCATGACTTCAAATAAAATATACAGTGTATTAAAAAATAAAAAGATACAATTACTTACTAGACGCAATATGTGCGACAAAAATCCCAACATGGTAACAATAAATGGTATCAACAGAACGACAAATACAGCATGCTGAAAAACATATATTTAAAATACAATGAAACACTAGAGAAAAAATAAATTATAAAATAATAAAAATGAAAGCAGAATGTAAAAAATTTATTGTTTAAAATCAAGCAACTAGAATATAGGTTACTGAAAATCATTTATATGTATATATTTATGTATTTAAATGTAAACATATCTTAAACTTAATTGAATGATTGATATGTCAATTAAAACAAAAAACAGAAATCTTTTTTAATCTATCAACTTTTTCGGCCCCTAGTGTCACTGATGAGGAATGATTTTCCGAAATGTGCACATCTGGCACGTCAAAATTTAGCAGGTATTTGTTATATATTTCCTCTACAATTGTGCATATCAAAGGGAAAAAGAGGTGATTTAATAAAACTAGCTTAGGAAAAAAATATAAGAAAAAAGAATTTATTTATTACAAATAAGGAAATCATTTTTGCAGTGTTTAATACTTTAAATGCAAATTAAATATGAATTTAGGATCTAGAGATAATTTATGTTGCTTACTGATTTTGTAATATTATATATATATAATACAAATACCAATTAAATTTTGATGTGCCATATGTGGACATGTCGGAAATTCATTCCTCATCAGTGACACTAAGACCGAAAAGTTTGATATGATGGTATCATTTTCAATTTGTGAATCAAGTGTACAATTTATACTTTATTCATAAACAATAGGCCCAATAGGGCCTGTGATGCTCAACTGGCTGCATATGTAAGACAATGTTTGTTTTTGTTTGAAATGCTGTTTAACGTTCAACTCAAGAATATTTCACTTATACGAGACTGTCAGTTTTGGAAATGGCGGAGGACACTGGAGTATCGAAGAAAACCATGACCAAGCAGCAAGTTAACATACAATCTTTCAAAGATGAAGTGCTAGCGCCACTTGGCATTAATGCACAATGTCAGGGGTGAAAGGTGCTGTGATTCGTAATATAGAATGCTTAAGACCACTCGGCCATTGTGGCGGCTGTAAGACAATGTGATGTGGTTACCATAACTGGTCCATCAGCTTAAGCTTGGGTCAATAAAAGTTTTCTCAGAAGAAAACATTATATATTTTGAATCCTACACAGTATATTTTCTATATTTAAAATTTGAGCTCAATTGGTGGAAAAAAGATCAACAATGGTAATTTTTGTTGTTTTTTCTATTTTAAGTTATGACGGCCATCTTGGATATCAGGCCAGGTTGCTTGGTACAACCTTTAGTCAGACCGACATTTGGACTTTCCACACAAAATTTCATTCCAATTGGCCCAGTGGTTTTAGAAGAGAAGATTTTCAAAGATTTCGCTAAATATAACACCTTATGCATAATTCTTGAAAATCAGGTCAACGAAAAATTTCCCACATAAACCGGTTAAACATGTTCAATCCCTCACGATATACTTTGTATATTTCAAATTTGAGCTTAATTGGTTGCAAAATGGATCCACAATGGCAATTTTAGTGTTTTTTCTATTTATAGTAACAGCAGCCATCTTGGATGTCGGAGAAGATTGTCTGGTACAAACTTTAGTTAGACCAACCTTCCACACCAAATTTGGTTCCAATTGGCCCAGTGGTTTCAGAGGAGAAGATTTTTTAACAAATGATTAAATATTACACCTCATTTGCATAATACATAAAAATCGGGTCAACGAAAAATTTCTCAGAAAAACCCGTTAAATATGTTGAATGCCCCGCTATCTACTCTCTACATTTCAAAATTGAACAAAAACGGTTACAAAATGACTCAGCAATGGTCATTTATGTGTTTTTGCTATTTATAGTAACAGCGGCCATCTTGGATGTCGGGTGGGGTCGCCTGGTACAAACTTTGTCTACCCCACCTAGGGACCTTCCACACCAAATATGGTTCTAGTTGGCCCAGTGGTTGCAGAGGAGAAGATTTTCAAAAGAATTGATTAAATTTTACACCTCATTTGCATAATTCGTAAAAAGCGGGTCAACGAAAAATTTCTCAGAAAAACCCGTTTTATATGTTGAATGCCCCGCTATCTACTCTCTACATTTTAAATTTGAACAAAAACGGTTACAAAATGACTCAGCAATGGCTATTTATGTGTTTTTGCTATTTATAGTAACAGCGGCCATCTTGGAAGTCGGACAGGGTCGCCTGGTACAAACTTTGGTCTACACACCTAGGGACCTTCCACACCAAATTTGGTTCCAATTGGCCCAGTGGTTTCAGAGGAGAAGATTTTCAAAGAATTGATTAAATATTACACCTCATTTGCATAATTCGTAAAAATCAGGTCAACGAAAAATTTCTCAGAAAAACCCGTTACATGTGTTGAATGCCCCGCTATCTACTCTCTACATTTCAAATTTGAACAAAAACGGTTAAAAAATGACTCAGCAATGGCCATTTATGTGTTTTTGCTATTTATAGTAACAGCGGCCATTTTGGATGTCGGGCAGGGTCGCCTGGTACAAACTTTGGTCTACCCCACCTAGGGACCATCCACACCAAATTTGGTTCCAATTGGCCCAGTGGTTTCAGAGGAGAAGATTTTCAAAAGAATTGATTAAATATTACACCTCATTTGCATAATACGTAAAAATCGGGTCAACAAAAAATTTCTCAGAAAAACCCGTTACATATGTTGAATGCCCCGCTATCTACTCTCTACGTTTCAAATTTGAACAAAACGGTTAAAAATGACTCAACAATGGCTATTTATGTGTTTTTGCTATTTATAGTAACAGCGGCCATCTTGGATGTTGGGCGGGGTCGCCTGGTACAAACTTTAGTCTACTCCACCTAGGGACCTTCCACACGAAATTTGGTCCCAATTGCGCCAGTATTTTCAGAGGAGAAGATTAAAGTTTACGCACGTACGCACGCACGCAGGGACACACGGACGCACGGACGCACGCAAAACCATGCCATAAGCTCAGCTGGCTATAGCCAGTTGAGCTAAAAATGGACTTACCATGATTAGTAGCGGCTTGCTAAGACGTAAGATTGAGACAACCCCAAATATTAGGACACCCAGTAATATAATACTGTATATGAAAGTCGTATACATCAACCCTATAGCTACATTGTACAACCATTGGTCTTCAATGGTTAGTGAGTACAGATTGTCTAAAACACCGTCGGTCATCCAGGACTGAAATCTGATTACCATAGCACCAATACCATACACTTGACATATTGTCTAAAATTACAAAAACAAAAATTACAACAACGTTTATGAATAAGAGCACAATCAATTATCTCGGAATAAATTAAATATTAACCGACTAAACATTAGAACATATTAAGTACAAATAGTCCATGGGTCTTTACCCTCACTTGAAGATATGTCCAATTTTTTGCAAAATGCAATAGACAATATATTATTTTAGAACTGTCACAATACACAATTACCAATATCTAGTCGGAGTTCATTTATAAGTAGCTAATATGCATGTAGTAACTATAGTACAATAAATTATTTAAATGTAGTAATTTGTTACATCGATTTTATTGTATTTTTAAAAATTATTTTATTGTTATTTTTTTTAACTTTGATTCATTCATTTTCAAATGTTTGGATAAAACTTGTTTAATTATCACCTTTTTCGACCCTTAGTGTCGCTGATGAAGAATTAATTTTCGAAATGTACACACCAAAATTGAACAGGTATTTTTGTTAAGTATTTTAAAAGCACTCTGTTGATACCACGTTGAAATTAAAAGTAAAAAAACATGCAGTGCGAGTCTTAAATAAATAATTATATTTTTCAAATTGTATATAAAAACAAAAAACTGATATAAAATGCAGATTTTTCAATGTTTAGTAAAATAGTTTATTTTTTATAATTGTAAATTAAGCACATTTGTTGTCTTCGGAACATAGAAGGTACTGAATGAAGTATTGCATTTTTGTTTTACCGCCAAACATAAAAAACATACATTTTTCGAAATGTACGGTTAGTTACAAGATTTTTATTTACAAAAAAGTATTTTATTAATTTCAGAGAGGATAAAATTAAATTTACACAGTTTATAAAGATAAAAAAGTGAAATTATTCTTCCTAAAAACTGTTTCGCGTTAAAAAGGCAGAAGTCAGTGGTCATGTTCTAACTCCTTACAATTATATATAGATTTGGATTCATATAATTTTTGTAATTTAGATTTATTATTTTTCAACTGTTTGGCTTATGTTTTTTATCTATCAAACTTTTCTGCCCCTAGTCTCACTAATGAGGAATGATTTTCCGAAATGTGCATATCTGTCACATCAAATTTAGCAGGTATTTGTGTTATTGATTTACTACCCCTGAGAGGGTACCGCTGCTGGTGGAGTAAAACTCCCCGAGGATATCTTTAACTCAGTAGACAGTACTTTGTGCTGTCAAAAATTATACCATTTAGCAAAATTTTCAGCCGTCTTATTTTTGATATTTTTCAAAATACTAAGGTTTGTTCCCACATGCAAAGCTGGATATATATAATTGTTGAACTTTAGATTCATTAGTTTTCAACTGTTTGGCTTAAGTTTTTTATCTATCAAACATTTCGGCCTCTAGTGTCCCTGATGAGGAATGATTTTCCGAAATGTGCACATCTGGCACATCACAATTTAACAGGTATTTGTGTAGTTTATATATACTTTTACTTACGGCACTACAGATATTAAAGATAATAAATGCAATGACTATAGCACGAAAACCTTCCATTCTTTGTGGATTGATAAATCTGAAATATGAAATATAAAATAGGAGCCATAATTTGTATTGTTTTATATGAGGCTGATTGACATCTTCTAATAGTGATCTTTATATGGTGATTTCCTTCATTTTTCTTTAGTAATGAGTATTCTGTTTTCAAAAGTAATCTTAATTTATTTCCATTAATTGTTTTGTCCGTTAAAATATTTGCTAGTATTTTATTATTCATATTGTCTAATACCTGTTGTTTGCAATATGAAAACCCAGTCTTGAAAACAAACCATAGTTTTCAATGACGTTTTGTTCCTCAGAGTTTTTATCTTTAGATGTAGAACTTTCAAGGTATTTAAATACCCGGTCTGTTAAAACGATCAGCAATATCTGTAAACAAAATCAATAAAAAATGTAAGAAAAGAGTGATTCGATTCTTCTTCAACATAACACGAACACACACACACACACACACACACACACACACACATATAGATGTTGCTTTATTATCAATCTGATTAAGAAGTATATTTCTACTTATATTTTATATACTTATATATTTCTACTTAAACTGTTATATTACTAAATGTCAAAAGACGTCCATCATGCTATTGATATAAACAAAAAATAATTCCGTAACGATTTAATGATTACAATTCGAGTAAGAGAGAGATTGGCTTGATTTTAGAATTAGAGCTTTAAACGTCTCTTCGCTATGAAAGTACGTTAGTCCGCTATTCAAAAAGTTCTTTTTTTTCTTTACTGATTGTTCAGAACCAGTAAAATGAACTAAATAGTCATTGGCTATATTAAACGGTTATAAGACTATTATTATTCAGAATGTAACAAAAAAAAAAAAAAAAAAAAAAAAAAAAAAAAAAAAAAAAAAAAAAAAAAACGCGTTTTGGTAAAAATGTACCGTTGTTACAACAACATGTTTTCATTGTTTAAAACTTTGACAAAATAAAATCAATTCATATTGCATGAATTATACAAATTAAATTGTAGATTGTAAGGAAATCCACTTTCGTATGAAAAATTTTTTTTTAAAATAGTACTAACGACAATACAATTTAATACTGGATTAAAATTAAAGATTTTTGTTTACGAAACATAACTTTGAATATTCTGGCACATCAAAATTTAGCAGGTATTTGTAATATATTTGATACACGTTTTTTATTCAATTGTAAACCTCCGTTTTAAATGATGGTTATGAAAAAATGATGTTGATAATTGACAAAGTCAAAAATATTCAATAAAAAATTTCACAAATGATATATCAAATGTTCAAATCACACAATTTGTAAATGTAATCTATCCAGGTAAGCTCGAACTTAAAGATTTTATCGATTTCCTATTCTGTTCTATTCAAATATGGATTTTTACACCATTTATGACAACCCAAAAGCTACATTAAAAAATTTATGACTAAAGTGATAATTTAAATTTTCCTTTTGTAAATTATTCTTTAGAGCAATATTAACCAGCTTCCCATGCGTGTAGTGTATTTGCTTACTGATAAATAGTTAACTACCAAGTTTAGAAAATCCTGTCCTTATCAAGGTCCTTGAAGATTTTATCGTCGTTATCACATTATTCATTGTAGGTTTTAAGTCGTAGTATCCAAACTTACACTGGTTGGATTTGAGGTCCTAGGGTTTAATTTCAATTCGTTTTGCCAAAGCTGGTGTAGCTACGTTGACAAAATGTGATTACTCTACCAACTGAACTCACCTAGTTGACGTAAACATGTTTAACCGAATAAACCAGTTTTAAAAGTTTTACTTTTGTTTTAGACTAACACAAAATAATTTTGTTTGATTTACCTCTGTTAAAATAATGAATGCTACAAATACAAAATATGGAATGCTGTAATAGTTCAGTCGCGTCAGCAATGTAGAAGTACAACCCTGCAAGTAAATAAATATCAAAAGTAATTTCTGTTATGTTTTAAAAAGAATTGCAATAAATTTCAATTTATTTTCTCAAAGACTACCATCAATAATTATCATACCAATAATGTATTTAGGGCATTTTAATACATACTTTATCAACAATTAACATCTAAAATACACTATCAATTACATAGATAATGTTATCCATACAACGATTCATTTTAAGTGTACATCGAATGATGGCTATGTATTTAATTGCAGTATCGAGTATGGACAACAAAGTAAGCTTTTTTAACAATTACAAAAGAATGAAGAACTTAAAAATGAATTTTAAGGCATTAAAAGTTTAAATTGATCTGAAATGCCATGAAGATATAAGTGTAGTTAAGTTTAATATGTGTTATTAAGGTAAATTTCTTGGACTTGCTCCGGTAGCGCATTATGTGTGACAATCATTCTACTTGTTATAATGAATCCATATATGTCCACATGTGACAAATCAAATTTAAACAGATAATTTTGTTTAATATTATATTAGAGATAGAAGATTTGTTTCTATAAGTTGTTTTAAACCTCAACCAGATTTAATTATCAATTAATAGCATTTCATTAGAAATGATAACTAAAAAAACCAACAATACCAACGATTTTCAACGTAATGTCATTACCGTGTTATAATATGTTGATTTGTCAGTCACATTTACACATTCGTTTGCAAGATTGCTTCTATAAAATCTAGAACTGGACTGATATTTACAACAAGTGGTAGGTATTTGTTGATTCGTTGACAATCTTTTCTCAGGTCCAATATTGCTATACCAGTTAGATATCTGTAGTGACGTGTAGTCTCTTGTTCCACAACACTGTGCCTGTTTGATAAAAAATTAATTACACAGTTTTTACTTTTTTTGGGGATTGTGATTTAGACATGGGCTTGAATGTTTGTATGATTATTATATAAAAAAAACAAAAAAAATAATCAACTACCATGTTTCTTTTTTGCAGGCAATATAACAATTTCTCTATCGTTGTACAATAGTTACTACATGTATAACAATAATTGCAAACAGTTACCAACATAGCTATCAACTTATTACGGAAATAATTGTGATATCAATTTGTTAAAATATACAAATCATCAATATTTATCAAAAGTTTGGAAAAAATTGTAGTTCTTCAATATTTGTACTTTATGATCACATGTACGAATAAACAAGCGAAAAGTAAAAACTTAAAATATTTTATCTAATGGAGTGTCTTACAGTTTTAAAAAGGTAATTCCACGGTGCTGATCGATAGTCGTGAAATCCCATGAAAAAGTCGTAAGTATATGAACTCAATACGTTATTTAACTCATCGTTCATATTCCAGGCGATCTAAAATAAAACAAAAAGAAATATGCGGGTTGTGCGATATAGATGTGTTTTGTACGGAATCTCAAAAACATTTTACTGAAATTAACATTACATTCCTTTAAATCATTTTTTCGCAGTTTGAAATACATAACTTTAATTTTTGAACCCATTTCTAAAATGCTTGGCGGAACTCTGATTTAGGTAGACCTCCGATGCACTGACCTCTAATTCTTTCGCTCTTTCGCACCCGAATTTGATCGGATTACATGAAAATAATATGAAATAATCATATTTTGTTTCCAATTTTTACTACTGGTAAATAAGTAAACCGATCTTTGTCACCAGTACCAACGTTTGCAAATCGTCTTTGATAAACTTTGGGAAACATTCTTGATTGGATTAGCGGTTTGTACTCGTATTCATACTGTTGGAAAGGTATGATGGATATATTTAATCGTATAATTATCAACGAAATCGTGCAAAGCGTTATTGCGCTATGGTACAATATACATTACATAACAGATAGCCTTAGTATAATGTTTACACTAATTATTGCTTATCAGCTCCTGAATAAATAACTGTTTTTTTTTAAAAAAAAGATATGATCGAATTGGCGTTTATACTATTAAGTAATGATTTAAAAAAAAACCGATAAAAAGATTTAAACGCTTAAGAAAATTCGAAAAATACTGTTAAAATCTGAATTTATACAGTAAATATGAAATATGAAAAATCCCTCAAAAGCATAAAACAAATTACCTGAACCTGAACATCAATCCACAATGACATAGATATTATATTTGTGATTATAAACAGTACAATGCAAATCATCTCCTGAAACAATAAAACATTTAAAACAATATATAGAAAAAATATTCGCTAAGCGATTTCAATATATAAATAGAGAACAACAAGAATTAGTTAACAATATGCAATATAAGTATTAAAAATGTTAAATATTTATCTAACAATTAACGAATAGTATTTTCCTTCTGAAAACGAATATGTTTTCTATAAAAGACAAGAAAAAAGTGTTTGAAACTCGCTTAACTTCCGATTACTTAATACAAAAAATGGGTACACACTTATTTTTGATAAAGAAAAAAGATATTTAAATTTAAAAATATTATGTGTTATTGTCACCTATAGCGCTATTGTATGCGTTTGCACTAGATATTATTATTCAAGTTTGTCCAAGAAAACTTTCTTTACAATTATATTACAGAAAAAAATAAGAAAAAGTTTGGTTATATATTGAGCATTTATTTTTTCGTTCAATATGATTCATTCTTCTGAATATTTTCATACTTCTTAAAATACATGGAATACCATCGATTATTATTATTTTTTTTTTTTTGAATTATTTATGTCGTACAGGAAAGTTAGTAAATTTTAATTCCTGGAATATTAATTCATATTATTCAGTCGTCACATCTTATGTGTTGTTAGTTAACCAATCCCGCTCTCTTTACAAGTTAATGAATTAAATAATAAGTAACAAATTAAAACATGTACTTACGACAGACAGAAAAACACGACTTGTCAATCTTGTCATAAATTTTCCTACAATAAATGGTATTGATTCTGGTAGAACAAAATTAGGAATAAATAATGCTATGAACGAGAAGCATACAGCCAACACTCCGATCGAAATAAGTACAGACGTAAAACACAGGAGCAGATATGGAAAATTGTGTCCAGAAAATGACAATTGTGATAAAAGGTCATTTATTTTCCAGTGGTGAAACACCTTGTCGTACATGCAAGAAATCCCGATGGTCATAAAAGTCAATCCAAACATCTGAAACAGATAACAGGAAAAATGCAAATAATAAAACGTAAGCAAAGCAGACAATGAACTTTTTAAGTAATTGTAGGCTTTATCACATTATTTTGATGATCATTGAAGCTGATATCAAATAAAACATCATCTAAAAAATTATAATTTATCGACCAAGGTTCAAACTAAAAAAAAATCCAAGGCATTTGTCGAAAGTATTATACCATGGGTAGATGCATCAAGAAAGGAAAAGACAAACAAATTCTAATGCTGATTGAAAAGCTCATAATTAAGAAATTAATTGATTTCCTGGTCAGATTGTTTTTAATGCTCCTTGTTAATGTTATTGTCTTACCATGTGAAATATGTGACAAATCCAGTATGAAACAATAAATTTCTGCCTAAAATGAAACAAGAGAATATATTTAGTTTTTTTGTTATTCTATGTAATAAAAAATTATAATTAAATAGCCATCATATAATAGAATATTTATAAGGTTACTCGTGTGGGCTGATACAGTGTTTGTCACTTAATAGGTTCCTGAGTAAATCTTTTAGTTATGAGGAGGTATTTGTAAATATTTATAAACATGTGCTTTCAAAACCAATTAACATTTGGACTTTGTTTTTTTTTCGCATAATTGTTACAACAAAAAGGATGATGACTTATATATTCAAAACGTTTAGCTTTTGTCTTTAGCTGACACAAGCCATATCCAAAGCTTGCCTACAAATAATAATGACTGAAATAATTCGAACTTCGAAAGATACTTGACTTTTTTGCAGTATTTAACCTATTATTTTCATTTCAAACTACTTTGTCCTTTAAATACAGTGAATAGAAAAAGAAATATGAAAAACTGATAGCAAGGACGATATAAAGAATGTTTTTCACCTTTTTCCTGAAAGTCTAAATTTATTACGTAAAACGGTCAACATCCCCTCAGTAGTTTTCGAATCATTTGAAGAGCCCGATATTGACACGAACCTCTTATAACAATGTATCAAAAGGATAATCTGTAAAACAATATGAAATAAAAGTCCGTTTTATGCTTAATTGAACAGCAATATACAAAAGCTATTAACATAGATATTTTAAACACAATTATAATCTTCGGTTTTCGTAGAAATTATAATCTGATTGGTCACTAAAATCGTACAGACCATTTTGCAGCAAAAAATCAAAAAGAATTATTAAAAATATTTGCTTTGAACATTTTGAATCAGCCAGCCGACAAATCAATTAAATTATTAAACTACCATCATTCGATTTAAAAGATGCTTACATATTGACAATTCCTATTACAGAGCTGGTTATCGTTCACGAAAAAAATTCGACTTAAATATTAAAAAAAAAAATTAGAAAGCAAAATTAGCAAAATTCGAATATAAATATACATGTTAACTAATAAAAAACTGATTAACTGAACCTATAAGCCATTATTCTTATTTTTTGTTTCTATACTTTCATTAAAATTGTACATTAAATATAATAAAGATAGAAATGAGAATGTAATTATGTATGAATACCTCTAAAATAAGTATCAACAGTAAAATGGCTACCAAAACGCCGGATACAGTTTTTATCACTGTCAAAATTGACGACACACACCCCTGCAAAATAGATATTTAATTAGGAAAATTCAAAAAGCTTCACATGTTAAAAAGATAATCCTACAATTAAAATCCATTTTCGTCATAGTGCAATCACGCATTTGATTTTAAGATGAATACGTTCTTGAGTCTCTACTGTAAAAGGTAAATAAATCTGTACTTTAATTAAAATAATCTAAAAAAAAAAAAAAACGATTTTCCAGATAAAAACTCGAATGTTAACTTTGATGAAAAGATCACGTCGGTTCCAATTGAACCTAATTTGAAAATTATTCAGTTGCTTGTCTAACGTGGCGTTTTGTTAAGCTTCGTCGATATCCTTCCCCACCAAAATAAAATTTCTGATTTAAACGACAGAATGATTTTAGATTTGTTTCAAATAGTTTAAATTCATTCATGTTCTTTTTTGTGCTCACCTGTTCCCAAACTACACAACTTTGTGTTGAGGTAAAATTAAACAACTCATTATCACTTCTTGTGTCTACATATTTACAACAGCTTTTCGGCCAAGATGATGCTATATTAAATCCAGAATCAACAAAGTCTCCTGAATATCTTAGTCCACAACATGAGAACTACGGAAACAAACAAAATACAAATTCAATTGATTGCTATTTATGTCTATGTGTGTGCAAGAGAGAGAGAAAAAAGAGAGAGGGGTTAAATATTGGTTATAAAATATGCACATACTTTTCAATAGGAAATGGACACATGAGTTCGACAAAAGTACGCAAAACATGCAAACCACAAAAAAATCGATCAGGTACAAGTAATATTAAGTCAAATAGACATGTGTTAAATGTACGCAATTAGTTTATGATTATGAACAAGCTTTGTTCGTTTATCTTTTGTTATAAGCATGATTTAAACAAATGGTTTTACATTTTTGAAGTCTTGTATTAGCTTATTTTCTTGCAATGATGCAAAGCATCGACAAATACCCGATTTCCATTTCATTAGTACTTACCAATGTAAACAAAAAGTTCCAGCTTATAAAATTATTAGGGCCACTTGAGACAAATCCGCGAAACTGTTCTAGCAGTTCGTCATACATTTTCCATAGCATCTACAAATTAAAATCAAAATACTAACACCAAAGTGTTTCAAAACGATTCTTCGCAGTAAAACAAATTTTAGAACAGCACGTATTAGTTTACTTACCCTTGTTTTGTAATACAAAATTATTTACAATATTTAAATAATATATTGATTTATTTTGGCCAACAGAAAACAATTTAACATGTCTTTTCAGTATAGCAAATGTTGATTTACAATTAAGGTTGTTATAATAAATGGCCTTTCTATTGTATATCTCGTCGTTTAAAATTATTTTTTCTATAATAGATTAACTACGTAAATATATTAAAAGTGACATTGTGCCAAACAGAGGTTAATGTCATCCTATAGCTTCAATTCTACATAGAAAAAACGAAAAATACCTACCTCTGAAAAAATAGGTGCCCATAAGGAAATTGCAATTGCCTTGGCAACTATAAGAAAAAGCAACAAGCCTGCATACTGCAAATACAGTAACAACATAAACCATAAGTCTTTACATTTACTTAGTCTCTTGCTTTTCTTATCAAGCACGTATATCAAATAATTTCTTTTTAAAATAGTATATTTGATAACTTTTTCATAGATTTAAATCGTTTGAAGGCAGTTCTACGCATAACATTACTCATACGCAGATTGTTATATACGGATTTTTACGTCATCTATGGCAATCATACGCAGAATAACGCCTTTGAAAAAAATGATTCAGATTCAGATGTTTGATATATAAGGATCCATCATATAAAGAAATTTTGAAATCATATAATAGAGTTTTGCAAACATATAAAGGTTTTTGCCTATATATAATGATGAGATATATCCAAATAATGGCGAATGCTCATCACATAATGATGATAAAATGAAAAGACAAAAACAAGTAATACAATGATAAAACCAAAACAAAAATGACGAAACAAATAATATAATGTTAAAACCAAATCATATAATGACGAAAGCAAATAATATGATTGTAAAACCAAATCATATAATGAAGAAGTAAAACATACAATGGCAAAATATGATATTAAGATTGAAACAAATAATATAATAAAATATATAATGGTAAAACCAAAACATATCAAGATACAAGCAAAATAATATCATGATAAAATGAAATTATATTTATTATTTTTGTACCATATAAGACAGCCATGGCTTTTCATATATATATATATATATATATATATATATATATATATATATATATATATATATATATATTTATAGGCTTTTACCTGAGTATGAAATTATAACATTTTCAAATTTTTATCAAATACTTACTATCGCAGTTTTTGACCTGTCCTCAAAACAAGTGTTGATTAATCCAAATATTGATACTGCCATTGTTAAGGTTCCAAAGGTGACACTTGATATAGCGATACCTTTGAGTATATTCCTGAACTGGTATCCGCTAAAGTACAGGTAATCAAATATATTATTTAGGGTGGTGTTGTATGTGACATCGCTGTAGTAAAAGACGACACCATGGACGACTAGGGCACAGCCAAGTACCTTTAATGAAAAATTATCACAAGAATAATAATAATAATAATAAATAATTTGAACGTCAACGAAAGATGCTCAATGTAAAATACTTAAAAGAGAAATAGTATTGTAAAAAAAGAATAGCAAAAGTATGAAAAAAAATCTTGATTAAAAATTAAGAAATAATAAATTAATTTAAAAGTCAATGTAGAATGCTTTCAATGTAAAACATTTAAAAAGAGAGAGAGTTTTGTAAAGGAAAAGGATATGAAAAAAATAAGAAAAACCTTACTTAAAAATAAAGAAATAATAATTAATAGAATGCTATTAATAAAACATAAATCAATTTTACGGAAAAAAATACACAATATTTTAACTTATGGTGAATTTCAAAATCTGTCTACTTACAAGTAGGAAAATTTTCACACCGACTATAAAACTGTTGGCTGTATTTCTAAAATAACATAATTCGACTAATTATTTAATATTTACTTTTTTATTGGTTTATAGCAAGTTTGTTTTTAAAATATTATCTATATGGATTTTGGACGATATATATGTGACAAAAATGGATTTACATTTATAGATTCTGAGTTGAAATAAAGATTATTTTGCCATTGTAATGTATAAAATCAAGCAACTTTAGAAAAACAATATATAATGATCAACATTGTATAGTACAATGGTTAAAAGTAAAGCCCTGTAAAAATGCTTACTTATTTCTTTAAATGTAGTAGCATGTGCAGCTTCCTTTAAATGAGCAAGTAGTTGAAATGAACCATACTGGACTCAGCTATCAGACCTAATTAGCTGATCGATAAAATATTTCATCAATCTCTTATATAATTAATTAGACAATATAGCACAATTATTTTACTATTCGATACATCTTAACAGATTTTCCACTAAATGCAAAAGCCAACAATATAAAAACTCCCATGGGATCAGAGAAATATAATCCTTATATTTAATTTTAGTATACATTTCGATAGTTCCATAGGAATATACACCAGTAAACTATTTTAGGAGCCAGGCATGAAAAGTTTATAAGCCTTCCTTGTTCAAATTATAAACCGAATATAATTGTTTTAATCAACTATTAAACGTACATAACGAGCTTTGTTTTCATATATTAAAATTCTGTAGAATCTTTCTTCCTAATTATTTCTCTCATCTACATTAAAGTTTATTCGACAACCAATATACCTTACAGCAATTAACATACCGTTCTATATTTCAATAGACGCCTCAATCCTACCTTCTACAAGAGGAGAAAGTAAACGTGAGTATGTCAAAACACATTCCTTTGCATCCAGAATTTTCTGCTTTTGTGGATATAAGTGCTGTTCTGCTGTTTGAAATATCGATCGCTTTCCCGTTAGAGGTCGTTGTCTCTCCATCTTGGTCACTTTGCTGTTGATTGTATTCTCGTTGTTTTTGTTGCAATATTTCGTGATTTTGTATTTGTCTGTAAACTGCATCTGAGAAAATTATGCAACCGACCTACATAAAAAATATGTCTGTTTATTTATTGTGTTGTCAATTTCAGCTTAATACGAAATAAATATGTTAACATAAAAGCTGCCTAAAATACTTTGTAGAACAAAACCAACAGCATAGTTATGTATTCTAAACATATTTCTTTTCATCAGGGACTGTAATGTCTGAAGACCAACCTATGATTCAAAAAGCAACTCGTGGTAATGGGGAGCTCAATTTCGGACAGGTCTCTAAAATGTCAAATTATAATACAATGTGTGAAGCTTATAGATTGGGTTCTGGTTAATATATCAACGATCATTGCCTTTTACTTATACACTTACATTGTCCACTTGCGTGTATATATCGACTTTTTGTCTCTGACGTTTTGAAAATATCTTCATATATAATATCAGCTAATTTATAATTTGATTGAACTTCATTTAATATTATATTTGTCCAACTTAATACTGTTAACAAGTATGTTAAAAATGTAACAAATTTGAATATAAACAGATTTACCTCAAAAACACATGATATACAGAGCATTGCGATGTATGATTTTAAATACTGGTCTAACAAACTTCCAAATCTGTCGTAACATCCCTAAATAATACAAAAATAAAAAATTACATTGTTTCATTCATTGAATCCTTGTTATTCTTTAAACCATTACCATGCTAGTATTGAGTAAGAAGATGTGATATAAAATAAAACAAACATACCAGTTCTTGTCTAAATCACAATCCCAAAAAACAAAGTAAAATCTTTGAAAGCTGGCAAAATTAGTTATACACGTGAACTTCTATCAAGGAAGTGAGGCCGGGTGCTCCGTAAGAGTAAGCACCTCCTGTCTAGCTAGCTACACCCGAATGATATAACAGGTAAGGCGTGTCTTTGTTCAGATAACAGTTGAATTGTGTTGTTTTATTTGTGTAGCTAGAGTGGAGATTCCCTTACGGAGCATCCGGTATCTTTCTATGTTCGATGTTTAGATATGTAACTGAATTTGGCTTTTCAAAAGTCTTTACTTCGTTTTTCTGGGATTGTGATTTGGACATGGACTGGTATATCTGCGTTTTATTTTTACGCTTTAAACAATAATATATTTGTTGTAAATGTATAGAGCTAAATTTTATTTCACTGAAATTAATTGCTTCAAAATTTGGATATTGTTTGTGTTTATTTATTTATTTTTTAAATTATAGAAAACGTTCCGTAAATTTCCGATCACGGATATTGTTACGGACTACATTAAAATTATCTGTTTGCTCCCATTGGCCACGGTCTTTTTGTTCCCAAGTAAACTCTAATTAAATATCTTTTAATAATTCTATTGATGTATAAATCATTGTGGTATTAATACTTTATATGTCTAATATATATAGAAAACACAATTATTAAAAATGACACAGTTATGCACAATTTCTAATATTATATGATATTTAAATAGAAAATGTATGTTTTGATTGCCATCTAAAATATAGAAATCACTTGTTGATATTGTTTCTTTTAATCGACTTTTTGTTAATATAAATTTTCATTTCAAACCACGCGTAATTTATAGCTTTGGATGATATTAAAAGTTTAACTCACCATTTGGCTACTAGTATATGCTGCACAAACACTATTATTATTATTACTACCAGACACACCACAGCATTGCAACTAAAACATATAATAATAATGATATATATTCGGCGTAACATAGTTTTGTTGTTTCTTTCATTCTTTAAAATTTGAATATTAACGAGGCAGGTTTAGCTAGCTAGACAGGAGATGCTTCCCTTTCTGCAGCACCCAGCCTCATTTCTTTGATGGAGGTTGAATTTGCCAGTTTTCATAGTTTTTGCTTTGTGTTTTGGATTGTTATTTAAACAAGGATTGGCGTTTCGGTTTTATTTATTCAAATATGGGGTATACACGATCAATACACAAAAAGCTATGAACTGAATCCATGTATTAAACTTATCTTACCAAATTTAAACAGATTTCGATGAAAAAAAGAAATAATTGGTCCAACATGTAAAACTTGACAAAACATAAAAAAAATACCAAAATGAGCGCATGTAAATTTGGAGCAATAGAGTTATAAAGAAAGTTTTGTCATTTAAGCAAGATAGTTTGAAATTTAGCTTTTCATTGAGAACAATAAAAAATAGAGAATGTCACTCATCGCCAAATATTGATGCAATGGGAAACTAAATTGCAAAATGACTTGCACTGGTATACGCGTACGCCGAATACGCCGTGTTGTAATTAGAAGTAAAAGTATATTTTCAAGAAGTCTCTCTCTCTCTCTCTCTCTCTCTCTCTCTCTCTCTCTCTCTCTCTCTCTGTTTTTTTTTTTTACCGAACCAAGCAGTTCTCTAAAAGAAGTTGAAACTTTTGATCCAAAGCGTCTGTTTTCGAATTTATCCCACAAAGTTGTGAATTCATTTCGTAGGTGACCATTATTGTGCTAAAATTAATAGAAAAGAAAAAACAATCATAAACATTCAATAAATATATATGTCATTTGATTGTAACGACAAAGAGGATATAACATTCCGTTATCAGAAATTCAATTTAACGGTTGAGGTTTTATGGTCTAACATAAAAAATTGAAGATCAACATGAATATTAACATTTAGATTAATATCCATTTTATAGGATGAAATGTTGCCTAGATTATCCTTGACAATGACGTGACATGCTGCTGATCTCAACCAAAAATTTTGTTTTAACTTGCCACTAACAAATATACTTAGCCAACAATGACAGACTGGCTACTGCTTACTCCACCTGTGACTTCGTTCATATTTTCCAACCGCGATTAACTGCATAACAATAATATTACATTGTTTCTATTGCATAACTCGATAACTTGGTTTCAGCAGTCAAAATAAACCTGAGCATGAAATAAAATCACCAAGATTTAACTAATGATTATGATATCGAATTAAAAGACGCAACACAGTGGTCGAATGTAAAATCGTTAGCCTTCAAAACAGAGTACATGTGAAAGTTGTGATTCAACCTCCGGTAAACCCTTATGAAAAGGGGTTTTCGGTGCCGAAGTTTTTTAACTGGTTGGCACTGTTTCAGTTTGATTCATAGTTCACCTTATTTTTATTCAATATGAAAACACTGTATACCAAGACTCTATTCTACAGTGAGCATTAGTACAAAGCAGGTTACAGTTACTTCTACAAAACTAATATACAATAGGAACTTAAGTTTGTATTTTCCTGTCGTCATGAATAGATAAAAAGCTTGAAAGATATAAAACATCATTAATAAAAAAAACAGCCACATTTGTCGTTAAAATTGTTACCTGGCTGAAAATCATTTTAAAATGATATTATGTATGATAAACTAAAATACTTACATTGGCAAGTATCATCCCAAAGAAGACTAGGAATACAATGTCAGCCAAAATAAATATTAAACTTGACAGGACGTGCTAAAAGAAAAGTATATATATATATATATATATATATATATATATATATATATATATATATATATATATATATATATATATATATATAGTCCACAGTTAGTTTTTGTTGTGTACAGAAATATATATCAATAAATAAAAATTTCACATGACCAGTTCTTAAAAAACAATTTGTATTGTCACTAGCGCTTTCATGTCTTACGACAATCTTCAGGTGACTATGAATTCTTTTGAAAAAGACATGAAAGACATGAAAGCGCTAGTGACAATACAAATTGTTTTTTAAGAACTGGTCATGTAAAATTTTTATTTATTGATATATATATATATATATATATATATATATATATATATATATATATATATATATATATATATATCTCCTCGCAATTTGTGATTTTTCTTACTGTTTTCCATATCGTAACTGCACGTGTAGCTCATCTCAATTGAACGAGGACTATTTTTCAATTAGCAAGAGTCATTATTTTGTAGGAAAAAATGAAAACGGCAAAATTTTTTTTATGGTTAACAATATTATTTTAACTAAAAGATGTATAAGAGAAAATCGTCGTTTTGTTTCGTCGTATATTCTGCTGTGAGTAATACTTTATTGTTGCATGTCATTCTTAGCAAAATCTTGCATCGTAACAGTAGGAATTCCTGTATTTTTTTGTGAAATATATTCGAGAAAAATAATCAATTACGCGACTGAGCTCAATCGAGATGGGAAAATTTCGACCTCGTGGTCAGATGTTTTTTTCATCTCAATCGAGGCTATATATGGACACACCATCTTAAAACGTGTTATAAATTTAACTGAAATGGTAAAAAAAGTCTCAAAGACTAATCTCATTACCTACTGTTTTATTGTGTAATAAATGCAACAATGTGGAATACTCACAGTGATAATAATCTTATACCAACACAAAAGTTTAATTAACGATGAATATTTGCAAACCTTTTATACAGAAATGTTTACTCACTATATAAAGCAGTAATTTGTTTCGACAAAATCCTCCAAGAATTCCTAAAAATCCTGACAAAAAGTATACAGGCAGAAGACATATTAAAGTCAGAACGAGGCTGTTGGTGACCTTTCCCAGCGGAAGTCCGGATATCCAAATCTGGTCTAAAGCGTCAATCATACTGTCTTTTATCATGCCCTCGTGAACTTTGACTACGAGGCCGACAATAAAATAGCCAACTGTTAGGTACTGAAATTAAATTGAGAATAATAACAGATCAAGAGTATAGAACATAGCATTCTTTAAAAAATATTCTAATTCATTGGTTAATTTTAACTTCATAGGGTATTTAAAATATAAAATGTTTGGCGATCTATCCTGTCAGACAGAACTTCTGAATTGGCTATCTTCAAAAGGATAACTAACATTTAAAAGTTTTTAAAATATGTCTATCGATTCTCACATTAATTTTATACAACTCGTGGACGCGGGAATTTTTACATTAAAAATGACAACAACCAAAGAAATAATTTATTTATGTTTTGCGTCAATCATTTTTATAAAAATAAAGAAAATTAATGACAATTTGATATGACTTTTGTTCACTATGTAAAATGAGGCATAGTCTGATTTTTCAAAAGCACAACTAAGAGCGGAAGAAAAGCGGCAAAGACCCGGTTTCATTTTGTTATTTTATGTCATTGCTTTTTTCTACATGAAACAACACTATTATCAGTCCATAATTGTTTGTCATATACATATTTAGAGAACAACATACTATATTTAAACAAAATCATCAAAAATATCGAAAGTCCATATATCATTGATCGAGATATTTTGAGACCTTTATGTATAAACCTTAACATTTGTTTTTATAAATAGATCAGGAATACCCCCACATATTATTTATGAATTCCTACGCCCTTGGGAGGGCTCTTTAACATGCCACGCCTGAATTAAAGAAACTTTTTCGAATAAGTCTGGTGATTTTTCCAAATTAGGTCAGTAAATGTTTTTTCAATGGCTAATATTTTGTACTATGTGAACCCTTGTTAGACCTGCTAGTTCATAGCCTTATAACTTCATTATAGAACGTACAGATACGTGCCGATATAAGTAATAAAAATAATATAAAATTTTCTTGACTTGGACGCAAACCTCAATTAATCAATCAATCGTTATGGCCTACTCTTTTTTATTGTTTGAGGAAAAGATCACAGACGCCACAGAGCCAATCGACACTATCGAGACAATCGACAATTTGTCGAGACAATCGACTCCACATTTTTCATTATGAGCCTGGAATGAAATCCCGCAAACATATAATGAAAGATTATTATATAAGTCTAAAAGTAGACAAAAAGCCGTTATCAATGTCTGGCAGCTCTTAAGTTTAACCCTGGCTGCTAAACTAATGGTCACGGTTTTTATGTTACAAAATATTGTTAAGTTTATTAGTCCGTCACAATCAATGATAACACAGATATGGAATAGGCATAATTGATGATGGGATCTCGGTGGCCAAGTGGTCTAAAGCGTTCCTGTAGGTATAACAGAGCCTCTAACCGCCTAGATTCGTATCCCACTTGAGAAAGTCTTTGCGTCCGAAAGTTTGAGAGTTAAAAATCGATGGTTTTTTCCGGACACAATTTTCTCCTAAAATTTAACTCTTTATTTGATTTTGCTGTAGAGTAAAATTACAATGTTGTGGTTATAGAACTATTAGACATCCCTCAACTTTTTTTTCATTAAAGGTCAATAGACACGAATAAAATAAGTAATTTTAGAAGCTGGATATAATTCCAATGCTCTTGTTTACCTTAATATACAAAATAACTTGTCCCAGTGGACCCAGTGAAGTTCGATTATTTTAAGTCTCCCACCCACATTAGGGGAGACTTATTGTTTCTTATTAATTTTCCGCCCAAATTTTGTTGGACACTTTTCTCAAAGGTGGAAAGTCATATCAAATTGAAACCTTCTACAGATAACTAGAATAATTTAAAGTTTTCATAACAGTATTTGTTTTCGCAATTTGCAATCAAGAACTATATTTAATAGAGTTGAATGCCTCCTCCAAAAACATATTTATTATTAAACAGTTATTTCCTAACGAAAATTTAGCGCTGGGAGACATACAGGTCAGTATGCCTGCCCACTTACAATGTCTATGTTTTTTTTTTGTTTTTTTTTTTTTGTTTTTTGTTTTTGTTTTTTTTGTTTTTTTTTTTTTTGTTTTTTTTTTTGTTTTGTTTTGTTTGATTGTTTTTTTTTTGTTAAAAAAACAAGAAGTATAAACAGTTAAAATTATAGTATATTTACTTACCCTAAGGACAACAACGCAAACCAGTAAAGCGTTGGCTGAAACTGACAACCTCCCTCGTTTTACTGTAGGTGTAATGTTTGACGTCACCATGGTTACTTTTTTGGTCTTCTTTGCACCGCTAAGTCTCCTATTTTCCTTTTAGTCACTAATTTCAATATATTCCAACAAATCTAAAAAAAGTAAATTATGACAATGTTTTAAGAAATAATAGAAAATAAACAAAGTATCAGATTACATTACGGGTATTTGTTTACCCCCATTATGAATGGAATGCTATTTCGGAAAAAATATTCACTTTTCAGGATGCATTTATAATTTTTTAGGGGAGAGGATTAACAGTAATTTGATATTTATATCTTCTACCAATATAAGGTAAACATGCGCATTAAAAACCAGATTTTATATAAACACATAACAAGTGATTGATTAGCAACTACAGGCATTAAAAATAATCAGACTAACAAAATAGAAAAACGCACGTTAAGAGACATGCTAACCAATCCCCCAATTCTTAGATATATCGTGTCGACCGCCATTTTTTGCTCGGTGGTAGAGCGTCTGCCCGAGAACGGTATGTCGTTGGTTAAAACCCCGGCGAAGTCGTTCTTAAGAATTAAAATTTTAGATACTGCTTCCTCGCGTTTTGCTCGGCAAAAAAGGACAGATTATTGACTGGTTTACCTGTGCCAGTATAATGTTCTGGAAGAGTGCGGCTCTCGAACTCGGTGAGCTTGGATCTTTCCAAGAAGTCGGTAAAAGTATGTGTTAACACGCAATTTTCCACATATAAAACATTTCACGCATACACGAACTTGTTTTTGGTTTATAGAAAAGAATTAACACACTTGCTCTCGTTGAGACTGACTTGAAAATTGCTAATGCGACGTTAAACAACAATAAAACATCATCCTCATCAACCTTATACCGTGTCATAAGTAATGGTCGTATAGTATTTAAATGTGGTACAGATAGGAGAAAACAGGTCCATTGTGTTAATGAAAATCGTATATTCAAATGTTCGATGATGCACCGGAATAAATATAATGAAAACATGGAGTTAAGAGTTGAGTTGGGTAGAAGTGTTTAACGTCCCAGTCAAGAATATTTCACTTATATCGGGACGTCGCCAGCTCTAGGCGAAAGTGCAGGAATTTTGCCTGTGCGTTGCCCTGGTGGCATTATACAGCAGGGTTCTTTATCGTGCCACGCCTGCCAAGACACGGGACCTCGTTTGTTTTAAGTTCCTATCCGAAAGAACTGTGACTTTTATTTCGTAATGCCGAGTGCTTGGCAAGAGAACAGTCACGACCTACTTTCAAGTCTTGGGTCAGACCCGGTCAGGATTCGAACCCACCACCTCCCACTTACTGATCATAGAGTTAGGAATAGAACAATTGATTCCAATACCGAATACTTTAAACATTAACGTGTTTTAAAACAAGTTACTTAGTTTTAAATTACAGACTTTTACAATATATATTTCAGTAATATTGATTTAACAACAACTCTCATGTAACAGAGTGTAAAAAAAGAAAGAAAAAACCTTAAATCATGTCTGTACATGCTTATTTCAATTTAACAGTGGTTTTTTAACAAAAACTATCGGTCTGATATTACTAGATTTATATCATATTTGAAAAAACAGTTCAAGTAACATTAATGCAATATATTTCACCAGATCGTATTTGTATTTATATTTGTAACCTGGCAACATGTTCCACTACTAAAGTGGCGGAGGTTGTTTGATATTGAATAAAGCAAAGTATATAAAGTATATTGCATACACAGATATTACTATATTAACAAAATGACTGACTAATTGACACACTGTTCAACTAAACGGATGGTTAGTTAACTGATGGACTGTCTGACTGATAACTAAATGACTAACTCCGAATGACTGAACGACTAACTGCCAAACTGGCTGAGTGATTTAAAATCTGATGACTGTCTGACAAACTAACTGTTTGACTAATGAATGAATGAATAAATAAATGAATGAATGCACGAACGAACGAACGAAGGAACGAACGAAAGAACGAACGAATAAACGAACAGATGAATGGATGAATGAATGAATGAATGAATGAATGAATGAATGAATGAATGAACGAACGAACGAACAAACAAACAAACAAATGAATGATTGGATGAATAAATGAATGATTTATAGACTGATCGACTGTCTATAGGACTGAACGTTTGACTGGCTGGTTTACTGACTGGCTTAATGACGCACTGTGTGATTGAAAAAAAAAACTGACTTCCTAATGTCGGACTGTTAAAACAAATAAACAGATAACTGACTGAGTTACTGTCATATTGTCTTATTAACTAATCTAATTGACTTTATGTCTGAACGATTGAACTGCTTTCATCCTTTCTGTCTGATGACTTACTACCTTACTACCTTACTTGCTTATATCCTTACTTGCTGACTAAATTAATAACGAATTTACTTACTTACTTACTTACTTCACTCACTGATCACTAACTCACTCAATCCCTCACTCATTTACTCACTCACTCACTCATTCACACTCACTATATCTCTCTTCCCCACACTCACTATCTCACTCACTCACTTACCTACTTACTTACTTACTTACTTACTTACTCACTCACTAGCTTACTTACTTACTTACTTACTTACTTACTTACTTACTTACTTACTTACTTACTAACTTACTTACTTACTTACTTACTTACTTACTTTTCTGTTATTAATGCGCGAACAACGACATATAATGCAAAACACAAAAACTGATTGTTTGCAAATTCGTTGCAATTACTATACGGGTATCTACGGGAACCATTACACAGAAACGTTAAATACTAATGATTGACTGTGAACACTGAAAACTTAATCAATTGAATACATATCCATATATTTTTGTATCACAAGTTTAGTCTAGGCATGTAACCCTTAGGTCAAGCCCCCCCCCCCCCCAGTATTCTGGACCCTCAGCATGTGTAAATTGATTTTATTACTTTTTAAGTTTTACTTTTTTAACCAACAAAATCTATATAAAAAGGTAACTTAATTGTTTATCTTGACGTACAGATCTTGTTACAGACCTTAACTACCCCAATATGTGTGTTTAAATGCAGAACGTATACATCTTTATCATTGTGTCAAATCGGGGGTTATAATAGATCAAAATAAAGAACTGAATCGGGTCGATAAACATGTTTTATATTCTATGTCTGATGTACCTAACTACAGTTAGTGATCTAAAATAACTTCCTGGTTGGGTAATAAAATGAGTGTATCCATTACTTGTTTTTTTTTCTTTTATGTTAAAATTAATTTATTATTAATTTATTATTTATTTAATCTTTTTTATGTATAATGATATACAATATAGCACGATGCGCATAAAATTGTTTATTCACAAAACCAACAATTTAATAAGACTTTCTAACATGACAAACGTACTTCTGAATAACGATGCTTTCACTTCAAAGGTAAAAGAGAATATTTGTTTTGCTTCAAATTGTTCTATGGTTTTTTCCATTTTAATTCTGTTTTTTTCTGCAGTATTCTTATACAAGCCGCCCAAAAAAGCTTTCGTTCATGTTTTATATAAATAGCTGTCCTAAATTAAATGATTATGGCTTTTAATTGCTCCAACCTTTTGGTACTTTAATTTCGGTAATGCATTATTTATTTTTATTTTATTATTATTTGAAGTGTATCAATATCTGTATATTACTATAAAGTATTGATCACTTACCTCATTTGAATGTTTTAAACGACAAAGCCATATAACCGATCGATCCTCGAGCATTTAGCTTTGTCTATAGCTCATTATGTTTGATAATCAGTCACCAGTAACAGTTGTGTTCTTAACGAGAACTTAATTACTTGAATAAATTAATGCTGTATAAATTAAGGTATTAATTAACAGATTCGGTATTGGCTGTCACATAATACCCCCACTGACTGACAACGACAAATAATTCAACAAGTTTAACCTGCTGGATGAGCTCAAATTGGTGACAAAGATTTTTTTCACCCGAATCTGTTCTTAGTTTTTGAAATTTATTTAAAACTAAGGTTTGAGAACCATTCCTTAGCTGGATTTAGATTCATATAATTTTGATACTTTAGATTCATTTTCAACTTTTTTCTTTTGCTTTAATCAAACTTTTCGGCCCCTAGTGACACTGATGAGGAAAGATTTCTGAAATGTGCAAATATGGTACATAATTTAACAGGTATTTGTGTTATATATTCTATAATTTATAATCATATCCCATACGATCTTTTGTTTTTTCTTTAAAATATATCCGTATCTTATGATGACCTTTAACCGCAAAGTAAACAGGTTAGATTTGTCGTAATACAGTTTAAGCTTAATGTTTTATGTCTGTCACTACAAAAGTAAACAAATGCTAAAACATGTTACGTAAAAATGTTCACTCAGAAAATCAATGTTGGATTGATTAACACAATTTAAATCGAAATGAACTGTCGTAAACAAATACAAAACTTAATGGTATTACAATTTTAAAATTTGATCGAAACATATTGAAAATGTGAAACTCAATATCAGGCAGAAAAAAATTGAAAATATCTGTTATCATGATTGTACCATGCGAATTAAAATAAACATTACAATAAAAATTTAAATAAATAAATAAATAAATAAGTAAATAAATAAATAAATGACAAATGAATGAATAATTTAATGACTAAATAAATAAATAAATAAATAAATAAATAAGCTTGACAAGGAAGTAAGTGCTATGATTCTAATTTGATATTTTCAAGAACCAGCATTTTTACTCTATATGTGGGGAATAAAAATAAACAAAATCAATACCTTCTTACTAATTGTTTTTTAAAATTATTTCTGTTTGAAAGTTTTAAAATCTTGTTCTAACAATTGATACATAAAATCTAAATGGTTTCCCATAAGGGTATGTTTGATAATTGTCAGAGCGAACATCTGAAATGTGTCCTTTTTGTCTAAAAAAGAAGAAACACGTTCATTATAACAAAAGATATACGAAAGTTTTCCTCGGCAGTAAAATTTCACTTTTTTACTTTTCAAATCATGATTTTCTTTTAAGATATGGCGACATAACTTACAGTAAATACATTATAATATAAACATATGACTCAATTAACAACTGTTAGCTAGTAGCTCAGTGGCGAAAAAATTGAAGAAGGGATGGGGTTAGCTGCCGATTCCTCGCTTCTTCGTCACGAGTGACCGTTAAAGCAAAGGAGTTGAGTGATGGTGTTTAACTTTCCAGTCAAGAATATTTTATTATATCGAGAAGTCGCCAGCTGTAGGCGAAAGTGTAGAAATTTTGCCTGTGCGTTGCGCTGATGGCATTATACAGCCGTGTTTATTATCGTGCCACGCCTGCCGTGAAACGGGGCCTCGTTTATTTTAAGTTCTCATCCGAAAGAACCGTGACTTTCATTTCGTAATACCTAGTGCTTGGCAAAAGAACAGTCACTACCCACTTTCAAGTCTTGGGTCAGACCCGGTCATGGCTCGAACCCAAGACCTCCCACTTATGGAGCGAGCACCCTACCAACTGAGCTACCGTAGTGGTATTAAAGTAAAGCAGAAGCGAATGCTAAAAAGTTGCAAAAAAATAAAATATCAGCTGTGATTAAGCTGTTGGTAGCAAAATCATTTTGATATGTAAATAAACAAGCTCTAGAGCAGAGTAGACTTACTCAAACCACAGTGCCTTTCATCGCAGCGATTTCAATCCCGCTCGAGTAGATTCTAGTGTTGGAAAGTATGTCAGTTCGCTTGCTAAAGGTTGGTGGTTATTAGGGTTAGCAAGTTTTCTTCACCTTCTTGATATAAGTGAAAGAAGCCGATAAACATATTTCCACTCGCTACATTTTACCAGAAACAGTGGCCAAGTTTTTATAATTTCACAACAATAAATTAACAAAAGTCTATTTTGATCAATATCAAATTGGCGTCAGAAAGTTGGCGTGACTATTTCTGTTACGAAGTATTGGTTTAATTCAGAGTTTCGGCAAAGCGATGCAGCAAATTGATTTGGACGTGCTAAGCAAGAAGAAACAAAGAATTGAATCGTTGTGTTATATCAGCTGTAAAACCTTGACGTCAACTCCAAATCAATGATTTTATAGTGGAGTATATTATATGTATAGATGTATATGTTTATTTCCATTGTGGGTGGTCAACCGTATACATTTAAACATTGTCTTAATATACATGTAAAATAACACCTTTCTCCCCTCCGCTCGGTGAAAAACTGCAGCATGGATACAAATATATCAGGTCGCATTAATAATAAAGCTAACCAGACCGAGAACAGCAAATGGACAATAAATACATTCAGCAAACTAGTAAATGCTGATATTCATGAAATCAGAAATGTGAATGCAGAGAATTCAGACTTAAAAACTGACGACAGTTCTGATGCATCACAAAATGAATTTAATGCATCATATTTTACCAAATGTCTAATGGTCAGTACACAGACATGCTAGAGACCAACTCTTCAACTTGAATCGTAATCAGTTTGTGGATAAGCTACTGGAAATACCAATAATTCTGATACAATTATTATGTGGTATCGAAAAACCCCAGCTTCTTGATATTTTCTGGTTATCCAAAATAGTAACCAGTAAATAGAAAAGCTTCCAGTAAAGCCAGAAGTGCTACTAAGTACGCACATGACTGTTTCATTATTCAGATTTTTATCATGGGGATAATACGAAAATCGAAGACGTTTTAAACCCAGTTTTGATTTACAATTACAGGCATGCCCGCTTGTTAATGAAGAGGACATTGATATTGTACCGTCTCTTACAGACCTTTATTTAAGTTAACAATCTGAACGAAAAGATAATTGAACTTAGGACTAATGTCAACAAGTCATTTGAACAACTCGAATCTTTAAATAATGACTTCCAAACTCTTAAAAAACTGAGGATCTACAATGTCTAGACGAAATGCAACAAGCATAGATAACGAAAAAAAAATAAATTAAAAAAAAAATAATAATAAAAATAAAAAACGGGATATGGCGTGTTTATGAAAGTTTATTAATTTAAAATCGTGTTGCTATTTTGAATATTATTTCCATTTTAAGCACATTTTAAGCACATGCTCTATATTAATGTGTAATCGTATTTTAAATACAGTAGCTTCACGTCAAAGAAATATTAAACAGCTTCAATCTAAACTAGGGAAATCTTACGCACAAGTCAGTCGTGAAACCTCAAAGTCTGAAAACATCTTGCCCACTGACCACTCAGAGGGTGACGATATCGACTTTGAAACACCGGTTGTAGAAAATGTCGAAAACAGAATTCAAGATTCTCAAAAATCACTAAGTGGCTGTAAAGTTGACGTTATGGCCACGCGCCTCTGAGCACTAAGCACGACGATCTCAAAAGAATCTCCTTGATTGTACTGATGATACTAATACACAATCTGTTACAATAAAACTGCTGGTGGAAGTTATGTGTTTGTTTCCGTCACTAACCCTGGTGGTTGTGATGTCTATATCTCGTCTATCTAACGATACTAACATACAAAAAACAAACAGCAAAGAGGACGATATATTTGAAGCGCATGTACTACGGAAACGTCCAGCTGGATTCCATCTTCGTAACATAAGTCGCAAAATAATTAAAACAGGAATGATTAATTCATTAAATAAACAAGGTAAGATGTACATTTTAACGAGTTAGCGATCTATAAGGGGCGGATTTTCAGCAAAGGCGAATGTTTAACAATAATACGGAAGTTCTTGGCCGCAAATGAAGTATGCCGTCGTCAAAGTGAATGACATCAAACACTTATCCAGTGCACGGAAAGTTATGATTGCTTTGGTAACTATTGACAATACTGCAATTCATTTTGTTGTCTCAGCAAAGCATAAAAATGTTGTGTAAACATATATATTGTTTTTGTGTTATTCCAAATAGCTGAAAGCTGGATTAAAGCTGGTTTATGTTGGAATGTAGGAGGGGGCTTATCATCTTCTCTATGCTTATATGTTGCGTATTGTAGATTGTTATGTAGCTTTATTAAGTAAACACATAATACGTAACCATACACAAGCGTTCTTAGATAACTTACATCCTAATTGAACCTCGTTTACTGAAATTGATAAAACTACATCCGCTACAAGCAGATGTGCTATATAGTCTAGACTATAACGCTTGAATTTTTAATAAGTGAGATATCAGACACACTATCAGACAGAATTTTAGAAATCGGGCGTAAATGTTCTGATAAACCTGAACAGAGTCTAATATCTAGAATATATCACAAATTCAGCCAGTTTGGTTAAGTAATATTTGCTAGTGATTTTAATGCAAGCAGTGTAATTGTGATACAGGTAAGGTAAACAAACGAATTGGTAGTGTTTTTTCAAACACGGATTATATGGATTTGACAATTACATTGTAAAAATTCCAAATAATTATACATGTATTACAACTAAAACCATGCTAAGATTATGTATTGTTTCCTAGAGTATTAGCAACTGATACTAATGCTAAAATAATTGCTGAAAGTTCCTTTAGTTTAACGTCAGACCTCCTTCTTAATTTTAACCATCAGCTGTTTGAACAAGTGTCACATATTGCGAAATTCATTTTTTTGTCTACAGGCTTGGTATGAAATTGACTCTGTTTGCCAAAAAAATATTCTGAAGTTCTAACCAATAAAATGACCGAAATTCGTGAATAGACTAAACGATGCCAAAAAAAAAAAAAAAAAAAAAAAAAAAAAAAAAAATACAACCCGCTTTCCAAGCCTAATTGGATGGGGAATATTAGATAAGCTAATTAAATAGAACGCGCTAAGCGGCGCAACTAGATTATCGGCGGTATATGAAGAGGAATGCAACACAAGTCTTACGCCAACTATAAAACAGCTAAACGAGAGTTTCATATCATTTTTAGCTCTATAGCTGGCAAATATTATGAGGAAGCGAAACATTGCAGCAAAGTGGGACAAAATATTTTTGGCGCCTTATTAAAAGAATAAAACCCAGATGCTTCAGAGTGTTTCCTGAAATATCATTTGCTTTTAAACACCTCGGATCCTGATAGAGAATCAGCTTTGTTTGCTTCCATCTATGAGTACATTTATACTCCAACCGGTGATGACAACTTTAATAAGGAATGTGACGCCTCTATCGATAAAAACATACGATACAATGAAATTAACTACTCACGATAATGCCAATAACCTTTTTGCAGGTGATATTTAACTTGAAAAAATGGTAACTGCATTAGACTAACGAATAAAAAAGCACCTGAATTCGACAGAATTCAGAGGAAGCACCTTCAATATGCTGGGCGCTACTACATACTTAGTGTGTTTACCGAATTTAAAAAAAAGAAAGAAAGAAAGAAAAAATTAAAGAAACTACATTACCAAAGTAAAAACAAACATGGCTGCCACGTCAATTTTGTTTATTTTCTAGACAAGCTTCAGAAGCACACCTACGAAATTTTACAAGAACGTATCAATGGTTTAAATGCACAAAATAATTATCAAAGAAATTAATCAAATAAAATTTAACATAAATAGTCAACTGACTGATATTCAGGGTAATACTGACATTGTGAGAGACGGAGTTAAAACAATCAAATGGTGATTTTGTTGTCTGTTGAAAGAGCGGACACGTACTGCACTGTCAAAACACAATTCCTGAACAATCAGATCTTATAAAAATTCTTCCTACCCTGACAAAGCTGCTAAATTCCCTATTATTTTGAGACATTGTGTGATGGTAAAATTTATCAATTAATTTTATGTTTGAATTTTATTTAAATTTCAATTGAAATTCAGATTCACGAAACACAGCAGTAAAATCATAAGGTGTAATTGGCACTCATCCAAAATTGGAAAAACTGAAGAATCAGCTACATGCTTTTAATCAATATAATAGGAATACACTAGAAACCCCTCAAAACTATAATACATGGTCTAAGTACTAAAAATCTCCTTGCTTAACTCAAAACGATCATTTTCTATTATTTGAGAGATATTTGCACCGCATCAGGCGTAGAGGATAAGTATTCCATACTGCTTTGCTGTCCAATATTTGAACGATACCGATTATGAAGCTAGGCACGTAATGTTCATGTCGAATCACATGGGAGGACTCAAACTAACAATGTCGACACAAAATCTACCGGTAAATTTCTGTCTACGCTCACATATCCCGGCGAAGATTTGAAACACACGTGTTTGGCCGTTGAAAATCATCCCCCTGGTATAAATTGCACTTCCAACATATAGCAAGCAATTTTACAATGCAAATAATACTTTTACATCTAACTTGTTTTTGCAAATTCTAACATCAGTTCTTTTAACTTTCATAATTGAAATGGCGCCACACGGGTATACCTGATTTTAACCAAAATATAATCCGGAAATAAGAACACATTTATTGTCGATATTCCAATTTTTATGTGTAGTATTTCATATTATATACTCTAAAAATACATTATGCTAATGAAAAATCGAGAAGATACCATAAAAAACCTAATTACACTATTATTTTCCAACCCCGCCCCCGTGTTACCCCACTCCAAAAATAGTGTGGGTTAATAATAATGAATGATGTGTCGTTTAGTCTAAAATGCACGCTCTACTGAACTTCCAACATGTGCATATTTGAATGGTTTTAGAATGATGTCCAGTGTAAAATTAAAATGAAAGCAAAACGTTTGAAAGCAAAAAAATCATAACGCGCTACCGCGTCATATTTATTTGAAATATAAGTTAAATAAACAGTCCGACATATCTAAAGGATGAAACTGCTTTATTTTACCATCAACCAACAAAAACATAAATTTATAAAAATATCCCCGTTTTATCGATTAAAAGCTTTACGTAATATGTCCTTGTATGGTTGTATTGTAAATCAGTCAGGTAAATCTTTTTAAACATGGTGGAAATTTGTGTTTTTATTACGTAATATGGCGACGATAAAACGCTTTGTCCTCATTTCATGTCTGTATATGAGACTAGGAGGCAGCCATTTCGTACAAGGTTTATATATATATATATATATATATATATATATATATATATATATATATATATATATATATATATATATAGTGTGTGTGTGTGTGTGTGTGTGTGGCTTTATTGTTAGTGTTTTTATCTCATTGTTAAAGTTTTAGATATATAGGTCGTTATTAGTTTGATTATTTACACGTAAATCACATAATGTTTCTGTTAATGATGACCTGGTTAATAACTTTGAGTTGAGTAGAGTTTAGTGAGATATATTGAATGAGAGACTAAAAAATTGAAATTTTAAGCTAGACTTACATGAATACACATTTTTCATTATACCTAGTACCTCTTTGTAAAGCTATCAGGTAACATATCAAATTATAAGTATGTCATATTAAAATGATATATTAAGAATTGTCATTATTATTTCAAGGCTACATACAAAATCATTTTGTGTACATATTGTAGAACTACTTATACATACCGTGACTGATTTGTATGTTATGAGTCTCATATGAGTTCGATTTAGGGCGGCCATATTTTACTACCTTTAGACTTTTTTTTATAGATGTTTAAGTGCATAAATGCCACTTAAAAATGTTTTTTGTTCCCGGAAATTTTCTGCTTTTGAAATATATTGGAATTTGATGGAGCGAGATCAGGTAATTTAGGCGCATGCTTAATAAATTAAAGAAGGCAGCCATAAAAATAAATGACTTGTTAACAGGGGCATTGTCCTGGTAAAACGCTTCTTTATTTAGTTTTCCACAGCGTATGAGATAAGTGTTTTCCGATAACTGCCTAAGAATTATTAACATATCTGATCGCTTGTCCTTCTCAGGGATGGTCCTTTATCAGAATATCATCTGAATACCAGAAAAACAAGGCCGTTAGTTTCCAGTTGATGGAACTGTTTTGCCTACTTTAAAGGGGGATAACAAGGGAACATCCATTGTTAAGACTTTTTTACCCTTTGGGTTGCAGACAATATATCTATATATTTTTAGAAGATCATCCTTAACTTAAGACATAGGTTTTATTGAAATTCCCTCTGCGTTTAATTTATTGAATTAAACATAAGGATTAAAATTTTTGTTCTTATATTTAAGCTAACAAAGAAATAAGATTGTGTAGTGGAAGTGATGCCGAAATAGATTTTGGAGAGAGTAAAGCGATACATCCTATATTTACTCAGTGGTTTTTTACATCGGTGACAAATGAAACAACAAGGATTGCCAAATTTTTGTCTAGTATGAGTTATGACCCGGCATATAAACATCGTGCCGTAGTAACAAAAAATATGATCCATCTCCGAAATACAAAATCCAGAGACAGCGGGACATACATAAGAAAAGTACGTGACGAGAAAAATGGCATGTTTATGTATACAGATGCAGTCAGATTGACAGTTATTTGTGAGTATTGCATGCAATACAAAAATTAGACTATTGAAAATAATTTTAATGAGGCTTTTGGAAATCGTTTTAATGTTCGGAGTAAAAGTACGCTGTCAATGTCCATTTTCATGATTTAGCACAACAAGTTGCACGAGGAAGTACAGTAGATTATAGACTTAACATGATTACAAATGTCATGAAAATCTTTAAATTGGCTAAAAAGATAAAGGAATACAAGCTCCTAAGTACAGATTTAAAATATCTGTCATTGTGTTTATAAGAAATGTAACAAAATGTAACATGCACAACTAGATAATATGCTCATCGTGTCTGAAAAATATTTTGTTTTAACTTCCCTTCAAAGAATAAGGACACATGAACAGACAAACAAAAGATAATAAATATTTCCCTCTTTAAATTTCTGACAGGGAAAAATTCAATAAAGATTGATGTAGTCATATATTATTGACCTTATTTATAAAACAAAAGAAAGACTAGGTGTAACAGACATGGAGTGCTACGGTAACAAAGGTATTAATGTGTGTCCTTGTAAGATATATATATATATATACAAACATGCAATTTCAACAAACTTAAAATCCATAAAAATGTTTTATTATGCTATAAATTCATAAATTGATGGTTTCATTACAAAAGGAAGAGGATTTCGTTAATGGGTTTACGACCTTATGACTTGCAACAATTTAGTTTTAAAAACAAGGTTTGGTAATCATGGTTTCAATTTGCCCTTGACATTAGTCTTTAATTCACGTACGTCAACAAGATGTTATCGAAATATGAAAACAAATGTCGTTATATTCGTCGATGTCGTAGTGTATGCCATTTACGCCAACAATATGCTGTTTCCTTAATGAACCTTTATTAAAAATAGGTTTTTTGATAACCCTGTAGTATTTTTTAAAATTTCTCTTGATGTTTTAATTTGTCGTTTTAGCGCCACCATCATCCTTGCCATCAATTAAAATTGAGAAAACAGAAGGAAGTAAAGAGATATCTATTTGTGATGTACCTTTTTATAAAGGATATCCAGAAGTTCACATTGTGTTCAAGGTAATGGTATCCAGAAGTTCAGATTGTGTTCAAGGTAATAGTATCCAGAAGTTCAGATTGAACTCAAGGTAATAGTGTTCAGAAGTTCAGATTGTGTTCAAGGTCATAGTTTGCAGAAGTTAAGATTGTGTTCAAGGTAATAGTTAAGAGTCACACCACTCAAATCGCTTGCCTCTTAAGTAAAAATAACAATAATATTTTTTTAATTGTAAAAAATACTAAATCGAGAATGATATATCTGTTGATGTTTAGTTAAAAAATAGGTTACCGTAAAAAACACATTTTGTTGAAAATAAACGTAACATTCGTTTACTCACAAAAATATCGAACTTTAATCTTCAACGATTATGAATGATTAAAAATTATAAATGCATTTAATGAGAATTATCTTTGTACGGAGTTGTGTAATGAGAATCACTTACTATAAGATTTAAAACATGGTTTGCTGAACTACTACTTCTTTTTTTATATATAAAATTACTAGTAAATGAAATTTTGGTCTTGTAAAAGAATGTATCTGAAATTAATTTTCTAAACAAAACTAAAAATTTTACATTATATGAAAAGAGTCTCATAAATCTCTTAACAAGATTTAATATTATGTTTGGATTATATATAGTTTAAATTATTGTTAGTATCTGTTTTTTAAGGATGATACCGGCAAAATTCATGATAGAATACAAGTAACAGAAAATATACCAGTATATCAATGTTGTTTTGATGGTTTAGCGACAATGTGTATGGATAGAACTAAGCCCTTATGTACCACGATAATTTCGGGAGAAAACACATTTAAACAAGGTATAATTTTACTTTGAAAGTTTTTTTTTTTTTGGTAATATAAAAATGTATTTATAAATATTTCTATCGCTATGCAATCAAGTTAAAATGTTTGACATGAGGTGTATTTTTAAATTATACTCGATAAAGAATTATTTCAGTTACTCCCTCATAATGTATATTCCTGTGTTTGTGTGCTTTGTACATAAACAATTTGCATTTAAAAAAAATATATATTTTAACTGTTTTGTAGTTTTCTTTTTTTCGTCTATTTGGGGTACTGGTCTTTTTGTTTCACGGTAACGCACACATAGTGTTTTCTCGAGCTTATTGGAAAAAGGGTCATCAATGACCACTTCCATAAAAGAGGGGGTCATTTTTCAAAATTAAAGGGTCATGAAATGTTTTGAATAAAAACTACCTTTTTGATATATGACAATTAAGGTAGTATTTTGTTTGTTATAAAAGAATCTGTTCTTCTCTGTCTGTTTATAATTTAATGTTTTATTCAAGATGCTACAGATATCTGTAATATTTAAAACAGTAAAATCGACATAGTATCCTAAAATACAAATAACTGAATGATCTACTATCAGTCCACAGACGATAAACAGTCATTGTCATTATCCTTTCCTTGCGATATGCATGTTTTGAATAGCATTTTATTATTTTTATAAATCAACAAAGGAAATGTGTTTAACCAGATTTCGTTGAAAATCTGTTTTACAATAGCTTTTATTTGTATTTTATATATTTATTTTATTTATTTTGATCAAGTTATTACCACTGCCCACTGGTGATCTTCATAGCTCCGTGCAGCACTGCTTAACACAGGTCGTTTAAAAAAGTTGTCAAACAAGATTGTTTTGTCTTCTGTTTTATGTCCCGTGCAAACAGCGCTTAAAATGACTTAAATAAAAAAGCGTTCAATACAATCATTTCAAAGATTAAGAATATAGACAGGTTTCTCTATTTATAATTAGCTTCTTGTATATGGTACGATACAGTTATTACGGTACGCCAATACGGGAAATCCGCTCAGTACTTTAGTTTTTAATTCTTTCACCTTTTATAATTTACAGTAACCGATATCAATCTATTTTAAAATGGTTACGTTAGAATTACGCAACATCAAAACCAAAAACAAGTTGCATCATTCATAAACAAATTGCGTCAAAAATGCAAGAAATGCACTCTGCAAGAATTGCACTCTGGAAATATATGTATATATATATATTGTTTAGACAAGGAATGGTTTAAATAATATATACTTAATAAGTTGCATAGTCATTATGTTTTATCTTTTTATTTGTTTTAGGTGAATGCCAGGAATGTTTTGTAATCACTGCTCTTTCTTGGGTTTTTGTAAATATTTTTATTCTAATAATTCTTTTGATTCGTGTTAGATGTTATAGAATCAGCATAGTTGTTTTGTGTAAAGGTATGAACAATTTCTATAAGGTTTCACAATTCAATTAAAAAGGTCCGTATTTCATGTCTTCGCAATTACTTTAACAATTTCAATTTTTGTCATTTGCTGTCAATAATGATTCTTACATATGTACTTAAGATAATATTGTATTTTATGTTAACAAAATATTTTATTAAATTTTATATCTATTTGTATTTTTTTAAAAAATTACTAAAAGGCCTCCTATTTGTAAGTTAGAAAATTGAAAAAAAAATATATGATATAATTAATTGTGATTTGGCCTTTGGCTGGTGTTAATATCCAATTGATGAATCTTTAAACTCTGGTTAATAGGTTCAGTCCGCCAAAGTTTTGTAGAACTACTTATCTCAGCCTGCATTCATATTCACTTTATATTCAAAATGTTTTCAATCAGTTACAAGAAAACGGGTATTTTTGAGTTTTATTATTTTTAATGAACATTTAAAAAATATTTATAACATTTATTTATTTTAAGGTTTTTTTATTATTTCAAATTTATTTTGTTCATGTTATATTGGTAATTTATGGTAAAAAATATTATTTTGGTTTTTTTCAGAATTGGAAAGGACGGGGCGGTTATTACCTGTTGTGTCTAGTGTTTTATTATCCTTGAGCATGATATTGGCAATACTTCTTTCACTTTGCAAAGATTCAATAAGTAAGTTAAACATTTCGGAAATTTAAAATACACTTTGAGAAGTTACTTAAAGCTTGCATCGAAAAATCATCAAAAGAAATAAGGTAGATGATATTTTAATTGTTTATGAATTTGCTTTTTTAAAAATATAATTAGAACTGTAATACTTTATCGTTTTACTTTGATTTTTTGCGTTTTTACATTTTTGCCGCAGTTAAGAATAACGTACAATTTTTTGTAAAAGGTTTAATGCTATATATATATTTTTTGTTTTTTTGTTAGTCTACACAAAATATTTTTCAATAAAAAAAATAAATGATTCTTGCCTTATTGTTACAGTATGGACTATTGTAAAAAATGAATAATTTTAATAATTACTTGAAAATTGTCCCAAACTCTGTCCATTGTCATATATTTTATTCATATATTAAAAAAAAGTTAATGAATCAGATTAACTTGATAATTGTAATTTATTTTGCTCTATGCAAAAAGTCTTAGTGTACCTATTGTTCATATGTAACATTAAAGGTATCAAAACTTTCAATTTTTTTTTTTAAATTTGTTTTTAAAAATGTAAAATATTATGTCGCATTTTCTGAAGTAGTATATACTGATGATAAAAAATTGTGTTAAGAAAATTGTCGATTCAGTTCAGTTTGTCAGAAGCTAGATACTGGTAGATTCCTTTGACTCACCAAGAACACCACTGAATAAAGCTATTAACTTACAATATTTTTTTTATATATACAATGGCACAAAACTACTGAGAGGGCGACAAAAACTGTTTAGGTATAAATCCTTTATTAATCCTAGTGTTTGTTGAATTTAAACTATATTTACTTTTGAAATACATGAAGTACTTTTCAATGAGGATAAAATATTATTTATACAGGTTGCAAATATCGAAGGGCTGTTTTTATAGCTTTTGGAATAGGCAGTACTTTGCCAATGTTTCTGCCAAGCATGTTTCTCAAGTTATGTAAGTATCTACAAAAAATTAATACAACACGGACAACAAAAATTTATTTTCATAATAAAAGAGATTGTATTTTCAAATCTTTCCTTCACTTTTATTTGACTTTTTTGTTATCGTTTATGTCACTTTCTTTTTGCGTTATTGTACCTACATGCATAAGCAATGTATTTATGATTTTATGATAAGGTTTTAATGTTAATTAAATTGTATCTGTCATGAATTTTTTTAACGCAGTATTAAACAATCAGTGATAACTAATGCCAGCGCCCTTATTTATATATATTATTTACAAAATACAAAATTATTAAATTTATTTTTTTTACACAAAATATTAAATTCTTAAATATTTTAGTGTGTTCTAATGTATGTGTATGTGACTTTGTTTTGTAGGCTGCACACGTACAGAGCTCGAGGTAAGAATCAAAGGGTTGTATGCATCAAAATGTTGTCTTAAATATTACCTTTTTGAAATGATTATATAAGTTGGAACTTCGTATTTGCAATAAGAAAGCAGAGATTGGATGCCAATAAACATTACTCATAATAAACATAACAAGAAAATATCACAAAGGACCCTGCAGTAAAAATTTTGAAATCGTTCTATCGTTCTAAAATAATAGACAAGAAAGCATATAGTGTTTAAGGGTTAATTTTACCAACAGCGTTTTTTTCGAACAATCGAGAATCTAAACAAATTATATTGTTGTTAGATGAGGATAAAGTGGTAGGTTTGATACTTGTGTAGTTACATTTTTATTAAAAAGTTGCATGTGTATTTGTGTAATGTGAAGGAGTGATTTTTGAAATAAGAATTGTAGTATTTTGAAAAAAAAAAAGAATAATGAAAAAGCTATTTAAAAAAGCGAATTAAGTGCTTCGTGCAAACTTTGTGGTAAATTGAAATGTCTAGCAATAAATTTTTAAAAACATGTAAGGTAATATGAAATTATTAATTCGGATTTTTAAAAAAAAAACTAATAAGAAATTAAAAATTTTGGTATCTTATATATGCTAGTTACATGTATCTTTTAAATGAATAGCGTATTCACTAAATGCGAATTAGTAATTTCAAACAAGGAGTTAGATAATGCGGAGATTTCAATACAAATTAGTAAGTAAAAATAACATATAGCAAATATTGTAAGTACTATTAATACACCATATGTGGTGTATTTTGAACATACGAATAAATAAAAAAGAAATGACTACCCCCTTATTACCTAAATATTAATTGCAATAAATATTTATTCTGATTTCGTCTCTTATAGTATTAAATGCATTTAAAGTTGTGATTTTTTTTTGAATGAATGAATTCAAATATTATTTCTCCTTAAACACAATTCTAATTCGATTTTAATGCTCTATGTAAATTAACATTATTTTAATTAAGATGGCAACTATGAATCAACTTACACTTGACCAGATACCTTCATATACATAAACATTTACAATAACATTAATTTTGTTTCAATAAAGTATTTGACGTCGACTATACTTTGCAACTTCATAAAGACAATGATCCACGTGCGACCAGTGACGCCATAGACTTTTAACCGCTGATTATGGGAAAACGTTTTCTAAATTGACGTATTAAATTTCAATGGCATCCAATTATCCATCTTTTTTGACAAATTCATCTTTGAATAATTGTTCATCCAATTTTCACTTGAAAATGTAATTCATATCTGTTGTTTTTCTATCAAATTTAATAAACAATTCATCTCATATTGATCAGTGGGTGGGGTCAGATGTCAAATGTCAGTTACATGTGGGCGGGGTCAAATGTCAAATGTTCTTGTTGAATGACAGGGGGCTACCCATTTTTCTGAGAAGGCGCACTAGCAGTGTATTTCCAAACCGTTTTCAAAATTTCAGTAAATAATGTGAGTAGGATATAAAATTATTTTTAATTTTTAATACACATTGTAAATATAAGAAATAAAGTAATATTCAAATGTCTTTATAAACTTGCAAAGTATAATGGGCTGTCTCAAATATTTGCATTAAAGGCTTTGCAAGTTCATAAAGGCATTGGACAATTACTATTTTTTTCAGATAAAGTACCTTTCAACTTGGTAGTTATTTCAAACTAAGTTTGAAATGGTCATTGAAAAAAAAATTTTGATCATCTTTACGGAATATAACAGAGTTATTCCCTTATCCGCAAATGTCTATTGTACAATGTTAATATAATGGACAAGCTAAACAAAGATTTCTTTTAAACATTTAAGCTGTCATTTTTGTGTTGTTTCTTATTATGTTGCCATTTTGATTGTATATGTTTTTTTATATTTCTGTGTGAAATGTTACCTTCTAAATGTTTCTATCTAATCTAACAGGGGGAAAATGACATGTTAAATGATGTTGAACAGGAAACAGATTTAAAGATGTTTGATTTATCGGTAAGATATTATTGTTTTGATAAAATGTAAGACAGACAAAAAACTAAAACCCTTGCAAACAGGCCAGTTTAGTTACACACGTTAACCTCTATCAAGGAAGTTTGACCTGGAGCTCTGGAAGGTAGTTACCTCATGTCTTGCAAACTACAAACGTCACATGTAAGATTATGTCTTATAAGATAATTGAGACGTATAAGATTGTTATACAAAATATATTAACATATCGTATAATGAAAAGCTTTTCACATATAAGATATATTATGTTGCAATTTAAACAAACGGTCTTAAGTAATGTAACGTTAATGATAAATGTTTGTAATGCATATAACTGTTTAAATTGTTATCAAACTTTCTTTTAAAAAAAGGTTACATTTACTTCTTTCAGTTTGATGAACATAGAAATGAACATTTGGAAATTGAAACCTTGGAGGCCCCTCAGCCGGACATTTTCCACTGTCAAGAGCAAACTGTGTTGAATACAGAACAAAGTGTAAAAAACTTAAGATCTGTAGTACGTTAATTGCATTAATAACAAATGCTTATTAGTAGTTTAATATCTTTGAAACAAATCTTCGAGTATAGTAAAGAAAATTATCTGAACACGCTGAGCTTAAGCAATGTAGCCTGCACCGATTTGCCGAATAAAAAAAAATGGAGTCGGTGAAACAAATAATGACAAATTCACATCATATCAGCTTTTTTGGGTAAAAAACAATGTTATTGTAATACAAATAAAATACATATTTTAATAATATAACATTACTTGTTAATGTTTGTTATGAACATTATCTACACGTTCAAAGTTGAAATTCAGTTTAGAAAATGAACTAGGTAAATAATTTTTTTTAAAAATTGTATATATTTAGTATTTTATTGCAGTTTGGTGAACATAAGAAGGAACTATTGGCAAACCAAAGAGTTGAGAGCACTCAGGCTAATATTGTTCACTCTGAACAGCAAAATGTATCAAATTTAGAACAAAGTAAAAACCGTTTAAAATATGGAGTAAGTTACGTGAATTATTATAAGAAAAATTGGATTTGTTTAGAAAAAACTACGACCAAAAATAAAACAAAAGTTGTAATTATTGCTATAGATAGATAGATTCTAAAAACTATGGATTTTATAAAAATGGAAACAGAAACTCTCATAAAGTTTTAGACAAATAATATTATCATTACTTAAATTCGTAATTAATATTTTAACAGGAGAAAACACACTTTTTGAAGCAAGTGCTTTAACATATATTGTAACTATGAAATCTTATAAAATTTTAACCTTTGCATATTATGTGAAAAGTAAGTTAATCCAGTGTTTTACTGTAAAGTGCATTTTGCATGAACTATCTTACAGATTACATCTTTTTCGCAAAACACACGCACATACACAGATGGAGAGAGAAAGAGAGAGAGAGAGTGTTATGTTAAAATGAGTATTTAGAAATTGAAGACATGGAAGTGTTAGTAAAAATAAATATCTCTTTTTCAAAACCTACTTATGTTGAAGAAAGAAGAAACTGTGAATTTAATTCATTTTTAAAATTCTTCTAGTTTAAACGAGTCATCGTTCCGCTAGTCGTTATCTATTGGTATCGAACTCTCCAAGTATTTACATACAACACAATATATAATACTTAACAAAAACGAACATTCATCAAAGTTTGAAATATGTTCAAGTTTTCAAATTAAGATTTTTATAACAATATTGGTACTTAATAATAATAAATAAGATATGTTTATTTAGTATTAATCACAATGCTTTAATAATGTTTTGCCTGTAATGAGTCCTATGACCGTAGAGAGGATACTTTTTATCATTTCAGCACAAAAATTATTTATATTTTCCGACAGGTTCGCGATCTCACTTTAAATGACAAATATTTAAACATGTTTTGCAAATAAAAAACGAATCCTCAAAAGTGAGACTTGTAATAGTGACTTAAGATTTCTTTACTGTCGATGCTGTTGCGTGAGTGTCTTGGATGGTTTTACAACTTTGGTTTATAACATTGAACAAATTATTATTTCTCATTTTACTGAATGATACATATTGATAGTTTAAATAATATAGTTTAAGATATATATTTTCGTTATTTCTTTAGTAATATAAATGTGTTTAAAAATAATGGTTTTTCACTGTTAATTTTCAGATTCCTGAAGAAAGTATTGGACCGTCAAACGAAAGAGAACATTTGATTAACAATCAAAACTCTGAAACAGAAAACCAAGACTTTCCTGAAACCTACAATGAAAATATCGTCAGCGTTCATAATGATGAAGATGATATGATATCGACACGAACGGTTACGTCCAATACGTAAACTTATTTGCTTAAATTATCAACAAAGCATTATGATATCATCGGACAAGTTAGATTCAATAGTTTTTGTAATATGATAGAAAACAATTACAACAAAATATTATATAACTGTATGTGGACGAGTTGTTTGGGGTTTTTGTTTAGCACGTGAAGAGCCTTTTGAAATGTAAAAGCAAAAGTTCTCCATATACGTTGAGTCAGTGGTAAAGAATACGTTGACTTGGAATATGAGAAACGAAACAGACGTACCATGAGCTTAGTAAAGTGAAAGTAGATATATAACAAATACATGTTAAATTTTGATGTGCCATGTGTGAACATTTCGGAAAACCATTCCTCATCAGTGACACTAGGGACCAAAAAGTGATGGGTAAAAGCATAAGCCAAACAGTTGAACAATAATAAATCTAACTTTCCAAAATTATATGAATCAAAATCCAGGTAAGGAATGCTTTGCACGAGGGCACAGGCCTAAGTTTCAAATAAATTAAGACGGCTGAAAATTTTGCTAAATGGCATATTTTTTGACCGCACAAAGTACTGCCTACTGAGTTATGGATACCTTCGGGGATTTTTACTCTACCAGCAGCAGTACCTGCTCAGGGATAGTAAATATATAACAATACCTGCTAAATTTTGATGTGCCATATGTGCACATTTCAGAAAATCATTTCTCATTAGTGACACTAGGGGCCATAGAGTTTAATAGATAAAAACATAAGCCAAACAGAAATTATAAACCAAACAATCAGCTGGGAATAAATGGCGACTTTGTTGGTTTCGACCTTTTGTTAGTTTATAAATTAAAAAAAAAAACTAGATTGAGGTTTACATTTTTGAAGCCTTAGAAGAGTTTCCACTATAATTAGATAATGGATCGGAGATAAAAAGGTGCTTAACAACAGAATGATACTGAAATGCTGTCTTGGCGTTGTAAAAGTAGTTTACAATAGAAATTGCCATATGTGCACATTTCAGAAATAAATTCCTCCTCAGTGACACTAGGGGCCAGATAATTTGATAAGTAAAAATACAACCAAAATTTTTGAAAATAAATGAATCCAATGTTTCAAAATAAAATGAAATCAAATCCAGCTAAGAAATGCATTGCATGAAGTATAAAAACCTTAGTTTTAAATATATTTCAAAAATTAAGACGCTGAATATTGTGTCTACTGAGTTATGGATACCTAATTAACCCAAGTTAATGTTTAACAAAATACCTGAGTTAATTTCATTGTCATATGTGCACATTTCGAAAATAAATTCTTAGTGACGACTTTTCAAAGTGATGACTTTTCAATATTTTGTTTGTTTAAAGTGATTTTCCTGTTTCTCGTGCGAATGGTGTATTTATTATACAGTTATTATGATATGGTAAAGTTTGTTCTTACTACGGCGACCTTCTAAAACAAAGCAAACTGCTAACAATTAAATTGTTGCCTTAAAATATAACAATACTTTGCTAACAAAGTTTCTTGGTTTTCACCTTAATATTGTTGATAAGTCGCTGTATTCAAAATATTACTGAGTATATTTGACGTCATGTAGTTCCATGTTCCTTTCATTCTCGGATTTGATTTTGCACGTGACTAGTCTAGATAGCTAGACAGGTAGTGATGAACGTTTTCAGCATCTGGCCTGACTTCCTTGATCAAAGTGTACACGTGGTACTGAATTAGCCGATTACTACTTACTAGTTTGTTTATAGGGTTGTGATTTTGACATTGACTTGTAAGGCTGTGTTTTAGTTGCTTATGCTTTAATTACTATAGTATTATTTATATTATATAATGGTTTGCCTTTTATTACAATATTGAATAAACCCATTCAGAAAAAACGTTAAATTCACTTACAGGGATATATAGGAATAAACATAAAATTCTTAAAAAAGGGGTAGTAACCTACTTGACTAAAAAGCTTAGTCAACAAAGCAAATTTTAACGTATGCGTGTTCAAATGTTCAGACAATCGTATTCCCGGGAACAATTTTACCTTGAGTGCCGGGAAATACGCTAAACAATGGCAAGTATGCTAAAATGTTTGTATACAGATCTATCGAAAATCCGTCAGTTTTAAAACTCCCCGAGGGTATCCATAACTCAGTAGGTAGAACTTTGTGCTGTCATAAAATATACCAAATTTTTAGCAAAATTTTCAGCCGTCTAAACTTTTGAAATTTACTAGTATTTAAAACTTAGGTCCCAAAACATTCCTTAGCTGGATTTGGATTCATATAACTTTGGAACTTTAGATTAATTATTTTGCAACTGTTCAGCTTTTTTATCTATCAAACGTTTCGGCCCCAAAGTGTCATGATGAGGAATGATTTTCCGAAATATGCACATATAACTCAACAAAATTTAGCAGGTATTTCTTATATATTTGATAAAACGGGAACAAAAAATGTTACGTCGTCCTTTTGTACTTGCGAACAGTTTTGAAGACAGATATGCCGTTTATATTTTAATAAGTATCTGTATAAATCAAATCAAATATTCCTTATTATATATATTAAACTTGTCATCTCTAGGTTTGAATTTCGACAATAAATCAACTGCAATTAAAATGTTTATTTTTGAAATAAATGTTTATCCTTTTAGAATTGAACTTCACCCTATCTTGTTCATATTACCTAATATTTATAGATCAGCTAAATGCATAATACCTCAATATAATTGAATTGATACCCAATACAGAAAAACTGAACTATTTATTTTGAGACATTATTTTGTTGACGAGTATGGTAGGCGTTTTATCAATTTATAAAATGTGAACTTTGTACAATATCACAAATATTTCCGTTTTTCTTTTTTGTAGTTTTTGGTTTGTAACCTCCATCATGAAATAAAACAACACATTCTATTCATTAATAACATCAGCAAATGGTGTCAAAACACAAATGAATCATACAATAGAGATGCTAGTTGGTATTTATTTTAATCAATAAGAATGTAAATATACATATCCGTTTAGGTTTCAGCTTTACACATGAAAATATCCTGAAGCTTTGCTTGATTTTGAAATATATTTTATATAATTTATCGTATATGATTATACACGGTTTTTTTTAATAAGCACATTTATCATTTTTATAAGACCAAAAAAGAGATTATTGTAAAAAGGTGTACTTTATTACAAATTCTAGAGATTAAAAGCTTGTGTTTACTTTAGAAAATGCATTTTGGTAAGTAAAACATTTTTCATGGTATACTTTAAATAAATAAATTTTTGTAATTGAAAATCGATTGACATACTATTTCAAGTATATAAAGCGTAAATTGAGAAGAAAGATTTGTTTTTGCAGGATGTATATAAAAGACAGAACGAATTCTCCTTAAAAAACTTATTTCAAACATGACGTTTATTATTTCTTTCTTTTAAAAAATGATAGAAAATAATTATTGACTTTAAAATTATTAACCGATTATATCGTATATCGTCGCAAATACAGCTAAAACGGAATTTTCACGTGCAAAGCTTTCGATGAGCGCTGATAATATAGAAGGCGATTCTTAATTATGTCACACTATTTTGTACAAAAGGGATGTATCTCAAGTGATATGTTATGTTCGTTGATCAAAATATGAAAAAGACGTTGTATCATCATTGAATGTTTCTTCATGTTGTATACAAAACATTAATCACTATTTGATGTTATTGTTAAATATTTAATAAATCACGTGATAGAACTTGGACTAATGATTGTGTAAATAGAAAATTAAACCCTTTAAAAATTTTTGATTCATGAAGAACAGATAGGGAAAATGAAAGACCACTAAATAAAAGTTATCTAACAGAAATGATTATTATCATATTTTGTCTCTAGTCTATTTTTATATTAAATTTTGTATGTTTTTATGGGGAATTTTTAAAACCACTTTTTTGTTTTTGATTTTGCTAAAGAAATTATGAGTAAGTTTATTTGCAATGTTCCTAAATACAAGCTGCAAGAATGTATCTGATATCAAGTCAATACATAACTCTACACTGTTTACAATCTGCAAAAGCTTGTAATTGTAATATTTGTACATATATCAGTTTTTAAAATATATAATTTAGTAAATTAGGAAAAAATCACAAAAATGCATTGTTTACCAATTGTATCTCTTTGAAATAATATACATATTAATAAAATATGGCTCGCCTATATAAATAAAATATGGCTCGACTCAATATTATTTTTTTGAAGCAAATAAATATTACATTTAGTTCAACATTCTAAGCGGATATTATAAAGTTTTGTAGTTGACCCTCGTTTGTGTCTAGTAAGAGTTAATGATTGTTTTCACAGATAATAAAATACTTCCTTATTCCTTTATATACGTTTTTAATTTTCTGTACAACAGTGGAACTCGTTATGTTGTCAAAAGATGGCGAACTTAATAATTGCATTTGTATTGTTTATGACATTATGTCGTATATCAGCGGGTTTGACATGTAAGTTCTCTCTCTCTCTCTCTCTCTCTCTCTCTCTCTCTCTCTCTGAAGGGTAATCAATTCATTCATAGAGACGTTTGATCAATACTCTATAATTCTTAATAAGCAAGAAATATTATCAGCTTTATCCAGTTCAAGTTTATAGTTTTATTATTATCATACACGTATTAACATTGTCTAGCCAGATCCTACAACTGCAATCTCTGAGCTTGTTTGTGTATTTGGTTTTTCTAATACATAAAGTAATGACTTTTTTATGATTTTTATAATTTTATTTCAAATAATTCGATACATTTTTTAAATATAAATATGCGTTAACACGTAAGCGAATGCAAAATTTTAATTAATATGTTTTGAAAATGTTGAAATGTCATATGTTGACAGTAGTACAGAAACGAGGGAACAATGCGGAATTTGAATGGAAAAATATAGAAGGTTTAAAAAACGAGACAACAATTAAAATTATAAAAGACAATTTTCCAGCGCCGATTATATATTTTTCTGCAAAACAAACGATTGTAACAAAAAGGTACAGAAGCCGTATTATATTCAACGGTGATTTTGAAAGACGATTGGTTAAGTTTATAATTAACAACGTAAATGACACAGACGCCGGTGTATATACTCTTAATTTCCCTGGTGCTAAATCAATAGGACAAGAACTACTTATTTTGGGTAAGTGCGCTTTTTAAAATTTTTTATTGTAATTTTTTTATTTATTATTTTTTTTTTGTAATTAAACGTTTTTGATTCATGATTTACTTAAGAAAAATTCAAATAACAGTCGTTTTTAAGATAAAAATCCGAAAATACACGAATCAACAACATAATGACGTATAGTAGAAATATTCAGGCAGAGAGAGGGGCAATATCGATGTCTTCAACATCAATTCATTTACAAGAACTAACCTAAATCTACCTCACCCCATATATAATTTATTTAAAAGTATAAGAAGAGTTGAATTATTTTCTGTTACATGAATGATTTAAATGGTTTATTGAATTTTCAAATTAATTAAAGAAATCATTACTTTTACAAAATCATGTTTAAATGCGGAAGTTTAACTGCTGATACTTTTCCCTGCAAATAATGAATTAAAAATTTTAGATGAAATAATATAATGAATAATTATTTTGATCAAATTCCACTAAAATGTATTTTTTCAAAATCTACAGGAATCATTTAAATGACATATGGTAATGATGTTTGTGATTGTCAATTTTATATTCACATACTCAGCATTATATTGTTTTAGAACAAATAAGTCTATAAATAATAAGGTGCATGTTTAATGATTATTCTTCAATGAAGTGACTACCAGAAAACTCAAATCGTTAATAAACTGTAATGTTAAAAATAATTCCCCCAAAAAAAAAATTCTTTATAACAATACGTTTAATTTTTTTCATGAATGCAAATTTGCTACAGTCCTGTTAAAGGTTTCGAAATAGGTTCCATAAAAATATCTTAAAATAAATCTAATGTAACACTTTTCCATAGATATATTATCAATATGAAAGTAAATAATTTGTCACCAACTTCGACGGACGATTTACCTTGAAGCCAACGGAGTAACAAACCACAATTTTTAATTTTTAATATTTTTTTAGCAAAGCCAACTCTGCCTGTTGTGAATGAGTTAAATGAAGCAATTTCAACGACAGATTATATACTTAACTGTTCTACGTACTCGAGGAGCGTACAACAAAATGTCTATCTAAAAATGAAATACAAATGGCTTATTAACACAGAGATGGTACATGATAACCAAACAGGCTATCATAAAGATAATTCAACACTTCACATTAAAAACCTTACTCGAGCACATCATGGAATGGTGGTACAATGTCAAGCTTTTGAACGCAAAGATACAATTTCAGACTTGAGCAAACCTTTAGTGATTAATGTGAAATGTAAGTTTACAATTGAATTTGTACTAATTTAGTTTTACATATATGTAGTTAGCTCCTTAAGCAAAAACGTTTAGGGGAAATAAATTTCAATTTAAAAGAGATAATAATACCGTTAAATTGATAAGTGCTACTTACATAAACACCCACCTAAAAATAAAATAAAATTTAAAAAATTAAAAAAGTAAAATGTTCAATGTACCCTCGAATCTATTTTCAGATGCACCATTAAAGGTCTACTTACGCCCTAATCGCAAAAGGTATCGCTTACCTATGGGAAAACCTTTGCTTGATATAACGTGCTCAGCTGATTGTCACCCAGTCTGCTTTTTCCAGTGGGTAAAAATGAGTAGTACCAAGCAAGAGCAAATAACATTTAGCGGATTTAATCTATCATTTGAAAAGGTTAAGGAAAAGGATTCAGGAATCTATGTGTGTCTCTCACAAAATCTGTATGGCAAGGAATATTCGCCTGAAATTCAAATTGATGTTTCGGGTTAGTATTGTATAAACATTTTTGTTTAGTTCCTTCGTGCTATTTTTATTAATAATTACGGTTTTTTTTAATTCAAATAGGATTGATATCGCATGTATGACAACATCTTACACTTAAAGCTTAAATTGATTTTAAAGCAGATCACTTAGTGATCTTGCTTTTTAGCGATCGCCAGGTTTTGAAGTCACGTGACCATGCTATGCATCAGCGCCACCCTTAGGAGTTGACACTTAGTTTCGTATCATTTCACTTTTTTGAAAATGAGAAATATTTCTCAATTGAAATGACGGCCAATAAAACAATAAAATCCGTTTATCGCGTGTTTTTCTCTCTCTCTCTCTCTCTCTCTCTCTCTCTCTCTCTCTCTCTCTCTCTCTCTCTCTCTCTCGCTGGCTATGCATCAGCGGAAAGTGTCATTCGTACTGTCGCACCGGCACTCTTTGTTTACAGTACTTGAGATATTTCTTTTCTCGCGTAATTTTCAAACAAAGTTTTACACACTTATCAGATATCAAGACTTTCATTATAACTTTTATAAACATGGAGCTTGTCATTTTTCAAGTCAAAATGTCGGAGTGAAATTTGTTTTTAGATTGATTTCTTGGAAACTGTACAATTTCGGGTAATAAAATTTTCACAAGATATATATTTGATATATTTTTGATTTTGGTCTTTCATAAATAGTAAAGGTTATATTCCTACTTTTAGAACTAAGGAGTTGTTATCATATAATTGAGCGCGGGTGCGACAGTGCGGGTGACACCTTTCGAACCTAGCTTGCATCAGCGCCATTTAATTTACTTTTGTATCGCTCTGCAAAGATAAAATTCACCCAAGAAAACATAATAAATAATGAATAAAATATGTTCTTCTTGTGTGTTTTTTTTTTTTTTTTTTTTTTTTTTTTCTCTTTTCTTCTTCTCTCGAGTGCTACCAGATTTACGGAAACTGCCATAAAAGTACGCTGCAGGGGGGCTACAGTAATTCATCGACGATTGGTTGAAATTGACCACCTGACTTTATTCTGTCATTCGATTAGTTGACAGACGAAAGCGACCCGTTCCACTAGAACCCTTGAAGAAGAAAGACGACAAAGATTTTCTTTTTTGTATAGATTTGGTAAGTATTAAATTAGTAAACACGCAAGTACAACATACGGTTCATTGATATATAGTCGGTTGGCGGTGCGGGATTCGACCATTTCATGTTGTATTTTTTTTAAATCTCGGTCGCCTGTGACAAAACCCAAATCGCGTGCCCGGGCAATCAACATAATTTGTTTTTATTTTTAATCGCTATCGTGAATCGAGATATAATTTTGATGTTTTCGGCGGCAATTTTTTAAAATTGTCTCTCGCGAGTTGTGATGCAAGATGAGCAACATTGACAAGAATTACACACAAGATACAAGATATTAAGAACAAGATTACATGATCAATATATATAGAATAATCAAGATATTTTTGACAAATTAATTTATTAGAGCCAAGAGTAAGATTACTTATTATGTGACGATCAGTTGTCAATTACAAGACAAGATATAATACAAGTTAACATTATTTATTAAGAATTTTCAAGATTATTTTGAGAAAATACCGTATGAAATTTTATTTGTACATGTAGCCCGCAAGAGTAAGATCACTTTACTTGAATTCAAGATTATGTAATTGCCATTTGTCAGATTATTCCAACAGGAAATACTAGTATATTGCAGATTTATTTGAAGTTAATAAACATGGGTTAAATTTACCAAAGATTTCATTTTTTTTGTTCAATGTGGGAACAATTATGTCAAATTTGAAGATTAAAGTTCTTGCCCAGGGGAATTTTCACCAAGGTTCGAGTATATCTTCATCCATTTCAAGGGGTAGACAGTGTGTAGCTAATTCTTTCATAGCTCTTGCTTATGCTTATGTAAAACCAGTCAAGAAATGGACACATTTTGATATTAATAGTATATTGATCAGTGGGGATGATTTGTACAAAAATATAATTTTGAACAAGCGTGAACTAACACATTCATATCTGCAAATGAATGACATACCAAGTTTACCCATTCTTATTCATGATATTTTCATCTCTCATAGAATTTTGGACACTTTTTCTGGCTTTATGAATTCTGAAAGGAACACTTATCCTTTGTATTCATTAGAGGGTGCTTTAAACTCTGTGTTTGCACGTACCAAAATTTGTGTTTTTATTGCTGGTGATTATTCTGTGGCAATAATAGATTGTGATGGTGATTTTTATATATTTGATCCACACGCCCGAAATGTTGAAGGGAAAAAAGATTGTGGTGGTTTGTCAACAGTTTTTGTATTTTCAAAATTTTGTGATCTATGTCAGTTTTTACACGCGCACACAAGTGGTGACAAGATGCAGTTTGAAATTAATGCTGTCAAATTGATGCCCTGAAAAAACCAAAACAGTTTTTGTCCATTAAAAGTCCGAACTTCTCTTCTTCACAGTTAGTAAAAACCCAGACACAGAATAATCTCTTTGGTCTTATTGATCTGCCTTTTTTAGAAGATACAATGCAAAAAACTAACAAATTTATGGATGCAAATGATTGCCAACAGAAACCCTGTATGACCAGCTCGCATTCATCTCGGTTAATATTGAAACGTAAAGAAAACTTGTCCAATGTTTCAAATTGCAAGAAGAAGAAAACATCTTCATGTAATTTGAAGGCTCAAGAGATAATAAATGAAGGTAACTTTTTGTACTACAAAAATACCAATGACGTTTATTGCACATTAGAAGAGTTGACACAAACACTGGTTACTAAATTCAAACAGTCTGTAGAACATGGCCCAGTATATGTTTGTTCCTGTTGTAGTCAGACTTGGTTTAGACATTCTGTGTATACAACAAAAAAACTACAGATTTGCCCCCTGGCCTCTTCCTGTTTGAACACCATCAGAAGTGTTGATAATACAGAATGGGTTTGTGAGGAATGTTATAATTGTATTAAAGAGAACAAAATACCCCCATGTTCTAAAGCTAATGGTTTGGAGTTTCCGGCTATACCTCTTGAATTAGATATCACTTCTCTGGAAGAGCGCTTAGTAACTCCCAGACTTCTTTTCATGCAGATTAGAGAAAAAGCCAGAGGGGGACAACAGTCATTAAAAGGTAATGTAGTAAATGTACCGGCTGATGTGGGTTCAACAATAAAGAAGCTGCCACGTACATTGTCTGATGATGAAACTATATTGATCAAATTGAAAAGGGACACACATATGAAGCACTGGGTTCAATTTCAACCTGTTAGACCAACAAAGGTTTTTGATGCAGCCAAATGGCTTATTTCAAATAGTACCCTATTCAGAAATGAAGGTATTTGTCTTGACGACACTTGGATTGATGAATTTGCATCCTCATGCAAAAATGATACTTCTCATATTAACCGCGATAACAATTGCTCAAAAGAGGATGAGGTTAATTCAGACCTTGCCCCTAGCAAATCCTCTGCAGGCAATGATGCAAATGTTCTTTCAAGTGAAAGAAGACATTTTGAAAACACTGAAAATGATTCTGATAATTTTTCTGAAAATGAAGACTTTGACACAAGACCTACTGGCAATATGGATACAGTAATGCATCCTGTAGATTTTAGGGAATTTAATCGGATTTTATCAGTTGCCCCAGGTGAAGGAAATACACCTATTGGTCTTTTCCAAGATGTAAACTCTGAATTTTTTAGCTTTTCCAAAGATATATTGTGGTAAAAAAAGACCAGATAATAACACTAGGAAAGTCCCTTTGCGTTACAGTACTATTTGTAAATGGGAGCTTAGAAATGTGGACCGAAGGGTAGCAAAGTGTACTCCTAATTTGTTTTATAAAATGAAAAAATTGCAGATCAAGCAAATTAAAGACAAGGTCAATTTGGCAATTAGAAAATGTAAAACCAAAGGTAAAAGAATTACAGTTGATGATATACTTTCCCCGGATGGTGTCAATAATATAATGAAATTGGATGAGGGATATAGGATACTTAGAACTTTAAGGGGTTCCCCTCTCTATTGGGAACAAGCTTAAAGGGATATATATGCAATGATAAGACAGCTTGGCTTTCCCACATGGTTTATTTCCCTTTCTGCAGCTGAAACTCGATGGACAAATCTGCTGAAAACCCTAGCAAAATTGGCTTATAACAGGGAATTCACGGATAATGAAGTAATGTCTTTTTCTTGGGAAGAGAAATGTAAACTAATAAGATCAGATCAAGTCACATGTGTCAGGCACTTCGATCATAGAACCCAGAAATTTATGACAATTGTGCTACCAAATGACCCACCACCCACTGGCAACATTTCAGATTTTTTTTACCGTGTAGAGTTTCAGCAACGGGGATCTTCACATATTTACATGTTGGTTTGGGTTAAAGGTGCTCCTGTATATGGTGTAAATACAAATGATGAAGTTGTAGCATTTTTAGAGAAATTTGCTTCATGTAAAAATGATCCAGCAATACCAGAACTCATTAATTATCAAACTCATAGACATGCTCGTACATGTAGGAAGAAAGGAAAACCCATATGTAGATTTAATTTCCCAATGCCGCCTTTACCGAGAACAATGATATTGACACCACTTGAGGCCAGTGAAATTACAGATGAAGTCAGATCTAACTATCAGAAATTATCAGAATTATTGGAAAAGATGAAATTTGGTGATAACATATCGTTCTCAGAATTTGTGGGTTTGCTTGGGTTTGATTTTCAATCATATATTTTGGCTATCAGAAGGAGTATTAAATCTGATAAAGTTTTTCTTAAAAGAAGCCCATCTGAAATAAGAATAAACAGTTACAATTCAGTATTGCTGAAGTGTTGGGAAGCTAATATGGACATTCAGTATATCTTGGACCCATATGCGTGTGCTGCTTATATTGTAAATTATATCTCAAAGGGTCAAAGAGGGATGTCTAATCTGCTTTATGAAGCATGAAACGAAGCTAGAAAAGAAAATTCTGATATAAGGCAACAGGTGAGAAAAGTTGGAAATGTGTTTTTAAATCATCAAGAAGTTGGTGCCCAGGAAGCAGCTTACATAGAACTACAGTTGCCCCTTAGGCGATCAAGCAGACAGGTTGTTTTTATTAGCACTAATAAAGAGGAAAACAGAGTTGTTCTTCTTAAATCATTTAGTGATGTGAAAAATTTACCAAATCAGTCAGTTGTCATTGAAAGTGACAATTTTATTAAAAGGTATCAGAGAAGGCCTAAGTTCTTAGAATTTTGTTGCCTTGCAGACTATGTATCCTGGTTCAATTACAAAGTGTCATCAAAGAAAAGCCAGGTAAAATTACAGATTTTCTTGATGAAAGTATTTATCAGGAAAATCTAGATGATGACGAATGTGCTAATGATTCAGAATTAGGCAATTTTGACGTTGAAAATGAGATAGACTTGGTAATGAATACTTCGGTTCGAGTAAGAATATTTCTGAGATTGCACCAGGGTCAATTTACGAAATGAAAAATGGCACACAGGTGGTAAAAAGAGTAACACAAAGGGTTATAAGATATATCAGATTTAATATTCAAGTAGACAGAGAAGATTATTTCAGGGAACTCATAATGTTGTTTTATCCTTGGAGGATGGAATCTGACATATTGGGTATTTTTCAGTCATGTGAAGCAAAGTATGAATATGTGAAAGATAGGATAGATGAGAAAAGGTCTTTGTATGAAAAGTCTACAATATCTGATGAATCTTTCAATATGGTTGAAGATCAAGATATTTATGACAATGTGGCCCCCTCTGCGGAATATGAAAATGCAATCAAAATTTTGCCAGATAAAGTTTCAGATTGTTTTGGTTGTTTTGATCCAGGGCAAAGTTTACACACATCCGACTTGGGTGTAGAACTTGATGCATGCGTCCATAGGAAGCAGTATGTTGGACCAGAATTTATTGAAAATGAAATGCCAGATGCTTCATATAGATCATTGGTTCAGAGTTTAAACAGGAAACAGAAGGAATTCTTTTACCATATATTGCATATGGCAAAAACAAAAGAAGAACCCTTCTATTATTTTTATTAGGCGGAGGAGGTGTTGGAAAAAGTATTTTGGTGAGAGCACTTTATCAAGCTTTATTGAAATATTTTTTGCATAAAGTTGATGAAAACCCAGATCAGATTAAATTGCTACTTTGTGCACCAACTGGAAAGGCGGCATACAATATTCATGGGGCTACAATTCATTCTACATTTTGTATACCGGTAGGCCAAGGTTTTGCTTTTAAACCGTTGGATATGCAGCAACTAAGCGCAATGCAAACCAGAATATTAAATTTAACAATACTTTTTATTGATGAAATTTCAATGGTTGGTTGCAAAATGTTGAATTTTATAAATCTGCGTTTGCAAGAAATAAAGAGTTGTACAAAACCTTTTGGTGGTGTAAGTATTGTTGCTATTGGAGACTTGTTTCAGTTAAAACCAGTGATGGATAACTGGGTATTCAACAATCTACATTGTGATTATGGTCCAATAGCATCAAACTTATGGATAGACCATTTTACTATTTTTGAATTGCATGAAATTATGAGACAGAAAAACGATTGTTTGTTTGCAAATATCTTGAATAGGTTTAGAGAAGGAATGCAAACAACAGATGATATGAAAGTATTGCAATCTAGAGTAAAATGTGATGAGGATGTTCCAAAAAATGTGCCTCGTTTATTTACTACTAGAAATGAAGTTAATACATACAATCATAATCTTTTTGCTTCTGTTGAAGAAAACTTGAAAACTACTGTAAGTGCAATTGACACTGTTACTGGAGTTTTATCAGATCAGGTGAAAGAAAGCATAAAAAATAAATTCCCAATGATGCATCAAAAACAATGGGATTGAGTAAGCATTTGCCTTTAGCTGTAGGTTTACCTGCAGAAATTTGCATAAACATTGATGTTGATGATGGTATGGAAAATGGAACACCAACTATGATAAAAAAATTAGATTTCCGTGTAAGTGGTTCAAATAGGTGTAGTATAGTATGGGTAGAATTTGATAATCACAAAATTGGGCAGAAGATGAGGAAAAAATATGATCATCCTATATGAAGCTGGCATAAGAAGGGAATGGACACCAATACTAGAAGTTACCAAAAAATTCATGTTTAGGTACTATAAACCATATTTCATTGTGCGGCGTCAGTTCCCGGTACATTTAGCAGCTGCTAGAACTATACACAAATCTCAAGGTGCTACTTTTGAATCTGCCGTTGTTCATTTTGGACGAAGACAAATTTATCATATTCATTATGTTGGATTGAGTAGGGTGAAAACCTTGTCCAATTTGTTTATAACTGAACCTAACGACACCAAAATTTCAGTTTCTGAGCATGTCCAGTGTGAAATGGAAAGAATGCGTAAAAATCCTCTTTCAGTTTGTATACCCTCTGTAGTAGATATGAAAAATGAAATTACGGTTGTTTTCCAAAACGTTAGATCACTACACAAGCATATAAATGATGTGAAAAATGATTACAATCTCATTTCTTCAGATATCTTGGTTGTGGCTGAAACTCGAATCTCGCCTCATGAAATGGATACAGAGTATGAAATAGAGGGCTTCAGTACATTTGTACGTTTTGATTGTGAAACTCCTCAAGGCATGTCTCGTTCACCTTATGGTTTGGCCTTGTATTCAAAGGAAATTATAAGAAATGTCAGGAAATTACATGCATTTGGGGCTGACATCCTTTTATGTAGTATATGTTTGAAAAATGATACCTGCATTCAGGCTTGTTTTTTGTACTTGAGACCCAAACATGCATCTTTAAAGAATCTGAAAGATTTGTTTTCTTACATATTTCGGAAATATTTAGATTTAAGTACTCGTTTTTTAATAATGGGCGATTTTAATCATGATCTATTGTCTTGCAAAGATTTAGAAAATTGGGTTTTGAAAACATTCAGCTGTTCCCAATTAGTGAAATCTTTCACAACAGATTATAGAACTTGTCTTGATCATATTTTCACTGATCCAGAAAAATTTGTAAAATTCCAGAGCGGTATCTTGGAATCTTACTTTTCTGACCATAAGCCTGTGTATTTTGCTTTTGATATTGATTAGGTTGTAAATATAGGATTTATTGTCTAACAAAAAGTTTTATTGTAGATCTTAATTGCAAATTTGTAATACAGAAGTCTGTTCCAAGACAATTTTGAACAGATGGATATACATATATTTGTAAAGCATATCAGCATTAAGATAATATTATAACTGAAGATGCTAGTGATTACATTAAAATTATAATTTTTTTTTAGATTCAGTTTGATTGCTGGTATTTTGTTTGTCTTATGATGAAACATGTCTACAAGAACACTTTTTTTTCAGACAATGGCTTCAATTGCAAATTTAAAAACCAGTGACGACAAACCGTACCAGTTGCCTTTGCGGGCCATGGTATTTGTTGTAGCTGATCGTAGAAGCTACACCAACAATGGGGAAGAAAAAGAGTTTAGGCCAGTTGTAATTGCAGATAAAACTGGGGTCATCCGTGTAAACATGTATGACCTGAAGAGAGAAGGCCTACTGAAGACTGGCAAATCCATTTTACTAAGAGGCTACATTGTTCGTTCAGAACGTGTAAGTGGCAAGAAATATCTTGTCGCTACAACTATTACTAAGATACTGGAGGCAGCAGCTGTTTCAGTCCCTGATGACATCAGAAAAGAAGGAGAAAACTTAATAATCCGAAGCCTGCACCACAGACACCAGTTGATGTTATCAAGAGATCACCAGTCAAAACTTTTGTGTCTGTAACTGGACAGATTGTCTCGGTAAGGTGTTATATATATTTTAGAATATTATACTATTATGATAAAATAGCCAATAGGTTTATGTGCTAAACATACTTACAATATATTAAATATCATTGGCAATAACTTATTAACTTGCATAGCTTATGTATTGATCTTGCTTAACTTTCTTTTAGCTTAATAGTAATATCAAATGGAAGTGTTCAATTCAAACAATAAAAACATTGTCAATTTAAGATATTTTCTAATCATAAGTTTTTCATATATACAGTTCCTACTGTCTTTATTCTATTGCCAATGGCAAAGTCATATAATCTTACATTCAACACAGGACTGTTGCCTTGCAATAACTCATGGTATTGATTCATATCCTTATGGGTTGCTATTTTACTCAATGCGGATATCAGTGAATGAAGAGTAAATTGCCCTGCCTTTCATATTTTCCATCATATTGTTCTATTATTCATTCGCTTATTTCATCATATCCATAATAATTATGATATCAACTCATGTATAAAAATCCTGAATTCAACATGATTATTGGATATCAAACCAATTCAATTTGTGCATATCCATAATTCATCTATCAGTATCCTTGGAATAGGGATATCCTTAAATTTTTAATGATATACTTGTTTATTAATAAAATTAAATTGATTTCAGGATATCTATAGATGAATCATGAATGTCACAATGTAGCGAATAATTATCAATCAGCACACCATTCATCTTCCATGTTGTTTAAAACCACATCTTTACACATGGTATATGACAATTCAGACTTGTTTAATACATCTTTATGCATGATTACCAGAGCAAAACTTTGTTTAAAGTCTTGAATTTATTATTTATTAGGAGGAAGTTCAAAAGACATGGAACATAAATGGAAAAGATGTGAAAGTGAAATCTGTCAACATTAGAGATGAAACTGGAACCTGCCACCTATCGCTCTGGAGGGCCCTTGCAGAAGCAGATGTGGCAGCAGGCCAATATGTTTCAGTTACCAATGTTGTGGTGTCCCAGTACCCAAAGAATGAAATAAGCCTTTCCACCACAGTAAATTCCAAAATAACTGTAAGTTATGAATGTTGAGGAAGAACATTTTGAATTAGAAAAACATAGATATAACTATAAATCAATGGAATTAATTGTCAGCTAACAATAATTCATACAGTTAATTTTTCTGTACCAAGAAGCATAAAAAATCATGGCAGCATTGATTCAAATCATTGAACCAAACTGTAGTGAATGACTTGAATCCAGCCAAAATAATTTGTTAGCATGTTGTCGTCAAATTGCTACCGCATTGCATTTGATCCAGTTGCATCACTTTTCAATTTAATCCATGGTATTTCTTTTTAAGCAGTATATGAAGGTTTGTTTTTGAATACTGAATGGTTTTTTTCCAAAACATTAAACAGTTATTGACTCCATTTGACATGAATAAAGTCTGATTGAAGTTAGTATGGTTTTTTTCCAAAACATTAAACAGTTATTGACTCCATTTGACATGAATAAAGTCTGATTGAAGTTAGTATTTACAGTTTTTTATAATCTGGTGTGATATCTTTTTATTATTGCAGAAGACAGAACAACCAGCTGCTGAAATGACACTAGTCATTGAGGCATACGAGAGAGATGGTGAACAGTACAGCTTGTGTGTAACGAAAGATGGCGAATTCCTTGATGAGCAGTTGTTGGTCTCAAAGAACTTGCTGGATGACCATCTTGGTTTAGGACAGGACGTTATAGCTTTTGAGGAATTGTTGCCCCTTGAAATTCACGTCAAGGTCAAGGGACTAAACATAACGGATTTTATTTAATTTACTTGTATGCAGAGACATATGAAACACAGAAATTGGAAACTCTGTGAATTCTCAATATATATATTGCAGTCACCAGATTTGGTTGTTTCAATAATATTGACAAGTAGCAGAATACACAAATTACATTAAAAATAATATCTAAACCCTATGCTTATTATATTAATCTTTGATTTGAAATCTTTTTGGTTTATATTATTATAAAAATAAAAAAGTTTTTAAAGAAGTGGTGAAGTGCCAAATGCGCCCTTAAACTTTTTTTCTGATTTTGATACAATTCACTTCCTTTTGTTCTGTAATAAAATATTTTTCATAAAAACTTTCCAAACCCTATTCAAAATATTTCTATAATTGTAAATCAACCATCCACATTATAAATTAATTTGTGGAGGAAAAAGAGTTTTGTGGCCGCAATATATTTTTACTTGTCAAACTGAATTTAAATAGGAGTTTGCAATCTCTTGTTTTATATGTCTGTTGATGGAAATTACATGCCTTTGAAAGTTTGTAATTTCCTTAATGTTTTAAAAATGGGTACATTCCTTTCCTTGTAAGCATGGTGTAGTGAAGAAACCGGTTCGGCATGAATATATAGCATTTTAAATCAGGTATTTTTTAAATTTTTAAATTTTTTTTACACCTTAAAGCAGTATCGACCTTTTTTATGCACCTTAATTTGTACCTTTATATCTCGTTCAGCAAGTCTGTCAGAGTTATCTCTCTTTAATTGATTCCCCCCATAATTCCTACTTTATGGTAGAGGATGATAATCAAGAACCCTAAACATTAGATTGGTTTACATTATGCTTTAAACAAAGTCTGCATGAATATATAGAATTTTGAATTCATTGGTTTCTTCTAACTTTATTTTTTACACATTTTTATTAGGTTTTTATGCAGCTTAATTTTTTAATCCTTGCAATATTCTTGTTCAGCAAGTCTGAAAGAGTTATCTCTCTTAACAAAATAAAACGGTTCATTATTCCTACTTAATGGTACAGGATCACAATCAAGTGACAGTTCCTTTTCAAACTTATATTTAAAAAAAGTCCCGCAAACATTGCCTTACTTTACATTATGTTCTGTGCAAGTTCATTCCATATTTTTTGTACATAGCTTATTTTAATATATTCATTTGTCTTCATTTTATTTACACAGCAGTGCATTTTTTGTTTTGGAAAGACTTCCATTTGTATCCGCCACTTAAAATTTAAATTTTGAATAAACAACCCTAAAAATGACTGAATACAGCAATTTTGAACAATTCTGTGAAAAGTAATTTTTCAAAACTTTTACATAGAATTTAAATGGGTGGGGGGTACAAAAGGAAGTCCTACCTTTGTGGTTTTTTTATTATTATTATTATTATTTAGATAATAGTGCCTTTTTTTGTATTTTTACATTCCTACATAGTGCCTTTTAAAGACGTTGCTTTTTTAAACTTATTGTTGTATGTTGTTTTTTGTAATATGTTACGTTTTAAAGAGTTGTGTTGCATAATACTGTAAATTTAACCTTCCTGTTGACTATATGTACAGGGGTGTTGTGCTGCTGTTGTGACTGTTAATTTTATCTGGAACTGTTTCCACTGAAATGTGACAGGGGGCATTTTTTCTTTTCATTATCCTAAAAGTGTAGTAAGACTGGTTTTTATATGTGTACTGTAATTCATTTTCTTCCTTCACTGAAAAGGGACAGTGAAATTTACAAAATCCTGTATATAGCATAATACGTTTGTTTACTTCATGATATTGCATTCCCTTTTACAGCATAAATGTAGTTGCTTTTTATGAAGTATGTTATTCTGTGCTTGTATATTATTTACTTTTTATTTGCCGTTTTTTCCTTAATCGAAAACATTTAGTTGTTAACTCACCTGGGCACAAAGTGCTCAAGTGAGCTATTATGATCAGTCTCTGTCCGCTGTGCGTCAACATTTTGCTCGTTAACATTCTAGAGGCCACAATTTTTGTCCAATCCCTCATCAAACTTGCCTAGAATGCTCATCTCTATAAAATCTAGGTTAGTATTGTATATGGTTCATGTTGGGTCCAAAAAATAGGTCACTAGGTCAAACATATTCGCAGAAATGCAACAGCAAGTTAATTAATATACTCACTGAAATGCGACAGTGAGTTTAATTCCTATATCCACTGATACACGGCAGCAAGTTTAATTCCTATATTCACTGAAATGCGACAGTGAGTTTAATTCCTATATTCACTGATACACGGCAGCAAGTTTAATTATATTCACTGAAATGCGACAGTGAGTTTAATTCCTATATTCTGATACACGGCAGCAAGTTTAATTCCTATATTCACTGAAATGCGACAGTGAGTTTAATTCCTATATTCACTGATACACGGCAGCAATTTTATTTCATATATTCACAGAAA
>CM056611.1:19660815-19959995 GCA_029721355.1 Tegillarca granosa | reverse complement strand
TGTAACATATTATTACAAGTTACAACATATCAGTCCACTTATTTTTTGGAGGGCATGTATTTATGTCTTGTTTCAAATCAATGGAAAATGCACTATAGAATTATAAATCAGAAAATATTTATCAAAGCATTCCTTCTCCTTACACCATTGTCAGCATCAGCCAAAAATGTTACGATAGTTATTTATTTCCTGTGCTTCATCGAGATTGATAAATGCATCTATATCATCATCTGTCAGTATGCAGAGATTGTGTAAAACACAGGCTGACATAATAAGGTTGCATATTCTCCTTACATTTGAGCAGTAGATCTCCCTGCAACCTTCTGAAACGCCCTTTAAGATGACCTATAGCCCGCTCTACCGTTTGTCTTGCGCCAGAAAATGCTTTGTTGTACCTTCCTCTTTTGCAGCGGTAAGGTGACCATTATCACGAACAGGTGTCATAAGCCATTGTTTAAGTGGATATGCACTGTCAGCAATTATGATATAATTTTCTGTGAATAGTTGGTTAGCTATTGCTTTATCAAACAGCGGCGAATTTCTGAGAACTCTTGCATCATGAGTGGCACCAGGCCACCCAACAAATGCAGTCAGTAATAAGCAACTTGTCATCAACTACAAGCTGAAGTTGAATGGATGGCCACCCTTTGCGATTTATATAATCGCGCTCTCCTCCAATAGGATTTACAAGTTTAATGTGTGTACCGTCCAGAACCCCAACAATGTTTGGAATTCTACTTGTAGCTTCAAAGCTACGGCTTATCTCTCTCATTCTGGCTAAGTCGGGCCAGGTAATAAAATGATGTGAGTTTTCCGTAATTACTTCTGAAACGGTATGAATGCAGCAATAAACTGTGCTTAGTGAAAGATCGAACATGACTGCTATTTCTCGAATGCTGTCCTGGTTAGAAATGTACCAAAGAAACACCAATTAATGTTTTTCTGGAGATACTGGCACACGACCTCCATTTTTCTTTGTAATAGAATCCTTAATAAGTTCGTTTAAACGGTTATAAACCGTTCTACTTATTCGAAAGTTTTTACGGAATTCTTTATCAGACATGTTTGGCACCTTTTCCTCAGCAAATAACTGCACCTTTTCAATGTTTTCCTGATTACAGATTGCAGAAATCAATAAAAGTATGTCATTCATACTGGAAAATATCATCAAAATCATCCATAATGTCCTCAATAGAGACGAAAACGCTTAAAATTTCGTCGCCATGCAAACAATCCGCCATGATTGATTTTTAGTTCTTGTAGTTCGAGAGAAGCCTCAACACTCGGGACACACTCGTAACGTTCTTGCCGTTCGAGACTTTAAAGAACGTACCTAAGCATAATCAAGAACAATGTCTCGAAAACGCCCTTGGGTCCCCCGACCTGTGCATGTGTCATGAGAATTTTTGCAACTGGGTTCAAAAGTCACGGGATGGTTGGTACTTGCTGCCAAGCATGTCAGATCTCAGATTGGTTCGATTATTTTTGCACCCTTTATTCTCCTATGTAAACATATAGAGAAATCTGTCATCACACATGGGTCCCCCGTTCGTTGCAAGTTTCATGAGAATCTTTGGAACTGGGTTCAAAAGTCACGGGATGGATGGTACTTGCTGCCAGGCATGTCAGATCTCGGATTGGTTCCGATTATTTTTGCACCCTTTATTCTCCTATATAAACATATAGAGAAACCTGTCATCACACATGGGTCCCCCGTTCGTTGCAAGTTTCATGAGAATCTTTGGAACTGGGTTCAAAAGTCACGGGATGGATGGTACTTGCTGCCAGGCATGTCAGATCTCAGATTGGTTCCGATTATTTTTGCACCCTTTATTCTCCTATATAAACATATAGAGAAACCTGTCATCACACATGGGTCCCCCGTTCGTTGCAAGTTTCATGAGAATCTTTGGAACTGGGTTCAAAAGTCACGGGATGGATGGTACTTGCTGCTATGCATGTCAGATCTCAGATCGGTTCCGATTATTTTTGCACCCTTTATTCTCCTATATAAACATATAGAGAAACCTGTCATCACACATGGGTCCCCCGATCGTTGCAATGTTTCATGAGAATCTTTGGAACTTGGGTTCAAAAGTCACGGGATGGATGGTACTTGCTGCCAGGCATGTCAGGTCTCAGATTGGTTTCGATCATTTTTGCACCCTTTATTCTCCTATATAAACATATAGAGAAACCTGTCACAACACTTGGGTCCCCCGACCGGTGCATGTTTCATGAGAATCTTTCGGAACTGGGTTCAAAAGTCACGGGATGGATGGTACTTGCTGCCAGGCATGTCAGATCTCAGATTGGTTTCGATCATTTTTGCACCCTTTATTCTCCTTTATAAACATATAGAGAAACCTGTCACAACACTTGGGTTCCCCGACCGGTGCATGTTTCATGAGAATCTTTCGAACTGGGTTCAAAAGTCACGGGATGGATGGTACTTGCTGCCAGGCATGTCAGATCTCCGATTATTTGATTTGATTTATTAAATGGTTTTTTTTTCGAGGCAGATTGACAGATTTGTGAAAATAATCGGTATTGTTGGTAATTAAGGTAGTTTCCCTTTGGAGCCTCAAGTAGAAGATTTTTTGAATGTCTCTCCCCAATCTGATTTCTTACAAAATTATTTAAGTCCACAACACCCACGCCTCTATCTTTCAAAACCTAGCTCTATCTCATGCACACCACCCTAAATTTTATTTTCATAGATTTTATCGTTTTCCTCTAAATGTGGACTTAAAGAAATTAATTTTTATTAATCCAAGTGGGACCGACCTAGGTTGAATTTGACCATGCATTGTTTTTGGCAATGACCAGTTTCAACCTAGAATTTCTGCAGTTTCTTTAGAGAAATTAAACCAGAGTTTCTGAGTATGTCAAACCGAATGCTTAATGATGCAAACGATGTATCCCGCTTAGAAGAAATTACGAAATTGATTACCCGCCATTATGACTTCCTTTCTTGAATACTTTTATACCTGCGATATCTGGAGCACCGCCGATCAAAATGCATATAACAACAGTAAAACAGTTGTTGTTATTTATCGTGGCTGATAGTTTTTGATAGAACTTTTTATTTCGTCATGTTTTATAGAATGCTCCTTGGCAACATCGGCGATGGTGTGATAAAGACATTTATTTCATATTTAATAATTTTTTCGATTTGATATATAAAACAGAATACATCTATTTCAAAACCATAAGAGACTCACTTCAAGACAAAATGCCCGGCCGGGTCTGACCCTAGACTTAAAAGTGGGTAGTGACTGTTCTTTCGCCAAGCACTCGGCATTATGAAATGAAAGTCACGGTTCTTTCGGATGGGAACTTAAAATAGACAAGGTCCCGTGTCATGGCAGGCATGGCACGATAAAGAACCCTGCTGTATAATGCCATCAGCGCAACGCACAGGCAAAATTTCTGCACTTTCGCCTATAGCTGGCGACGTCTCGATATAAGTGAAATATTCTTGACTGGGACGTTAAACTCCATTACTCAACTCAACTCAAGACAAAATGCTTGAAAATTGCAAATGTAGTTTTTGAAAAAAACTATGGAAAATTTAAATATAATTACATTGAAAAACGGCGACAACATAATTTTCAATGTTTAATTTTGAAAACTGAAAAATGTATGTGTGATAATCATACAAGTAAACCTGATTAGAGACGATTGTAATATGACGCGTGTTTTACAAACTTGTTTTGTCAGGAATAACTGTGATGTTAAACAACATTTCAAACTACTAAACTTACAAAGTTGGGAGACACGGAGCTCCGTAAGTTACACACACACACACACACACGTTGTAAAATTGTGCGCTCGATTTCAAATGTCTGTGGTACTATCGCACAATGTACTTAGTTAACGGGGCTCCGTAGTATGAGGCGCCGTTTCTATATTTATTCAGTATTTTAACATATGCATAAATCGATTTTTGGATATCCATTAATCGATTTTTGCTTATGCAAAAATAGTCGGTATTTTTGCATATGTAAAAATCGAAATATGGATATCCAAAAATCGATTGATGGATATCCAAAAATCGATTTATGCATATGTAAAAATGTATTTTTGCATATGCAAAAATAGCCAGCATTTTAACATATCTAAAAATGTATTAATGCATATGCAAAAATCGATTTATGGATATCCATAAATCGAATTTTACATATGCAAAATTTTTTTTGGATATCTTTAAATAATTTTACATATGTTAAATTCGATTTATGGATATCCATAAATGAATTATGCATATGCTAAAATAGTGAATAAATATAGAAACGGCGCCTCATACCTCAGGAAATTTAAATAACTTTATCCACACCTTTGGTTATTTAATTGTACTAAAAGAGTGGACAGTAATATAATTTTATCACAACTTTATAAATACTTTAATAAACTTGAAATATTACTATAACCACATCATTTTACATCGAAAGTCGATAAATAACGCAACTTCACCATTGGACATTACTTATTCCGTCCGAATTCAGACTATAACTACACTGTTCGAAATTTACTTCGATCGACATAAGAGACAGACAATCTACTGGTTCATTCGTTGCCAAGATAATATGTCACTGGTATGCTTGTGTAACGCTTTCTGACTCAGTAAAGTAGCGTTGTAACAAAAACTCGCACGGAATGTACGCTAGGAGTTCGATCCCCGCTCTCGAGACTGACGCTTTTTACTATGCTATTGAGACGCCTTTTAAGCCAAAAAGAATACTTATTGCATAACAAGACATTTTCGTCTTTGTTCTTCAAAAAAAAAAAAAAAAAAAAAAAAAAAAAAAAAAAAAAAAAAAAAAAATCTGAAAATAGTAGAAGCAAATTTCGTGTCAGAATTATCTGAGGTTTAGTGGCTAAAGTTCATTAGTTATAGGCAGTATGTGCATTTTGACCAGATATTTTGCATTTGTCTGGTCGCACAAATTTACTGACAAAACAGTTTGCCAGGTACAGTCCGTTAGGGCTTGTAGGTGCTCGTCTCTATAAATATAATCAGAGCATTTGCATGCAAATGATCTGTAATGTCTATGTTTAATGATAAGAAATAGTAATCACTACCTAGTGATCGATATTCATTGATCGTTAAAATTCGAATTAGTCAGTATTTATATTACATGTGTAACAGGAGGGAGAAAAATGCAGGGTCGGACCGGGGATCAAACCCGGGACCTCCCGCACTATAGACAGAGTGCTCTTCCACTGAGCTACCCAGACCGCTACAGTCCTCCCTTGTTATTCTTGAGTTTCCCTTGATCCTATGGGAAATCTCACCCAAATTCCCTCTGATGGACTTTATACGGACCGAATATATGTCAGTCCACCACTTCCGAGGGCAACACTGGCCACTAAACTGTAACAGGAGGGTCGGACCGGGGATCGAACCCCTACACTATAGGCGAGTGCTATACCACTGAGCTACAAAGACTGCTACACATGTATCTGTTTGATTTGAATTTTCATAATCGGCATTTTTGTCTATTTCCAGGCTTATTCATTCCGAGAATCAGTTAACCAAATAAATGTATGACAAAGGTTTTGTTATTTTTGAATAACTTATATAGCTTGTTTTAATTAGCACAATAATTTCTCTTTATGATTTCGTAGTTTTTTCTGCAGAAGTTATTATCTGGAAAATGCTGCGGTGATATCGAAAACATCTGACCTTATGATCTACAATACTTTTTCATTATTTAAAGAAGAATTAGGAAAAACAAAAGAAACGAGTAGAAACCGAGTTGAGTTGAGTAATGGTATTTAACGTCCCAGTCAAAAATATTTCACTTATATCGAAGACGTCACCAGCTATAGGCGAAAAGCACAGAAATTTTGCCTGTGCATTGCGCTGGTGGCATTATACAGCAGGGTTCTTTATCGTGCCACTGCCCACCGCGACACGGGGCCTTGTTTATTTTAAGTTTCTTTCCGAAAGAACCGTGACTTTCATTTCGAAATGCCGAGTGCTTGGCGAAAGAACAGTTCACTACCCACTTTCAAGTCTTGGATCAGACACATACGGAGTGAGCACTCTACCAACTGAGCTACCGCAGTGGTGAGTAGAAACCGAGAAGTACTCGCTACTCTGTAGGTTGTGGATAAGAGTTGGTTCTAAATAGTAGCTAAAATCATAATCAATTAGATCCGATTAATATTGTATTTTCTTCCACACGCAACAAGTTCAATATTCCTTGTTGCAGGAAAGACCTTTACCGGTTGACTCGGTACAAGTATAATTGACTGAGTTTTCTGCTATTTTTAATTGTGACCTTATGGACCGCCATTGTACAACTATATATTAGTGCGCACTAACACAACTCTGCTCAGAACCTCTTGCCCACTGACGCATCACATGAATTCTGTTTTGATTAATCCTCGATAATGATAAGAATAGTCTCGTAACAATTAACAGAAAAAATTGCTATTGTGACGTAAAACGATATTCAACCAACCGACTAAAGCATATGTATAAATTCCATTCGGACGGGTCTGTTTGCGACGATAGTTTGTCAAATGCCAGTCTCTTACACCATTAGATTATTACTCGAAATTATTAATATAATCTCAACGTGATCCTTAAACGTCATTATAACCAAACAACATATAACTGTTCACATCTTTTTTGTACAATCAACAGTATTCTCGTTCTTTAAACACGATATTTCTCTAAGCCGAAGTCTTAACCACAATTACAAAACTGTTAATAAACGTCTTTCTTGAACTTTCAACTGTATTAGATAAAGGATCTAAAGTACCTTATGTCAGTGGGGCTTCTTAAAACTAAAACCATTCGTCATTGTTAGCTCATTTTGCTGGAAGCCAGGGTGAACTTATGGCATGACGAAGCTTGTGACCTTTCATCCGTTTATGGCATGACGAAGCTTGTGACCTTTCGTCCGTTTATAGCATGACGAAGCTTGTGATCCTTTCATCCGTTTATGGCATAACGAAGCCTTTGACCTTTCATGCGTTTATGGCATCTTCTTTGAAAACACATCGCCAATTTTCACCAAACTTGGCAGGTTGCATGATTGAGTGGTGTCTTTAAAAGATCATATGTTGAAAGGTCAAGGTCACAGCTGCAAAAGAACACTTAAATTGCTAATTATCTTGAAAACTATTAACTTTTTGTATAGGCATGTATATTGGAATATTGTAGGTATTGAGACAACGATCATTTTGATATAGGGTTCAAGGTTGTATGTTAAAAGGTCAAGGTCATATCAACATAGGAATACTAAAATTATTAATTATCCTGAAAGCTATTAATTTTATTCATAGGTATGTATATAAGAATATTGTAGGTATTGCGACAACGATCATTTTGATATATGGTTCAAGGTTATATGTTCAAATATCAAGGTCATATCAACATAAGAATACTAAAATTATTAATCATCTTGAAAGCTATTAATTTCATGCATAGGCATGTATATTAGAATATTGTAGGGATTGACGTCATGAAAATCATATATGATTCGAGGTCATTTATGTTCAAAGGTCAAGGACATAGCTGCATAAGTATACTGAAATTGATGAATGATTTGGAAATTATTCATTGCACTACAGTTGCTTCATGCATATAAGCTACTTACATAGGCATCTTGCTTGTAGGTGGCATTTGTTGCCTTCCTTATCTTCTCAATACGTCTATTAGCCGAACTAGTCTCTTAATTGAAAATTTCTATATTTACAATAAAACGAATGGGCACTGTTAACGTTGTAATGAAGTATTTCGGCCTGGCTTGAAAATTGACCCGAGGTGAATATTGAACCAGAGGTGCTTTTTCAACGTTGAAAATTGAGACCAAAATTCGTGCAATCTATACCCAGGGTCATATATATATATATATATATATATATATATATATATATATATATATATATATATATATGCGTTTATGACTTTCTAATCCAGAATAAACTAGACAGAAATCAGTATATCATAACATAGTGCACGGTATATCCGACAGCAACGGCTTTTATGATACTTAGTGATTGAGTGTTTTTTTTCAAACCGGGTCAAAATACTTCATTACACCGGCACGCTGGTGTAGGATTTGAGTTATAACCACATGTGTAACTCTACAGTAATGTAGTAGAATTGGATGCAGTCCCAATATTTGATCGATAGTGCCGTCGTTGAGATGCTTTGATCACACAGAACTATGATCTTCGGGGAAAAATTTCGTACTTTTACGTCTGTGTAGAGATGCCGAAGTTTGCCGCCTGATCTGTCAGAGTACACAAACTTGAATTTCTCTGGATTTAAATTTACAGATATTTTATTTGTGCTCATTATGACTTTGAAAATCTGAAAAAAACGACGGATAAAAGAATGTCTCTAAACTAGAATATATGCCATATTGTTTCGTGTGCATGTGTAAATATTATTTGGGTAGGAACCCGTGAAATTAAACAGAACAACACACACACGCATACTCACACTAAATTAATAAATAAAAATAATTTTCGGAGCCCAAGGTCTCCCTTTCATGATAGATGTTTAAGTGTATACATTAGTTGGCCAGTTTTCAAAGTTTTAAGTTAAGGAACTTTTGATTCATTAATTTTTAATTTTTATCTTATGTTTATGTATCTATTTTTTGGGCCACCTGTGTCACAAATGAGGTATGACTTACCAAAATGTGACCATATGTTACCTCTAAATTAAACGGGTATTTCTGGAGTATAGGCTTTGTTCTGTCATTAAATAAACAACAGTGTTAATAGAAGTTATTACATGTTTATCTCCTAATAAATGTCATTAAATGAACGACATTGTCAAAGAAAATACACTTTTATCTCCTATTAAAATGTCATAGATCGACTGAAAGTATGGACAGAAAATTACATATTTTTATCTCTGATTTCAGATCGTGAATACTATCAAAGTTTAAATATAAATATCAAAGGGATATTGCACAATTTTCTTAGTCAAACTTGTAATCATTATAATGATTCTTAAGGACAATTTTTTTTACTTTTTACGCGATAAAATTGTAGATTCAAGCCTTTTGGTTGCATAATAGTTTAACAAATGGTTAGAGTTTCACACACGTTTAAGAGTATGCCTAGTATATTTCAGAAGTTTAGAAGTCAATTGCAAAGGTTACCGTGAAAAAATTTCAAAGTTTATGTTCGGTACATAAATATTTGCCTTTAACATATGTCATTATATGCATTCATATATGTATGTAAGCTTGATCTTTTTATGACAGTTATTCTTTTATATTTTAGTTTTCAATATATTTAAGCAATTTTATAAATCTGAAAAAAATTAAATCCAATGACCCCCTTCTATATTAACAGTTATACTTATAAAAATGCCGTTGTTTTTCTTAAATATTTACTGTTACAAAATGTATATTTTTAAAGACTTAACTTAGTGTTAGAGTTATGAATTCATTTGTTAACTACGAAATTAAAGCAAAATACTGCCGTTTATATAAATGAAGAAAATTCAGTGTATAGAAAATCCTTTAATGTTTGAAAGTTCTATTCGAGGAAAAATGTCACATCAATGGTTTTTTAATATGTTACCAATTTCTTTTGATAATTTGATCGCTGATTGACTATGTCAAAGTGTTATTTATAAGACCACGTAACCTATATTAACGCTTGTGTTTCTTTTGGTTTTTTAGCATACCTGTTAAAAAAACCTAATCACACTTAATTTTTTAGCATGCTGTTGACTTTTTATTAGTATAATAAAAAAAACTCTATTATACCAGAAAATTACAGCAAAATACTACCGTTTATATAAATGTAGAAAATTCAAAGTATAAAAAATTCTTATAATGTTTGGCAGTTCTATTCAAAAGGAAAATGTCACACCAACATCAATCTCAAATGTTACCATTTTTTTATTTTTATTATTATTTATAAGGCCACGCGCCTTTTATTAACACTTTTACTGCTTCTATTTTGAAAAACCTTAATCTCACTTATTTGTTTAGCATGTTTTTACGTTTTATTACTGTAATAATATAACTCTATTACTATATTAATAAAATAGCAATCTCAAAATCAAAGTTAAAACTTAAGAGACTGGCCAATTACAGTTCTGATATACCACGCCTACTTTTTTATATTACGCCCTTTATTAAAAATATTATACAAATATAGAAGGGTTTAAAAATCATCGATCCTCTTGTCTTAAAGTTATTAAGATGGATCATTTCTTAGGAAAAAAATACAAGTTAATTTTTTTGATTTTGCTGGTTTATTATTATTTTTTTGTTAAATCATTCCATCATCAAACTGATAAAATTGGCTACGATCCTGCCATTAAGATAAATAGGGTTGCGAATGGACGCAATTTTAAGATTAGAAATATTCAAAGACGCGATGTGAACTCGGACCATCATGGAAAAAACATCATTGAAAACCCATGTAAATTCGAAGGATCTTGTGATTTAAATCAAGATCCCGGGTTCATACCAGTTTGTTACTGTGATGATTTGTGTAGCATTTACCACGATTGCTGCTATGACAGTGTTCAAATGGCAGATAACAAAACGAATGTTTCAGTCTCTATGGACATAATAAAATACATGACCTGTGAAACGGAAACACTTTATACTCATCATAGATTAGCTATGGGAATTTTTACGGTTTCCAAGTGTCCACATTTATCAGAACACAACCATCCCAATGTGTCGGAACTTTGTCGGACGGAAGATGTGTTTCCTGTCACATCAGTTGACGGTATAACTTTCAAGAACATGCACTGTGCTACTTGTCATAATGTAAAGAACTATTTTACTTGGACATTTGCATTTCAATATAATGGTAAAATGTGTACTGTCAAGATAATTTCAAATTTAAAATTAACATATTCAGAGAAAATTTGGCATATCCGGAGGCACTGTGTATCATGGTTCATTCCATCTGAATCGACCACTTTTAGATTTTGTATCAAAAGTAAAACGTTTTATAATAATACAAACAAACAAAATCTGTGTTCGAAGTTTCAAAATCCTTTGATAATTGGTTCGAGACCTACCGCCGGATGGCAAAACTTTTACAGAAATGTGTATTGTACTGGAGACCAGACCGAAGGCAATGTATTTTGCTTAAAAAGAACACCGTATACCGCAACAGAAGATGGCAAAACTTTTACTGGCGTTTCTCTAACAGGACTGTTTCAAACTCGCCCATTTTCAACAGGTAATGAAAACGATTTTGAAGTTGATATAAAACATTCTTTGTCGGTAAGTAAAACCTTAATGTTATATTTGATATTTTAATTTAAACCACAATTTACGATGAATAAAACTGCAGCTATGTGTCTGATAGATTAGTATTTAAAGAAATTTTACAGACAATTCATTGTAAAACAGCTTTCCGATTTATTAAATTATGTTATCAAAACCTTTGGTAGTCCATTGATGAAAACTGCGTGTAAGGATAACAATTCATCTTACCAAATCGATTCTTGGATTGCCTTAAGTCCTGAATCATATAATCTTTTTTTCTGAGATCTTAACCACCAAATAAGAGTCTTAGGTTCCCTTTAAAATCAGCGATTAAATGTCAAACTTAAGACACAGACTTATAAAAATCTTCTTTTTAATTACCTGTATAAATGATTTGTTCTGAAAAAGCAATTTCAGGCAAACAGACTTTTATTAATGAATTCGTGTGTTTTAAGTTCATAGATTTTTATGGATTTTATCATAACAACTTAATGATTTAGTTGTTAAAATGTTCAAGATGAAGATTTGTTCCCCTCAACAATCATTTCTTAAAAGGTGATTTTGTTGAGAAAATAATGCTTTCTAAAAAGAAATGTTTATATAAATAAAGCTTTATGATAATTACTGACATATGCAGGGTTTTACGGGAGGCGTAATTCTGCGTTTTGTATGCACAATAAATTATGTTAGACGCTAAAAAATTATTGTATGCGTCCAGATGGATGCAAAAATTTGTAAACCAATTTGAATTAAATGGGAAATTGTGTATGAAATTCTGCTAATATAAACAAGGATTTTTCGAAAACCTTCTAAATGTTGAAATTCTCCACGTAATAAAAATACATCGGTGTGTAAAAATAGTATTCATAAATTTCCGGCAAAATTATGATTTGCCCGCACTGAAACTCGCTTTAAATCGAATAGATATGTGATGCTGATGTCCTTGACATGAACTGCCATAATGGCTAAACGTAAAATAAAAGTAACAAAAACTCTGAAATTGATTTAGTTATTTATTATAACTAGCAACATACATGTAATACATTGAACAACTTTTCTTTATAAAACATGACAATAATGCATTAATTTAATGGTTATGTTTAAACATACATTAGTAAGTACAATATACACTGTCTTGTATATCATTCTCAAAAGATAACAAAATGATACATTAAAACTTTTAAAGAAATTCAGTTTTGGGACCCACATTTGTAGATTTGGACCCCATTTATGTTTTTATTGGAGTCCCAAAAACCCACATTTTTTAAAAGCTGTGTAAAACCCTGCATATGTTGGAACAGATAATCATTAGGCTCTTTCAAATCAAGTAAAATTTTCTGAAGGTGATTCTGATATGATGTTTTGTCTGAAGATATCTCACCAATCAAATGAACTGTTATATAAATACAGATGGATGATAATTATTGACATACGTTGGTATAATCATTTATCTCCCTAAATAAGACATATTTTCTGAGGGTAATGTCTTGTACGATCTTAATTATGCAATGTTTATTTTAACATTCTAACTAAGTTTTGATTAGCAAATACTCTATTTGTGTGAAATTACAGAAATACTTTACGAGTTACTTTTTTAAGTCAACGAATCAATAAAAACAAATAAGAATTGTTTTATTTATTTTGCAGATGGAATGTGACGATTGTAGCGACCGATCAAAAAATGTGTGTTTTGAAGAACTTTTAAAAAATTACAACTATGATTTGGAATTGGGTTTTATATCAAATGACGTTACCGACTTATCGACTGTATCAAGATTATTGATATTTTATTTTATGTCATTTCCGGTACAGAAGTATGATCTCTTTTTAAAGATTATTCTTCACAGTCACTGGTGCTCAAAAGACCATACAGAACCATGTTGTGCGATTAAAAGTTCTATGTCATTTACAATAAATGAAGTGATGACTTTTGAACAAATTTCGTCTTTTATATCGGATATTTCAGAAATGGATTGTACATACAGAGAAATTTTCGTTGATAAGAACCTTACATTATTTAAAGTTAAAAATGTTTTTTCAATTTGCCCGTACACACAAAAACCAGTGTTACATAAAATGAGCTCTTTAGATTTAAAGAATGTTCTAGAAATATTTCAGAAATTCAAAACTTTTAATTCAAACTATGTACCAGTATCAGTTAATGGGACAATTTTTGTCAAAGATACCATAAATTCAAATTTTATTGTTGACAACTGGAAAGCAACTTATGCGAAAATGTCAAACTCAAGCTCAGAAAACAAAACTAACAAGGGGGAGACACTGCATAAAAAATGGGAACCAAAATCAATCTTAACCTATCTGACCTTAGGGTTATCGTGTTTATCACTTCTTGTTACAATGTCAGTTTACCAATACTTAGGATTGTTTCAGTCTAATGCTGGAAAAATATCACGGCATATGATGTTTTCGCTTTTTAGTGCCCAACTTGTATATATAACAGCTGTAGGTGCAAACTTCATTTACGAAATATGCTTGGCTATCGCTATTCTTTCACATTATCTTTGGCTTTGTTCCTTTTCTTGGATGTCAGTATTTTGTGTACAAGTTTTAAAGAAAATGGGAAATATGAAAAATAATCCCGGTTCTTTCTTTTCCAACAGACAACAGTCATATCGATATTTATTTTTTGGTTATATTTTCCCTGCTTGTTTTGTTCTACCATGTGCATTACTTGATATATTCACAGGTATTTCAATAGAATACTCTGGTGAGATATGTTTTATTTCGGGATATCCGGCGAATCTTATTGCATTTACAGTTCCGGTGCTAATTTCAATTCTATCCAATATATTAGCTCTTATAACAACTTCTGTTTTGATATCTAGATACAACCATACTATAAAATCACTAAACACTGTAACCATTACACGTTCTTTCATTCCTCTCTACTTCCGGTCTTGCGTACTATGTGCATTTCCTTGGATCTTTGGAATCTTGGCTGACATATTGTATTCCGATATTCTTGGTTATGTTTATATAATTCTAGCTGGTTCACATGGTACGCTTGTAAGTGTATCATTTATGTCTACAAAAACGGTCATTAACAAAGTTAAACAAAAGTTTGGAAAAAAATCGGAAAATTCACGAAGCACAGAATTAAACCAATTGACCTGAGTTGATAAATTTGATTATGTAAATCCATGAATTTTGATTAAGCGTGAGCTGCAAATATATAAAAAAATAATTTGTTGCCAATAAAGGTTAAAATTTTATTTAGTTGTATGCTTAAATTTTTAAATTCAGTGTACTGTTCATATCGCTAAAAATTATCACTTTTTGCAACTAGAAAAATTGTTATTATAAAATCTTGCAGCCCTTGGTTTACACAATTGCTGTTTTTTAGGCTTCAATGTGGAATCTAAATCAATATGAGTCACATTACAATGGAAAATTAATTATCCCTTTATAAGCAATTAAATGTCTTAAAAAAGTTATCTAAATGATGGCATGTTTTGAACCGCATTTAACTCTTTTTGCAATATGCCCCACTAAGGTTGATATTATTTGAAGAGAGTTTTTGTTTTTAATTCAGGATCCTTTAATCATTTTTAATTTGTATTTATTGTTATAGGTGAATTGTGTTATCTGTTTTTTTGAAAAAATTAAATGTAAGGAAGCCATTTTTGATATGTAATATGTTAAATTGGTAATTAAATTTTCAACATGATGATATGATGTTATAATGGAATGTTTTAAAGTGATGATATTATATCATAGATTGGCAATAGTGTGTACTTTATGAGTGATATGATGTTTAACACAAAGTCATAAAATATTATTAATTATAGAAATAATATTAAGTTTATTTTAATATAAAATGGTATGTATTTAGGTGTTTTTTTTTTTATTTTTGGGTTTACCTTTTTTTTCTCGTAAAATTAGCCACCAATCATATTAGACCATAGAATTATTTTAATACAAGGATGATTGATTTTTATGGTGTAACATACCAGTCAAAAATATTTCACTGTCATCGAAACGGCACCAGCTATAGGTGAAGTGGCAAACAATTTGACCTTTGCACTGCGCTTTAGGTTGTGTATTACAGTGGTAAATCAAATTATATAAGTATCAATGTAATTGTATCAAAGTGTCAATGTTTTGAGCTTAATAGCGCAATTATTTGATTTAAAAGAAAGTCCATATTAATGTTTTTTGTGATTTTAGAAGAAGTTGTCGTATAAAAAGAAGTATTTTTATTACATTTCAATATAAAAAAGTGTTGTGAATTGTGTTGTATAGTAGTAATGACGTAAATGTACACTTGAGCTGATGTTTTGAACGTTATAGTGTGCCTATATGATTCAAAAGGCTTTCAACAGTGCAGTGTTTTTTGGTGTTTTTAAAAGTAGTAAAATGTCTTTTTAATGTTGTAATGTAATTATATTTCATAATAAACAAGGTTTATTGTATAACGCAATGATGTAGCAGTAGTAAGGTGTTTTATAGTGGTAAACAGATGTGTAATATGCATAATAAATTCAAAAGATCAATCAAATAACGTATTTTAAATTATAAATATTAGGTTTGCTGGTTTTAGTGGCTGGATCACCGACTGATTATTAGATCTTTAAGACCCAAAAAACAAAACCACAAATCCAAGTTTTGCCAAGCAAAATTGGACATGTTATATAATCTTTAACTGTTAAGGCTTGTAATTGCTTTCCAATGTGGCGTAAAACAAAAATTTGAAAAAATTGTAAAAGATAATATAATTATGTCTGCGTATCAGCAGATATCTTGTTGTTTCTCAAGACAGATTTTTTCAGAGACATCTCCTCCTACGTTTCTTATTCGATCAGGTTGAAATTTTGTCAACTCGTAGGGATTGACCATGAGGAGGTCGGTTCCTCACTGGTTTTGGAGTTCGGAAGGACTTCGGAGAAATCCGGTTAAAACCATGGAATTTAAAAGAGATTTTTCTAGTGAGTTCTTTCTTTCTTTCTTTGAATTCCATCTGCTATTTGTAGCACCACTTTAGAGAGCTGATACGCAGACATATACTTGCGAGCAAGTATACATTCTAGTTATTATCTGTGTTTAAATTCAAATATCGCGTAGATCAAAATTTCAAAATGGTGTTATCTTGCAATGCATTATATTGCAGTGGCACAACAAATGTCCAAATGATTTATTAAATAAATCAATCAATATGTATGCACAAATTGAAAAAGCAATCATGCTCTCTCAACTCAGTAGGCAGTAATTTGTGCTGTCAGAAAATGTTTCATTTAGCAAAATTTTCAGTGGTCTTCAATTTCGAAATTTATTTGAAAGATTTGTTCCTTCATGCAAAGCTGGATTTGGATTCATATCATTTTGGAACTTTAGATTTATTAATTTTCAACTGTTTGGCTTATATTTTATTTATGGTTTAGTGTCACTAAGGAGGAATGAATTTCCGAATTGTGCACATCTTGCACATCAAAATTTGATTGGTATTTGTGTTTTAAATAATATATAATAATGTGTTATTATGTGTAGCTTAAATTATAAAGACTCATTAATGTATTTACGTGCTGTTTTTTATCAGTTGGTTTTACAAAGATGTTTATATATCTATGTTTCATACATACATAGGCCCAAATACATTTTATTATAATAGAACTAATTCGCTGATTACATCAAACAAAATTTCATGTTTTTTTACTCCTACCATGATATATGAATTATACAATCACTTCAATAACAATTTTTTATTTTTTTATTTATTATTATTTATTTGGTTGCTGTATAACATTTCGGTGATCAAATATTTAAATTCCCAAACTGTTTTATATAGTAAAATAAATAATAAAAAATGTCTGTTTGCGCATTTTTTGAAAATCAAAAGCTTTTCAAAAAACAAAATTTTACACAATTAAAACAACTTATTAATTTAATGGTTAAAATCTTGCGCACAACTTGAAAACTAGTCAAAAATCATTTTAGGCCATTTTATTAAGTTGTAACAAGTATTTCTAAAAAACTGTCAGCTTTTCTTTCTAAAATTTAAAACTTCAAACTTGAAGGAAGTCACACAATTAAAGACCGTCTGCTTCGCTTAGTAATAAAGCGTCCGCCTCGAGAGAATTGTTGTAGATTCGATCCTCGACCGGGTCAAACATAGCACTTTAAAGTTTGAAATACTGCTCTTAGCCCCACGAGGGCAGAGTATTGACTGTTAAACTTGGTGCCAAGAAAATGGACATGAAAGATGAATGCTTGTCTGCGGCTTAATGACTCGATGGGCTTACCAAAAATATCACTGGTAATAGAGGTACGCACTAGTACACGGCAGACCAAAATATCCACTTGCATATCTCGCACATACATGATATTTTCTTAAAGTAATAATAGAGATTAATAATATTGCTCTCGCCGTGAATAGATGCAAACGTTAAACAACATTACAACAACAAAACAAAAATCAAATTTATTAATTAAAGAACAAGTTCGTGCAAGCGAGAGGTGTGCAGGAATGTAATAGTGTCTGCCGAGAACAAACACGCAGTCGGGCGACTTTTTGCTAAACACAATCACATTGATATAGTATTTCACAGATTAAGAAATCATTCCCCAGTTCATTATACTAGCAACAGCTAAACCAGTTGAAACACTGTCTTCCTTATTTTGAGAGCAAGGCAAGGAAGTAATATTTTGAATTTTAGTCTTATATATGACTTGGTCGGGGTTTAAAGACATGAAGGCTTTTACAATGCCGATAAAAGACATTGTCTCTATCTTATTAAAACAAAACTATCTTTGTACAACGATGTGTTAAACCTCCGGGCTAATTTGCACATTGTAAATAGTTTACTAAAACCCGTTAAATAACACAATTTAAATACTATTGTTATAAAATCAAATTTATATCCATAATTAGGAGTAATAATAATTCTACAAAATAACACAATTTAATACTATTGTTATAAAATCAAATTTATATCCATAATTAGGAGTAATAATAATTCTACAAATGCGTTCATATTTTTAAAAATTATTCTTTAGTTTTATTTTGTAATAACAAGTAATACATGTATTACCTTTGAAATAGAATGTTGGTGTAATACACAATATATGAAAAGATAACCCGTAAAGACAATAGTAATCATTTGGCCAATCTCGCCACCTGTTAACAAAGGACATCGGTTACTAAAATCTTTTAAAAACAAAAGATTCTTTTGTAAAGACATAAACAACCACAAAATGATATAACTTTACTAGTGTAACGATCAACTGGTTTTACTGTATAAGATTTTTGTTTGGTGTGTTTGTGTGTGTGTTTGAGTATAATGCAGGGGAACGTTAAAAATAGTCAATTTTTATTGATTAGATAGGCTTAAATGCCAAATCATCTTATGTAACACTGCAGCTTTTTTGCCTACGACATTACGGTGCCAAAATTCGGTAAAAATTAGATTTAGCTTAATTAGCAATACAGAAATTTCATTTATTTGGATTAAAGCTTATTTACTATCAGTATAGTACTATTAGTAACTCGTTACATGAAATTTGAATCCACTGATTAAATTGACGATGCAATTATAAGTGATGAATTAATGAAGTGTAATTAAAAGTCCCATTGGAGAAAAATATTGATATGAAAACGTAAACGATCTTTAACTGTTTCTATTCCAATGCCTTTTTATAAGCTGTAGACACCAGTAAATTCTCAACCTACCCATATTATCCTTTGGTAAATTGTCTTGATGACAATAAAAATAATTTATCTCCCTTTACACATTTTAAAGATTTTGATAGTGTTATCGTCTATCAATGTTGGTTGAAGTTGAGTGGAATTTTTTTCAACCAAAAGTTAAAACTTTTTTCACCATTGCTTAACGTTATTCAGTGGCGTGAAGCGAAAAGAATACAATCTTTTACCTAGGATATCTATAGCTCGGTGATAAATCAGTTATCAGCCAGGTCGTCTGGGGTAATGTGGATTGAGTCTTGCTCATGGAAAATTGCAACCAATGTGTGTGAAGTAGCGCAATGAAATTTGATTTAATCCAGTAAAATTCTGTCATAAATTACTACTTTTTGAGTGGAAGAGTCGTCCAGAGGACGATCGATATTTCGAAAAGCAAACATATGATCTAATATAAGAGTCAACTGAGCGGTGGGTTTTTAGCTCAACTGGCTATAGCCAGCTGAGCTTATGGCATGGTTTTCCGTGTGTCCGTGCGTGCGTAAACTTTAATGTTCTCCTCTGAAACCACTGGGCTAATTGGGACCAAATTCGGTGTGGAAGGTCCTTAGGTTGAATAGACTAAAGTTTGTACCAGGCGACCCTGCCCGACATCCAAGATGGCCGATGTTACTATAAATAGCAAAAACACATAAATAGCCATTGCTGGGTCATTTTTTAACCGTTTTTGTTCAAATTTGACATGTAGAGAGTAGATAGCGGGGCATTCAACATATTTAACGGGTTTTTGTGAGAAATTTTTCGTTGACCTGATTTTTTTACGAATTATGCAAATGAGGTGTAATATTTAAGCAATTTTTTGAAAATCGTTTTCTCTGAAACCACTGGGCCATTTGGAACCAAATTTGGTGTGGAAGGTCCCTAGGTGGGGTAGACCAAAGTTTGTACCAGGCGACCCTGCCCGACATCCAAGATGGCCGCTGTTACTATAAATAGCAAAAACACATAAATACCATTGCTGGGTCATTTTTTAACCGTTTTTGTTCAAATTTGACATGTAGAGAGTAGATAGCGGGGCATTCAACATATTTAACGGGTTTTTGTGAGAATTTTTTGTTGACCTGATTTTTTACGAATTATGCAAATGAGGTGTAATATTTAATCAATTCTTTGAAAATCTTCTCCTCTGAAACCACTGGGCCATTTGGAACTAAATTTTGTGTGGAAGGTCCCTAGGTGGGGAAGACCAATGATTGTATCAGGCGACCCCGTCCGACATCCAAGATGGCCGCTGTTACTATAAATAGCAAAACACATAAATAGCCATTGCTGGGTTATTTTTTAACCGTTTTTGTTCAAATTTGAAATGTAGAGAGTAGATGGCGGGGCATTCAACATATTTAACGGATTTTTGTGAGAAATTTTTGTTGACCTGATTTTTTACGAATTATTCAAATGATGTGTAATATTTAATCAATTCTTTGAAAAACTTCTCCTCTGAAACCACTGGGCCATTTGGAACCAAATTTGGTGTGGAAGGTCCCTAGGTGGGGAAGACTAACGTTTATACCAGGCGACCCCGTTCGACATCCAAGATGGCCGCTGTTACTATAAATAGCTAAAACACATAAATAGCCATTGCTGAGTCATTTTTCAACCGTTTTTGTTCAAATTTGAAATGTAGAGAGTAGATAGCGGGGCATTCAAAATATATAACGGGTTTTTATGATAAATTTTTCGTTGATTCGATTTTTACGAATTATGCAAATAAGGTGTTATATTTAATCAATTCTTTGAAAATCTTCTCCTCTGAAACCACTGGGCCAATTGGAACCAAATTTGGTGTGGAAGGTCCCTAGGTGGGGAAGACCAAAATTTATACCAGGCGACCCCGCCCGACATCCAAGATGGCCGCTGTTACTATAAATAGCAAAAACACATAAATAGCCATTGCTGGGTCATTTTTTAACCGGTTTTGTTCAAATTTGAAATGTAGAGAGTAGATAGCGGGGCATTCAACATATTTAACGGGTTTTTGTGAGAAATTTTTGTTGACCCGATTTTTACGAATTATGCAAATGAGGTGTAATATTTAATTAATTCTTTGAAAATCTTCTTCTCTGAAACCACTGGGCCATTTAGAACCAAATTTGGTGTGGGAGGTCCCTAGGTGGGGAAGACCAATGTTTATACCAGGCGACCCTGTCCGACATCCAAGATGGCCGCTGTTACTATAAATAGCTAAAACAAATAAAAAGCCATTGCTGAGTTATTTTTTAACCTTTTTTGTTGACATTTGAAATGTAGAGAGTAGATAGCGGTGCATTTAACATATGTAACAGGTTTTTTGAGAAATTTTTCGTTGACCTGATTTTTTACGAATTATGCAAATGAGGTGTAATATCTAATCAATTCTTTGAAAATCTTCTCTTCTGAAACCACTTGGGCAATCAGAAACAAATTTGTAGTGGAAGGTTGGCCTGACTAAAGTTTGTACCAGACAACCTTATCCAACATCCAAGATGGCTGCTGTTACTATAAATAGAAAAAAACACTAAAACTGCCATTGTGGATCCATTTTTCAACCAATTAAGCTCAAATTTGAAATATACAAAGTATATCGTGAGGGATTCAACATATTTAACCGGTTTTTTTGGGAAATTTTTCGTTGACCTGATTTTCAAGAATTATGCTTAAGGTGTAATATTTAGCGAAATCTTTGAAAATCTTCTCCTCAGAAACAACTGGGCCAATTGGAATGAATTTTTGTGTGGAAGGTCCAATGTCGGCCTGACTAAAGGTGGTACCAGACAACCCGGCCTGACATCCAAGATGGCTGTCATAACTAAAAATAGATAAAAAAGACCATTGTTGATCTTTTTTTCCACCACTTGAGCTCAAATTTTAAATATAGAAAGTATACTTTGTGGGATTCAAAATATGTAATGTTTTTTTCTGAGAAAATTTTTATTGACCCAATTTTCAAGAAATATGAAAATTAGGTGTAATATTTAGTAAAAATCTTTTCCTCTAAAATAACTGGGTGAATTGGAACCAAACTTCCTGTGGAAGGTTCCTACATCGGCCTAAAAAAAGTTTGAACAAGTCTAAGATGCCTGTTGTTACTAGATTTATATATATAAAAAAAAGCCATTGTGGATCCATTCTTAGCTCAACTGGCTAAACCCAGCTGAGTTTTTGGCATAGTGAAGCATGCCTGCACGTGTGTGTTGCAAAGTAGGCTTCATTGAAGCAAAAATGGTCATAAGCTCAATTTATTTCCCATCTTAAGCTGATGAACCAATTATGGTAACCACATCACATTGTCTTAAAGGCACCACAGTGGCTGTGTGGTCTTAAGCATTCGATGTTACGAATCACAGCACCTTTCACCCCTGACATTGTGCATTAATGCCAAGTGGCGCTAGCACTTCATCTTTGAAAGTTCGTCAGTTAACTTGCTGCTTGGTCGTGGTTTTCTCCTATAATCCAGTGTCCTCCACCATTTCCAAAATTGACAGTCTCCATATAAGGGAAATATTCTTGAGTTGAACGTTAAACAGCATTTCAATCGAAAACAAACATCGTCTTACATATGCAGCCAGTTGAGCATCACGGGCCCTATTGGCCTATCTGTCGATTTTAAGAGATTTTTTACGACAGCGAAATTTGGCATACAAGGTTTCTCTAAGGTATTTTGAAAAGCACCCGCAATAACCGACTTGAACATCAGTTATATTCACTGTTGTTACACCAGTATAAACCTAACTAATGCAAGTGTAGTGCATGAAATTAGAAAATATTTTTTTATAGAAACGCCAGTCTTCCTGAAATTTTCAACCTCGAATGCACATCTAGTAATTTGGTGTTACACTCCTTTAAAAATCATTGTATTTTTGCCTTTAGCGCCCAGACTTTTAGTGATTGAAATAAAAGAAATAAAAATAATAATAAATTATAAAACGTATCTTAACAGATCTTCAAAGCATCTTTATATCCCCCTCAATTGCTCTTTTAGGATATAAAGGAATCTTTAAATGTTTAAAAACTCCTGAAAGATCCTAAATTTAACTGAAATTCGTTGATCTTTCAGAAGGTGTTTCGGATCTTTAAGGAAAGATTTATATGAAACTTCATTTTTTATCATTTTTTGGGGAAAAATATTTAGATAATAATTTTATATTTGATAATAATTTTATTGTGTTTTTTTTTGAAATATTAAAGTTTCACTTTAGTTTTTAATTTAATTCATTACTATTTTTTTAATTTTTTTTTCAATTTTAATTTTTATCATTGTTTAGAATTATCTGGATCATGATTAATTAAATATAACTCCTAAGAAATTTTAATATAAAAATGTCATTAATTTGGATCATGGATAATTAAATGGAACTCATAAGAATCTATTATCAAAATTTTCATTTCATAATTGTTTTCTCTTAGAATCAAACTTTATTCCGTCATGTTAGGAGTCCATCAGTTTACCTATGTAGCTATGTAAGGAATGAAAGTTGATTGATAATTTTAATACGTGACTCCAACAGTATGCAAAAGGGTTCACCCAAATAAAATACAAGAAGTTAAATAATCTATATCAAACGTTTTAAAATTTCTTTTAAAATAACTCTTCCAACAAAATTTAAATTTATTTATTTTTATTATTATTATTATTTTAATTTTTTTTTTTGCTTCAGACATCATTTTTAATTTATATTTAGACTGCATGAGAAATATTTAACGAATACACCTGTTAAATCTTGTCGTATGTGCACATTACGGAAATTCCTTCCTCATCAATGACACTAGGGGCCGAAAAATTTCATAGATAAAAAACATTATTGTTTAAATAGAATCCGTACCATATAAATAGATAAATTTAAATTAGTTAGTTTATAACAAAATCAAAGAATTTTGAATTTTGCCATTAAAAGCCTTTGTTCAACAACAAAGATAAAAAGATAAATTTCCGAATTGGCACATCTAGCACATCAAAATTTAACTGGTATTTGTATTATATATTAAATATGTTGATTTTATAGGAAATCGACAGTACTCATAAAACTTATTTTACTAGTATAAGTTAGAAATTTCCGTTTTGTCTATGCGAGAGAGAGAGAGAGAGAGAGAGAGAGAGAGAGAGAGAGAGAGAGAGAGAGGTAATTTCCTATTATTTCACGACTAAGTCGGAAATGATTTGTAGAAGAGATAATGCTCAAAACATGTATCACGAGTTTGTAGTTAGTTGAGTTAATTTGAGGAATTGTGTAACATCCCAGTCAAGAATATTTCACTTATATTGCGACGTAAAGACAATTTGCCTGTGCATTGTTGATGATCGTGCCATGCCTACCGTGACGCGAGACCATGTTTTTTTTAAGTTCCAAGCAGAAAGAACTGTGACTATCATTTCCTTATGCCGAGTGCTTGGGGAAAGAACATTCACTACCAATTTGGATAAGACCGGTCGATGTTCCAACTTGTAGTTAATGGTCGTGTTTATAAAAAAACAATTTGTTTACTGCAGGTTCAGTGTTTTTTAGTAAGCCCTTTATCCGATCGCAATTTTGAATCATTGAACCAAATTAAGTCATTACAGTCACAAATATTTTACACTACCATTACATCTCTGAGTATGTTTATGTTGTGTAATTTAATCTTGCTTTGAAATAATTGAGTAAAAACCTTTTGTTTGCGTCCTTGTTCAAGATCATGTTACTTCTTTCGTATCAGGTTTGTTTATGATGATAGTAAAACAAACGTACAAGTTGAAAATTATCAGCAAACTTGATAACTTTCTCTCACTAGTATTTGTCAAAATAGAAATCCAATCTAATTGAGGTTTTGGTAGTTGTTAATTTGCTCTTTATATCATTTAAATCTATAGGTCTTAATTTGTTAAAAACTGTAGAATTAGGTACACCGTATATTTTTAAATCAATATTTTTTTAACATCCTGATATCAACGTCTACAGGTTTAAGTACGTAAAACCAGGTTCTCATGGTTAAGATTTATTAATAATAAATTATCTAATTTAAATTTGAAAGAAGGTTGCTGTTAAGACGAGATTATTTTACAAACTTTACGATAAGTAAGGTTAGTAAATGTAGGATAATCGACAATTAAAGTTCACAAACCAAACCTTATGTTCCTCTTGAAGACCATCTATAAAGTTTAAAATATAATAAAAATCTTACAAAAATAATTAATATATAACAAAACCTTAACGACTGAAGAGTCGTGATGTTGATAAAGAAGAAAATAAAATTTAAAAAAAGGATGTGTATTTTGAAATCGTAGAATATTTTTCTCATACATAAAGTTTTCTTTGTCAAAAATGAATGAACGACTTACAATAAAAATCAAAGTTGAAAATTCCGTGATGACATGTTTTTCTATTACTTTTTAAATGAATAGTTTTACGATTTTTTACTTTATATGACTCTTATATATATATTACTTCTCAATTTTATCGAAAATTGGTTCGTGTACAGTTCTCAATGTAATTTTATACGATAACAATTAGATACATGTGCATTGTTCTGTATTAATTAAAATATTTAATGAAAAAAGAAACATTAAATTTTTGTTATCTGGCTTTTTTAATGAAAAATATTTTAAAGGTTACTTCTTAATAAAATACATTTAAAAATTCTTCATACTGTAAATATGTTATCAAAACAAATATAAATTAACTCCACATTTATACTTTGTAAAAACAATGATGTTTAATGCTATTGTTAAAACATTTGTCAGAAAAAATACAAAAAATAAAGAAGATACTGGTAAACTTTGAAATACAACCAGTTTTGTAACATGAAAATTTCTTTCAAAAATTCTGAAACCATTTAATCAATCAATCATTATTTATTTCAACACCATGATTTTTAAAGGATATAAGTAAAATATATAAAAAATAACAATATTGAAGCATTTGAGAGGATTTGTTAACAACTCTTTAAACTCGACCTAAAAACCAAAGTTTATAATTTATCATGTTTGTTATAATTTTGAATTGCAGATTATACTTGTACTATATAACACAGATACTTGTTAAATTGTGATGTGCCATATGTGCACATTTCGGAAAACCATTGCTCAATAGTGAAACTAAGGACTGAAAAGTTACATAGATGAAATGTAGATAAACATAAGCTAAAAGGTTGAAATTTGATGAATCTAAATTTCCAAAATTATATTAATGTCAATCCAGCTAAGGAATTATTTGGATAAGAGAACAAACCTCATTTAAAAAATTAAAAAAACTGAAAATTTTGCTACATGGTACATTTTCATAATAAATTGTAATACTGTAACTTTTTTACATTTTCTAGCCGCAATTGATGCTACTGACCAAAATTAAATTAGTATTTATAGCAAAATTAACAAAACAGATTGTTTGGTTATCAGTGACATTATTTCTCTGATAAAAAAAGAAAAACATATTCGATTGTTTTTTATTAAAACAATAAAAAAGTAAACTATACTTTTTCATTCAGCTAAATAATTTCCTTGCAACTATTTAAGTAATGTTTACCTTTTCCAAACGTACTAAAATTGCATTATTTAGAAGATTTCTTCATATCATAAAAATAAAAAGTTTTTTAAAACATATTTATACTAATTTACAATAACCTATATAATTGCTGAATAATACATTTTGATGCTATTTTTAAATTATGTCAAAAATATACTTCCTATAGTAACCGAATCATTTGTTTGCAAGTTCAACAGTATTTTTATATATATTTTTTTAATTTAGCGATTCGTCGAAATTTAAAAAAAATAAAATTCAAAAAATCTATCAAATAGTTGAAGAGGCTTCGAGTAAAATGATCTTTACTTCTTTCAATTTCACCCAATAGGTTTCACTTCTTAATCTTTTATAAATAACCAATTCCTCCTAGTCTAAAAACGATTTGAAAAAATATTAATATTAACTGAGACTTAAATTTGAATTTACTGGTTTCAAACCATACAGTAGCATTTTTAATAACATACTAGCCCCTAAAGATTCTTTCTTATATATCAAGACGGTTAGTTCTAAGATGATAGAGATACTAAAGTACCTGGAGAAAACCACTGACCAGTAAAACTGATTTTATGTGCCATATAAATAACCATATCATAAACGTTGTGCCACAAAATGACTATACAATAAACCGTTTGACATAAAATTACAAAATTACAAACAGAATTACATATAGCAGTTATTAACATATAATGAAACAAAATACAAAATCTTCTTGTTGTTTGCAAGAACTTTACAAATGGCTGCTCTTAGTCATATATATATATATATATATATATATATATATATATATATATATATATATATATATCACATATAATAAAACCTAGCTTTAAGTTGCTTTCAAGATACATCTCAACAAACATAACAAATACTTATGTAACAAGTGTGTTTTTAATTAAAAAATGTTCAGATCAATCTTATCCTTTCCTGTCACATCCCAAAAATGTAAGTCGACAAGGTCATTTGACTTATATTTGTTTATAATAAGATGCCTCTTAAAAGAGAAATTTAACACAGGAATCAAAGATATTGCCATAGGAGACGATACACTTAACAGTTGGAAGATCAATGTCTTATACCAAGTATCTACAGTTAGAAGTTGTAATGAAAGCGCTAATGCTTAACAAAATCCTGTTCGACTTATTTATCTTTTTTAGATTTATATAATTTTAGAACTTTAGATTCATTATTTTCAACTGTTTGGCTTATGTTTTTTATCTATCAAACTTATCGGTCTTAGTGTCACTGATGAGGAATGAATTTCCGAAATGTGCACATCTGGCACATCAAAATTTAACTGGTATTTGTTTTATATTTACTACCCCTGAGCGGGTACCGCTGCTGGTGGAGTGAAACTCCCCGAGGGTATCCATAACTCAGTAGGCAGTACTTCGTGCTGTCAGAAAATGTACCATTTAGCAAGACTTTCAGCCGTCTAATTTGAAATTTATTTAAAACTAAGGTTTGTTCCCTCATGCAAAGCATTCTTAGCTGGATTTAGATTTATATAATTTTAAAACTTTAGATTCATTATTTTCAACTGTTTGGCTTATGTTTTTTATCTATCAAACTTTTCGGTCTTTGTGTCACTGATGAGGAATGAATTTCCGAAATTTGTACATCTGGCACATCAAAATTTCATTGGTATTTGTTTTATATTTATATATTATATTCTACCGGGACACTGAGAAACTAACTTTTTCTTTATATATATATTTAAATAAATATTTACACTTTCAATTAAATTGCTGACGCAAGAATATTGCAAGCCAAGGCTAATTAAGGCCTTTAAAAAGTTTTATAGTCGCCATCACGATATTGTTGACAAGTATGTAGTCACTGTATCCAAACTTATACTGGATATATTTGACTCACCATAGTTCCTTGTTTCTTTCATTCTAAATGGGACTTGCACGTGACGGGTGTAGCTAGGCTAGAAAGAAGGTGCTTACCCTTCCGGAGCACCCGGTCTCACTTCCTTGAATTGAAGTTCACATGTATTACTAAATTTGCCAGCTTCCAATGTTTTAACTTTGTTTTTGGGACTGTGATTTGGACAAGGACTGATATGTTTGTGTATTATTTAATGATGTGTTAATGAAGTACTATGTCTGAATGAATTAATACATTTACACAGCATCATTTCTCTTATAATTGTTTTAAGTTATTGTTATTAGAATATACAAATAGTAAATTATATTTCTTAAACTAGGTCAAATTTCGAACTTCGACCTTCGCTCCGTGTTCAAGAAGCATAAGGTATCACTTTTTGCACATACATATTCGCAGCCAACATTAGTTGCTAAATCTACATTTAAACTACTACGAGTTAAAAGTCCCCTATGTCGTGAGTATGAGTAAGTCTACTTCATTTTTTGTAAGAGATCTTTATCTTGTCGATCACGTTGAATGAGAAATTATTACTACAAAAGAACAAAAGTATATATTTTTTTACTATAAAAAATGGGCAAATATTTGTCATCTATAACATACAATAAACAAGAGCCCCTTATTATATAAGACATAATAGACCAATTTAATGTATTACACCTCATGTAAAATTTCTGTGATTTGATAGGATGACAGCCAGTTGACAAAACCAATGTCTCATTTTAAAAGAAGCTATTCCCGTGCTCCAATGGAACATTAGCGGGTAACATTTTAATGTACAATGCGCATATGAAACAAATTTTCGCATAGCAATTTGTATTGCTCAAACGTTTTTAACGTCGTTACAACGGAGATTAGTTTATATTGAAAACTAAAATGTCGGTGGACTACAAAACGAAAAGTTTTTTTCGAGCAATTGATTTTGATGGTGGATAATAATACCTGCGAAAAATAATAATATGTTAAGATAGCAAAATCAAATCGCAAACAAACCTAGACCTCTTACTTCAAATAATCATAATTCTTAATCATAATATGATGAAACAAAATACAGTGGATTTCGCATCAGGAGATGGATTTAAGCTTTGTTCTGAATTGAATAACCGTGTAGTTAACTTTAATGTTAGACAAATAAAAGAATCCTAATTGCTTTTTATCGAATAAATTATTGAAAAAAAATTATGTGTTATGATTATGTTTGACGAGTAACGTCAGTGCAAACAGAACATGTAGAAAAGACATTCGGTGTAATCAAATAAATATATCTTCCTTGGTTAACATGAGACTTGAAAAGGTGAACATTTTAATGTTGCCCTCTCAGTCATTTTATTTTTATATAAATTTATTCAGTTATCTATTATTACTTTGTTCATTAATTAATTTATATTTTTTATTTGTTAGATTTTTAATTTATGTATATGATTCTTTATGCTCTGCTTCATATTCGGACTTGCACCACAATTATGACACCAATGAAAGGTTACATCTGACGCTATACGGCAAACGCGATGTCTTCAGTTTTCTATTTTCAAGATACGTTTCTTTGCAGTATTATGCCTTCTTCCCTTGCGTATGGTGTATATGTTTCATAGTCATTACGGTGTGGTAGAGCTTGTTCCCACTTTGGGGACTTATAACAACGAAGCAAACTGCTAATTAAAATGTTGATTAAAAGATATAAGAAGCCGAGGCTATACAAAGTCCTTTAAAAGGTTTTATGGCCGTCATTACAGTATTGTTTGCAAGTATAAAGTCACTGTATCCAAATTTATAACGGATATATTTGACTTACCATAGTTCTATTCTCAAATTTGTCTTTTAACGTTACAGGGTGTAGCTAGCTAGCCCCTTTATTGATTCTCTGGATAAATACCACTTCTTAAGGTGCAAAATAACCTATCTGTCTATTATTAAATTCAAACATAGCTTCTGAAGCCATAAGCAACGTTTTCAGGATGTCGGATTCTTCTTGAAAAGTGAATACACCTTCACAATATAACATTTTAATTCATTCAACTTGCTTATGGCTTCATGTAATGTGAAGAGGTGTTTATCTTTCTCAAAAACTTTGAAGTGAGTGGTAATCGTTTAATCGAGTCTCATTTTATGAAATTTTTTTTTTTCTTTACAAAGAATATCTTATTTATTAGACTAAGTTATGTGTTTAATAATTTATGTATGGTTTTATTCTACATTCTTACCTCACCTTACTTTTTTATTTTGAAATGCCTTGCATCTTGAATAATTAGTTATTACCTCCCGTCCAGTTTGCATTTTATTTTGTCACATTTTAGATGATTATCTTTTAAATCTGAATTCTTTTCATCTAAATTTATGATTTCATTTGTAACTCAAAGAGAATTTTTAAATTTTTAGATCACCTTTGAGCTATTGGTATCAATAGAGGCAGACCCTCCGTCGTCCGTCGTCCGTCCGTCCGTCAACAATTGCTTCAAACCACTTCTTCTCAGAAACCTCTGGTCACATTTTGTTTAAACTTGGTCAAAAACATCTATAGAACATAGCTACCAAATGTGGGTCACAATGACGTACAGAGTTAAAAACCTAAAAAAAATCTTCTTCTCCAAAACCACTTCACTGAGATAAAATCTGATGTGATATTTGGCATCTACGGCATCTTATATACCAAGTTTGTGAATTTCAATAATTTTTGAGAAAAATTAGGTTACGCGTTTTTGCGTTTATTTTTTGTATTTTGTAAATAGTACTTTTTTACAAAAATTACAATAATGAATAAATTTAAGTGAACTCTTTTCCCAAACATCATTTTCTTATTTGAAGAAACATATGTTTGACAATTTTCATGAAATTCTGTAAAATACAAGTCGCGTTTTCGGCCTTTTTCATTTACAATTCTAGCAACCCAAGGGTTGGGGTTCAAATCCCAGTGGAGCCACTTTTTTAAAAAAAATTTTATTTTTTTATTTTTATTTTCTGAAGCTTTTTACTTACAATGGTGCATGGAAGAGATTTTATGAATTTTGAGTGTATTTTTTTTATTTTTTTTTTTTTTTTGAAATACATGTGATACTGCAACCCAAGAGTCGAGTGTTCAAATCCCAGTGGAGCCACTTTTTTCTTTTCCTTTTTTTTATTTTCTGAATTTTTATGACTTACAATGGTGCATGGAAGAAATTTTTGAATTTTTACTTTTTAGGTTGCCATAGCTGCATTGACCTAAATAGTTGAAAACCTAAAAAACATTTCTTCTCCAAAGCCACTTCGGTGAGATAAAATCTGATGTGATATTTTGCATCTAAAGCATCTTATTAACCAAGTTTGTGAATTCCAACAATTTTGTGAAAAATTAGGTTACGTGTTTATTATGTTTATTTTTTATACATTGTAAATAGTACTTTCTTTTACCAAAATTACAATATTAATAAATTTAGGGGAATTCTTTTTCCAAACATCATTTTATTATGTGAAAAAACATATATTTAACAATTTGCATGAAATTCTGTAAAATACAAGTCGCTTTTTTCGACCTTTTTATTTTTCAATTCTAGCAACCCAAGGGTCGAGGGTTCAAATCCCAGTGAGGCCACTTTATTATTATTATTATTTTTTTTTAATTTCTGAATTTTATGACTTACAATGGTGCATGGAAGAGATGTTATGAATTTTTACTTTTAAGTGAATTATTATTTTTGAAATACACGTGATACTGATATGTAGATTTAGCTAAAACCTTGAATTTTTTTTTTTTTTTTTTTTTTTTTTTTTTTTTTTTTGTTTTACAAAATCATTGTTATCTGACATTATTTAGATTAATTGAACAACTTTTTAAAAATAATTTGCAGTTGAATTTTACAATTTTTTAAAAATATTTTAATTCATGTGTCAAATCTGTAAAGTCTTAAATCTGGATCTGAAAATTGCTCATGTGAGCTTTTGTTATTGATAGGAACTCTGCCATCCATCCATACATTCATCAAAAAACTTTTTCTCAGACACTACTGGTCACATTTCATTCATATTAGTCAATAGCACCTTTAGACCATTGCCATTCTCATTTGTGTTTCTGGTCGCTTTGGCTACCAAAAGTAGGTCACAGTGACCTATATAGCTAAAAACGAAAACAATAAAAATAAAGTTATCTGAAACCACTTCTATTGAGGCAACATGTTATGACAACCAGGTATTATCAAGACATACCAGTTACATTTAAACGCAGGTGAGCAAATTAGGGCCATCTTGGGTCTCTTGTTAAAATCCTTTCCGCTCTTACTAAAGAGTTTTCCTCTTAATTTTATTAAAATAATTCTCTGATCTGACACGATTGATGGCTAATCTTACATGTTACAAAATTTATAAGAAAAAGGAAAAGCCGATTATCTATCTTCCGCCTTAAAACATACCAATGTATATTATTCCTTAAATTAATTACATCCACTATTATAATAATTACATCCACTATAAATGATTTAACCACCTTGTGTAAAACATCATATTACTCGTTTAATACACACTGTGCTACCAATCTGTACATATAATATTATCTCTTTTAAACATTTCATTATACAATCATCATTTTAAAACATATCATTACCACTTTGATATGTAACATATCAAAAACTACTACATTATATTTAATTTTATTAATAAAAAAGATAACACAATTTACCTATAACAATAAATACAAATTAAAAATTATTCAAGAAACCGCAATTAAAAACAAAAACTATCTTCTAATAATATTAACCTTAATGGGGCATATTGCAAAAAGAAACAAATACGGTTCAAAACATGTCATCTTTCAAATTTTTAATATTTAGTTGGTTACAAGGGATAATTAATTGCGCATTGTAACGCGACTTGATTGATTTAGATTCTACATTTAAGATTAGGAAAAACAAATTAATAATTGTTAACCAAGAGCTAAAAGATATATTAATGATGCTATTTTTCGAGTCGCAAAAAGTAAGCATTTTTGGCGATATAAATAGTACACTGAATTAATTAGTTTACATATGCAACTTAAAAAAATTAAATCAACCTTTATTCGCAACAAATTATTTTTTATATTTGCAGATGACGCCTAATCAAAATTATTTGATTTAATCAAATTTATCGAGTTAGGTCATTTGATTTATATCTGTGCTTCGTGAATTATTTCGAATCTTTTGTGTAACTTAGTCGCTGTTTTTGTAGACATAAATTATATTCTCACAAGCGTATTATGTGAACCAGGTAGAATGATATAAACATAACCATTAATATCGGAATAAAATATGTCAGCCAAGATTCCAAAGATCCAATTAAATGCACATAATACCGGAAGTGGGGAGGAATGAAAGAACTTGTAATGGGTACAGTGTCTAGAGATTTTATAGTATTGATTGTCTAGATTTCAAGCAGAAATTTTTATAAGAGCGATCATATTCGTGAAAGTTGAAACAATCAGAGGGACTGTAAATGCAAGTAGATTTCCCGGATATCCGGATATGAAACATATCTCACCAGTGTGTTCTTTTGAAATATCTGTTAGAATATCAAGTAATACACATGGTAGAACAAAAAAAAAGACAAGTTGGGCACTAAAAAGCGAAACCATCATATTTCGTGATATTTTTCCATCATTAAATTGAAACTTCCCTAGCATTGATAAACTGACATTGTAACAAAAAGTGATAAACACGATAATCCTAAGGACAGATAGGTCAAAATTGATTTTGATTTTTATTCAGCGTCCTACCCATGTTATTTTTGTTTTCTGATCTTGGAGTTGACATTGTCTTATAAATTGTTTTCCAGTTTTCAAAGACGAAATTTGACTAAATTGTATCTTTGACAATAATTGTGCCTTTAAGTGATATAGTTTGAATTGAAAATTTTGAATCTCTGAAATATTTCTAATTAGGTCACTTTGAAAGAGAATTGCCTGTCTATGTTGTGAATAAAGCTAATAATCTTTAAATAAAGAGCATACTTCTGTACCGGCAATGGCGTAAAATAAAATGTCATTAATCTTGATACAGTCGATAAGTCGGTAACGTCATTTGATATAAAATCTAACCCAAATCGTGATTGTTATTCTTTAGAAGTTCTTCAACACAAACTTTTTTTGATTGGTCGCTACAATCGTCACGTTCTATCTGCAAAATAAATAAAATGCTACTTATTTGTTTTTATTGCTTCGTTAATTTGTAAAGCATTTCTGCACTTTTGCGAAAAAAGTTGTTCATCAAAACTTTGTTAGCCAGGAATATAAACTTGACATCATTAAGATCCTACAAGACGTTACAAAAACTATAACATAGAGCTTTAATGAAGTAAATCTCTAAAACTCTACGGACCTGAAGCATTTCAACTCATTTAAGGCCTCTTGCCTGAAATTCCTGTTTCAAAATAAACCCATTTATACACGTAACTAAAAAGAAGATTGCTGTAAGTCTGTGCCTTAGGTTTTACATTTAGCAATTTACTTGTTTTAGCGGGAACCCGTGACTTCTATTTGTTGATTAAAATCTCTAATGGAAAAAGCTGGCAAGAAGAATTTCGATTGAGTAACTCGGCACTTAAGGCAACTCAACAACCGATTTGGTAAGGTGAATTGTTATGTTTACACTCATTTTTGATAAATAGACCACCAAAGGTTTTGTTTACATGATTTAATCAATCGGGAGCAGTTTTACAGTGCATTTTCTGTAAAAGTTCTTAAGCTATTTAAAATACAGCTGCATTTTTATTTATGACAAATTGTAGCTTAAACTATAATATCTAATATAGTATTCATGTCTTTACTTACCGACAAAGGGTGGTTTATGTTATCTTGACAAATCGTTTTCAGAACATGTTGAAAATGGGCGAGTTTTAAATAGTCCGGTTAGAGCAACGACTGCAAATCTTTTCCCATCTTCTATTGGCATGTAATGTTTTCGAATCAAGAACGATACATTATTCTCAGTCTGGTCTCCAATACAATGCACACTTCTGTAAAATTGCCTGTTGGCAGCTGCAATCCAAGCAACTGACAAAGGGTCTGAAACTTCGAACACATATTTTATTTGTAACATTATTTAAGTTTTTACTTTTGACACAAAATCTGAAAGTGGTCGATTGAGATAGAATGAACCATGATATACAGTGCCTCCGAATATGCTTAATCTTCTCTAAATATGTTAATTTTAAATTTGATATATTCTCGACAGTACAAAGTCTTCAACTATAAGAAAATACAACTGCCACATAAAATAGTTTTTTTTACACTGTGTAATGATTTGACAAAAATAAAAAAATAATAAAAAAGCATAATAAAAAATGTGCACTCCATTCTTTTTATGGCATGGCGCGGCGTGTGTATGTGCGTGCATGCGTGTGTGCGTGCGTCGTTAACACATATTTTCGACTTCTCCTCCAAAACTGTTGGACAGATTTCAATAATGCTTGGTCAGAAGCATACATGGGACGGTGAAATTCAGATTTGTTTATGGCGTTACCATGGCTACCAAAACTAGGTCAATGTGACCTAGGAGTCCAAAAATCCTAAAATATCATCTTCTCTAAAACCGATGATGAGAGAAAAATCTGATGTGATATTGGCTTCTCTAAGGTCTTAAGCCTACAGTTTGTTCATTTCGTAATATTTGGTCGGAAAATAAGTTACGCGTTTTGCGTTTAATTTTAAAAATTTCGTAAAATGGCTTCAAATTGTTATAACTTGACTATTTGAACAGATATTGACATGGGGTTTTTAAGCTTTTTGTATGGGCATGTATATTAGAATATTGTAGGTATTGATATGACAATCATTAAGATATATGGTTCAAGGTCATATGTTGAAAGGTCAAGGTCATAACTGCATACGTGCACTGAAATTATGAATTATCTTGAAAACTGTTTATTTTTTGTATAGGCATGTATATAAGAATATTGTAGGTATTGACATGACGATCATTTGTATGTATGGATCAAGGTCATATGTTGAAAGGTCAAGGTCACAGCTGCAGAAGAAGACTTAAATTGTAATTTTCAGGAAAACTATTTACTTTTTGTATAGGTATGTATATTAAAATATTGTAGCTATTGACATGACGATCATCCTTATATATGAATTAAGGTCATATGTTGAAAAGTCAAGGTCACAGCTGCAGAAGAAGACTTAAATTGTAATTTGCAGGAAAACTATTAACTTTTTGTATAGGCATGTATATTAAAATATTGTAGGTATTGACATGACGATCATCTTTATATATGAATTAAGGTCATATGTTGAAAGGTCAAGGTCACAGCTGCAAAAGAAGACTTAAATTGCTAATTATCTTGAAAACTATTAACTTTTGGTATAGGCATGTATATAGAATATTGTAGGTATTGCGACAACGATCATTTTGATATATGGTACAAGGTCATATGTTGAAAGGTCATAGTCACAGCTGCAAAAGAAGACTTAAATTGCTAATTATCTTGAAAAATATTAACATTTTGTACAAGTATGTTTATTAGAATATTGTACGTATTAAGACCATTTTGATATAAGGTTCAAGTTCACATGTTCAACGGTCAAAATCATGGCTGCATAACCATATGGTTAATGATTTGTTAATTGTTTATTGTACTGTAGTTCAATCGTGCATATGAGCTGTTTATAAATGAAATGTGACTAGACATTTTTGATGAATTATAGCAGGGTTTTCAAAACTTGAGAAATTTTGTGAACTTTTTGTAATTAAGTTCTTTGTAAGTTTTTGTATATTTCCTCAGGTGAGCGTTAAGGTCCATGGGCCTCTTGTTTTCCCTAACAAAATATCCATCTTAATAACTTGAAGACAAAATCATTGATGATTTTTTAACCTTTATACATTTATATAATATTTTCCCCTAAGGACTTAATATGAAAAAAGGATTGATAAACAAGAATTGTGATTGGCCCTTTCTCAAGTTCTTACTTTGCTTTTGAGATTGTTATTTCCACACGGACTGGTATGATTGAGATTTATAATTACAATAATAAAAAATGTCAACAGTATGTTGACAAAAACATTAAGTGTCATTAGTTTTTTTCGACAAGTATGCAAAATAGAAGCAACAGAATTGATGGTAAAAGGCCCATGGCCTTATAAATAAATAACACTGTGAAACAATAAATCAGCGACAAAAATATAAAAAAGTAAATATTAAAGAAAAAAAACATTGGTATAGGTATAATGATAAATATAAAAGGAGGTCATTGGATTTAATTTTTATTTTCAGCTTTATAATAATACCTAAAATATACAAAAAATATTGTCATTTGAATATTAAGTTCAAATACTATCAGAATGCATATAGTCTCATATTTAAAAGCAAATATTTTTTACGGGTACAAACTTTGAAACATTTTCACGGTATCCTTTGCAATTGATATCTTGATTTCGGAATACTTTTAGGAGTTTGTTTGAAACTATGAGCGTTACAAAGCTAAGACTCTTTTGTGTAAAGTGATAAATAATATTCTTAAACAGTAGGCCATGGAGAATTATTATGTTTGAATAAGAAAATTGTGTAATATTCCTTCGATATTTGTGATTAAACTTTTTATAGTATTTACTTTCTTAATTTAGAGATGTAAATGAATATTTATTTCAAAACTGTTGCTTAAATACTATATAATTAATAATATTATGTTGTCTGGCCAATACAAATTAATAGGTATTTGTGTTATACCCCTAAGCGAGTACCGCTGCTCGTGGAGTAAAACTCCCGAGGGTATACAGTAGACAGTACTTTGTGCTGTCAAAATGTGAAACATTTAGTAAAAATTTTAGCCGTTTAAATATTTGATATTTATTTTAAACCAAGGTTTGTTCCCTCATGCAGAGCATTCCTTATCTGGATTTGGATTAATATAATATTGGAGCTTGGATTAATTAATTTTTAACCGTTTGGCTAATGTTTTTATATATCAAACTTTTTGGCTCCTAGTGTCACTGATGAGGAATCACTTTCCGAAATCTGCACATCTGGCACATCAAAAGTTAACAGTAGTTGTGTTATTTATTAACACTGTCAGTCGATATATTGTATTTAAAAAGAGTTAAAAAATGTTATATATTTTGAAACTTTCATTTTTATTGAGATTTAAATAGGAGACTAAACGGTAATATTTTTTATTTTTGATAGTGTTGTTCTTTTTATAGGCATTTGGTAAAGAACAAAGCTGATATTTAAAACATATACCTGTTTAATTTTGATGTACCATATGCACACATTTCGGTACGTCTGACCCCAATAGTGACATAATTTGCCGAAAAAAATATACAAAAACAAAAGGCAATATAAATTGTTAATAAAACAAAAACACACCATAAATGTCCGTATCACAATCCCCCAAAACAAAGCAAAAACTTTGAAAACTGGCCATCTCAGTTACACACGTGAACTTCCATCAAGTAATTTTAGCCGAGATCTCAGAAGGGTAAGCAAGATCCAGCTACACCCGCCAAGTACATACCAAATTCGTTAGTCAAAAGAACAAAGGAATATGGAAAGTTTAATAAATCCAGTAAATGTTTGGATTTAATGACTTCATACCTATCATCAATATTTTGACGACGGTCGTATATGAATCCAAATCCACCAAAGAATTGAATTAATTTATATAAAAGAACAATAATCAGTTTAATGATTTTAGAATTTAAGACCTTTGTAAATTCGTTTACAAATTGTTATCTAAAAGTGGTAAGTTATGGTAAAACGTTTGATACATTACCTTTTAAGTTTACCTTGTTTAATGTATACCTTTAAAAATGTTTTGAAAAGTACGACAAGATATGGCTATATTAAAAATTTGTCATTTTGCTTAGAAATTCAAGCCAAAATGTGTATTTGGTTAAAATACATGAAGTGAACTGATCTGGTAATGCAAAATATTTTATAAAATAAAATAAAAATATAAATGAATCAATATCCGGCTTAGGAATGCTTTGCAAAAGGGAATAAACCTTAGTTGTTTAAATTTTTTACATATTAAGAGGACTGAATACTTTTCCACATGGTACATTTTCTGACAGCACAAAGTGTTGTCTATTGAGTTATGAACTTCTATACTCTACCAGTAGCGAAACGTGCTTAAGAATATAAATAAATATATAACAGAAATACCTGTTTAATTTATGTATGCCTTATGTGCACATTTCGGAAAATTATTTCTTATCAGTGACACTAGGGTCCGAAAAAGTTGATAAGATAATTAAAACGTTTTTTAAAAATTAATGAAAAATCCACAGTTTAACAAAAAATATATAAACTCAAATGCCGACAAAGAAATGCTTTGCATGAGGGGAACAAACCCTTTTTTAAAATAGATTTAAAAAATTAATACTGAAAATAGTGTCACAAGGTACATTTTGTCATATCACAAAGTACTACCCACTGAGTTATAGATTCCCTCTGTTTAACATACCATATACCAGTAAATAATTTAAGTAGAAACATCTTGTAAGATATACAATTTTCCTGAATACTTTCTATTTGTAATAAACACGCTCATATTCTTTTTTAAATGGATATTAAAATGAAAAAAATTAAATGTGAACCAGAGTTATGCGAAAGGTTTTGTATCATTTGTCGTCACATCAATGATTCAGAGTGTGTGTGTGTGTGTGTGTGTGTGTGTGTGTGTGTGTGTGTGTGTGTGTGTTGGAACTTCAGTGTAAATTAAAAATGGTTCGTCTTTCCAATTGACGGCTTCGTCTAAATTATGATTAAAAGTTTTTGTTAATTGTAATTTAATCAGTAGATTTCTTATAGATATAAAGTTACATTTTCGATGTATGAAATCAAAGATTCAACGGATATAATTCCATGATCATTATGATTAAGTTGATTAAATTGTTATTGGAATAAGATATATATATTTATATTTTGCTAAAAATAACATTTAAACAGAAAACATTAAATGATGTAAATGCAAACTGCTTAATAGCAAAGTAAATAGTACGAATGCACTATCATTTATTGAATGTAGTGTACTTTTTACTTTTAATTAAAATTGTTGTCATAACTAATTAAAATTTGATTATTTGACTGAAATGAATGAAAAAATTATTCATATAACAAAAGACATGTCTGTCTGTCAGTGTACAATTTGTTGAACTTTTTCCAGTATTTATAGCACTAGAAATGTGAGGGAATTTAGGTTTATTAGAGAATTTCAATGATTTAATAACAATTTGTTAACTAAGAACATCTAGATTTAAATCAATTTAAATTTAAGCAAAAGTAATTTTATTCCTGTCAGTAAGTCGGGTCGGTTCTAGGATTAATCGTTTCAAGTCAATCTGGTGTTAATTTGATATTTTTATATTGTACAACAGTTCTTCCAACATATTTTGTCAACATCCCAAAATAAAAATTACATATTACATTGGCAAGTTTATCACTGTATTGATACCTGTCAATCAATTTAGCATTGCAGTGGTAAGATCCTGATGATTACAGGTGATGGAATGTGTCTAATAAACAGGATGTTCACCGACTTAGATTATTGATAATCTTTTAATTACTCGCATGTTATATTATTTTGTAAATTCAGTGTACAGAAAATGTCAAATGGATGAAATGTTATAATTTTATTTCAAATAATAAACTGAATGACATGAGAATTACAATACAATAAGTACTATTAAATGTAAAAAATTATTATTATTATTATTTTATTATTAGTATGATAATAATAATAATAATATTATTATTATTATTTATGCCATGTAAGAGATATTTTTGAATGTTGTGAAGACACGAAAAGTAAGGAAATGTTCATATTATAACTTACACAAATATTTTAAATTCGATTTCCATTTTATTTATTTATTTATTTATTTTACTTAATTATTTATTCAATTATTTATTTATTTTATTTATTTATCTATAATACAAATAAAAGTATTATTTATCTATTTACATATTTATTTATTTTTTTTTTATTTATTTATCCATTAAACCAATACAATTATTATTTTTAATTAATTAAATAATTAATTGATTAACACTAACTTAATAATTTTTGTTAGTAAGTCCATTAAGTAAAAACATTTTACCTCCTTTTAGTTCACTGGTCATATCTGAAAGTATATTTTGAAATCGAGCACTAGATCAAGGATGAGGTATAATATATTGAAAATTGTTGATAAGGTATCATATATCTGATTTTTAGATTTGTATTTATTTTATGTAAAATTGACATTATCTCCAAATATATTTTAATATTTAATATTTTTATATTTTTTTGGCAATTACCCATATTTATATAGTCACAATATTCTTAAGTTCCACAATAAAACATACTTCTCTCTCTCGCAACAAATGCCACAGGGGTCTTGATAATTACTGTTAACAAATAAATGCCCGGTACAACCTAGTTGTGGTAAAGATAAGACATATTCTTAATGCGGTTAAAAAATAGACTTAAACTACAATGTGTATACTAGTATTGTGATAAATGTATAAAACAGGTAATTAATTATAATTTTCCATGTTAAGAAATACAACGTATTAAAATCAATTAAATAACATTTTATAATTTTCTTTATCCCTTTTGTATGTTTAATGTTTGAATCATAGTTTGAGGTATGATTCATGAGAGAGAGAGAGAGAGAGAGAGAGAGAGAGAGGAGAGAGAGAGAGAGAGAGAGAGAGAGAGAGAGAGAGAGAGAGAGTTGAGTTAAGATGAACAATTTTGATTGGTGGATTGAAATAGAGGCTAATTTATGGACCAATCACATCCTTTGGATTTGTTCAAAATCAGTATCATCAACAAGAAGAAAGTAACATCTTCAGGACAAACAGCTTTGGAAAATGTTGTAAGTTACTTTTTTACGTTATGGATTATACTATTATAAGAACATAAGCATCTTTTACAGTACATATTATATCATTAATCAATAATGTTTTCACATTTTACAGTCTGTATAATCTTTTATACATCTTAATAAAAATGTTTCATCTAGAAAAAATTTGTAGCTATCTTGGATTTTGACATAATTTTTATGCTGACGTCTTTGTTTTTGAAATATGGCTCTTACTTTAAGAAATTTGTCTTTGTTATTGTGAAAAGCTACACATACATTAAAGATTAAATCAGATTTTATCACATTTTGTTCATCTTATAATTCTCTTTTATACAAAATTCTATGGTTTCACAGGGGTCCCTAGAATTTCAGGTTTTTATGTGAGATTTTAAAAATAAATAAATTGATCAATAAATAAATAGAACTAACTAAATAAATAAATAATATTAAATAAAAGGCTAATGCCTTTTATTAATAATTAATTAATTATCGATTACTGTGTAGGATATTCATCTATCTATCTATCTATCAAGAACATGTTCTAATTTTTTATTTTATTTTACGTCACACTAACATGGTAATAAGGGTTATTATAGAAATAATGAAATTGTGGAGAATTAAATAAGGATATAATTATGATGAAAGAAACCACAATGATAATGAATAAGAAAACAAAATTACAACTAAAACCAGAAAAAAATGATTTTAATAATAATAATATTATTATTATTATTATCATTATTAATGATAATAATAATAAAACATGGGATATTCGCTGAACTCGATTAGGTTTTCTTGAGAATTACATGGTATAAAATCAGTGTTTTGTTAAAGAGGTATACAAGTATATCATTTTACCAGAGGCGGGGTATTTCTTTCATAGGGATGAAGTTGACTAGTTTTATTTATTGTAAATTATTGTATCTCACATGGGAAGTCAGCAACACTAAACTCCAGCAGACAGAAAATATTTTGAGGCTTGTCCAAATTTGCCGTGTCACTTTTTAAATAAAAGCATGACAGATACAAAGAACGAATTTTAGTTATTTCGGCAAAAAGTCAATTTGACACCTAGTCATTTCGGCACCTGACATTTTATTTCGGTCCTGAGTCAATTCGGCGCCGGCAATAGGTCATTACGGCAACTCGTCCGAAAAATTGGCTAAGACCACAGGGACTCGTAATTAACAACCACAAAAAAGTAAAATAAAATAAAATAAAACTACTATCCACGTATCATAAAAAGCGGCAAAAAGATGCAATCAATCGTATCCTTATTTCACGAACCTAATTTTCCCTTCATTATCATTTCAACCTCATTTTTCTAAACGCAAAACTTATTTTTCTTCCGTTTTGTGACTAAAATATTTCTGAGCTACTGATTTATTGGGTTTTTAGATAACAGAAAGTATCAAAATTAGCACTAGTCTTAGTCGGAATTGCCTCTCGGAACCTAATTCACACACACACACACACACACTACTATCTAAGTAGCACAAAAAGATGCAAGAAGATTCACTCGGTCGTATCTTTAACTTAATTTTCTCTTTATTACCATTTCAAACTCATTTTTCTCAGTTTTAATCCGCTAAATGCATATTTAGTTTATATTCATTTTTTCATTGTTTTTAGACTAAAAAGAACTGGTGGTTTATAAAGGACAAAAAAGAAGTCAAGCTGACTGGGTGAAAGAAAAAGTCGTGAAGATGATAAGAAATGTAGACATTGTGTCAACGGAGTAAAATTTGCAGAAAAAAAGAATGGAAAGCAATTTAGTATGAAAAGTTAACAACTTCAGAAATAACCGTGCAAATATTATGTTATAGTCATAACCAAGGATTCAACACAAGGGAATTCTAGATTCCAGTAGTATCTTATTACATAATTTGAATGACTGTTTGATAGTATTAATTTGAGTGCCTAGGATACAAATCTTGAAATTTAGAACAAAGTCAATTTTACCTTAAATATTGTATATTCAGCAAATTTAGCCGTACACCTGAGATTGATGTCAAACTGTAATTTCTTTGATTAATGTGCAATATTTTAACTTCAGACTGAGATTGTAAACAAATATTTTAAGTAAATAAAGTTTCATTACCTTTGTATTTTAAAAGCTTGTCTTTGAAAATATTTGAAGCTTACCGAATATGTTCAAATTTATCGAATTGTAAAATCATATATATCAGTAAAGGTGGTATGAAATCACATGATGGTATAAAGATAAAAGGTTGCTAAATAGAAAATGTACTGTTCGGATCATAGAGGAATCTGATAAAACATACAATAATGAAAGATTGTGTAAAGATAGGAAACGTCATTATACTGGTATAAGAAAGACATATGACATGATTTTGCTGATATAATAAATGCATGAATAGCATGGTTAAAATCTGCTGAGCTCTATAATACTGATAGATTAATTAAAGTGTTAGATTTGGATTTTGATATAATATTGGAATTTTGATTCATAAATTCATAACACGGAGCAGTTTAAGACAAGCTATAAGTTTTTACATATCTTCCTAAAGTATCATTTTTATGCTTACATGATTGGTTTTTTGTATATCTGTATTTCGCATTGTATAAACAAGAGTGGTCTAAAGCGAGCGTTTACGAGTCAAAGTGTCTCTAACCGCTTGGGTTCGAATCCCACTCTGGACAAATCCTAGTGTGAGGAAGTTGGTCGATTCACTTGCCGAAGGTCAGTGGTTTTCTCCAGACACTCCGGTTTCCTCCACCATCTCAGAACTAACACCCCCTCGAAATAAGTGAAATAATCTTGGTTGGGGCATAAAACACTATAACCCTTTCCACTACACTCCGTCATATAAACCATTCAAGAAAAAATTTACAGTAATGATCCATACTCTGTGAGTATACATCAAAATATGCTCCGTCAGCATATAAGTGTTTAGTTGTAAACAATGATGATCTAAGCCAAATATGAAGTGGCTGTTAGATTGATAATTATCTTATTTAATACTACTAAAACAATTATTTCCATACAAATTTCACTGAAAGCGAAAAATTTTAAAATATACTTGGAGCATTTAATGCACGTGTATGATTTTAAAAAAATCGTTACGTTAGGTTTTAAAGGCTTACAGATGGCTTACAGGGTGTGTTGTTAACCACTTCACCTTTTAAATTTAGGAATACTTATAGAAGGCTTATAGATGGCTTATATTTTGAATGCCAATAAGCCATCTATAAGCCTGGCTTATAGATGGCTTATAGGTCATCTATAAGCAGCTTATAGATGGCTTATAGACTCGTATAAGCCAGCTATAAGCCACCTTTAATCCACCTATAAGCTGGCTTATAGACAGGTTTTCGTCCTGTGTTAACTGATACGTGTACATAAACATTAACCGAAATGTCAAATTTTTCAGCAACATCTAAATCAAGGAAAGACAAGCGCATACGGAAATTTACAGAGAAAGGCTCCGATTTATTTGATTCTTCTGTTAAACATCATCGGTTTGGAATCAATAGTGCTGGATCGATATTGAACACTTTTTCACACAAATTGAATCGGACCCTGATATGAACAGTTACGCAATATTAAACATTCGAGCCGACAAACACGCAAAAGATTCGTCAGGAAATCACAAAATTCTATGTTTTTATGAGCAAAAAAAACTAGTCATTATGTCCGAATTATGTCTTACATTGATAGTATGTTACATGTCAATCGAAAACGTCTGGATACCAAGAATTTCAATGATTCAGCATCTCAAATTTCTAGCACATCTAAGGCTAAAACGTCGTCATTTAAAATGTCTAAAATGTCGTCGGTCATTGCTAAAAAACGAGCAAAAGCAGAGGCTGAACGCGTCAAACTTGAGTTCATTCAAAAACGTGCCCAGAAAGAAGCCGAGTTAACAGTTTTGAAACAGGAAGAGGAACTCGCGGTTGCAGAGGCGGAAGTTGAAGCACTCAAATCAATAGATACTGACGATTTGTTAACAATCGACAAAGTTTCTTCTTTAAATTGTGCACCGAACACCAATCAGAATGTACCAGACTACATTATTGACCCATTGCGGTATTGTTAAAATCCAATTTCACAACTGAATGCTACGCAAATGCATTTACCACAATATCTGTCCTCATAGACCAAGCACAGGGTGTTAACATACGTAATGAACTATCGCCCGGTCTGTCGTATAACAATAATACATCAGCAGTTTCTGATTTAACCACGTTCTTGTTACACAAAAACTTGATGTTAATAAGTCTCAGGAAATTATATGATAAACCCGAATCGTTTTCTTGTTGGAAAAATAGTTTCAAGGTTGTTGTAACAGACTTAAATGTGACTCCTACGGAAGAAATAGACCCGCTTATAAAAAGTGGCTTGGTACCGACTCTTCAAAATTGGTCTTGAGCATTAAAGTCTCTAATGTTCCCCAACCGACAATCGCATTACAACAAGCTTGGGAACGGTTGGACGAACGGTACGGAAGCCCAGAGATGATAGAATGGACAAATTTCCGAAAATAACAAACAAAAAAGTATTAAGTTGGGGAACCTGCATGATAATCAGACAATAAGTCACAAGCGTTTCGCAGGGCATATCTTTTAGATAACAGTTTGAGTAAAAACGCCGTCAATCGAGATCATATGTTGACATTAATGAAAGGTATTATAGACAACGGTCATGCTAGTGTAGCACCGCCGCTGCAATCGGACAAAGAACGATGGTATTTGGCAGTATTTGGTGTTTAACACCACAAAAAGCCCAATCAAATAAGAGGTGTGATTGATTCCTCCGCCAAGTTTAAGCATGTATCTCTAAATGAAGCTCTGCTCATGAATCTTATCATACAAATGCTTAACTAGGCGTTCTTATCCGATTCAGCAAAGAACAGATAGCGGTTATGTGTGACATTCAGCAGATGTTCCATTAACAACTTTAATGTTCGATGTGTTTGGCAACCAGCCGTCTCCGGCTATTGCGAACTATGGATTACGCAAAGTTGCACAAATCGGCGAAAACGCTTTCGGTACCGACGTAAAATACTTCATCCAGGAAGATTTGTATGTAGACGACGGTCAATTGTCACATCCTACGGCTACACAAGCTATTAGTTTGATCTAGCGATCTGAAAAAGCGTTACAATCAATATAAATATATTTAATCAGAATAAATACATCATAAAGCAGCATACTCAGATGTTGAGCTCTATTTTGCTGGTTATTAAGTTTGTAAACAGATCTCGTCTGTAAGACAGCACAGTAATAAAAAACCGTTCTTTTTTTTATCAGGTTTAATGGGTATTAATCATAATAAAAATAGGATACAGAACAATATATTTTGTTTTTAATACAGACATATAAAATTTTAACCCCTCTTCCATCGTTCTGAAACTATTTCATATATTATGTCTGATGAGAATTATATTTGAAATTTTCCTATTCATTCATTACATTAAGTTTGGTTTGTCAATCCTTGTTTTGCAACAAGAGGTTTAAATAGTAATGAACTTTATAAGATAAGATTCCTGGTGTATTAACATATAATAGTAATCTTTGTAAAGAGGTAAATGTTTGTATTTTGCTAAGCATGTAACAAAAAAAAAAAACAAAAAAAAAACGAAACTATACTCAAGAAGAAAATAAAATTTAAACAAAAGTTATTATTATTATTATTATTATTATTATTATTTAAAGTACAAAATCCTTTTATTCTGCAAAGCTTACACTTTTTACACTAAGTATGAGTACGTTTATTAAAATCTAAGAGTATATCTAATGCAAAGAATCCGTTAGCTAGATTTGTAAGATAGTTGCATATAAGACAGAGCAAAATTAAACAGGTTTTTTGTTATTTATCTCTCAATTTTCTTTTGGCTGTTAAATATGTAAAATATTACACATCATGAATGCAGAATAAATGTATTCAAAAGTCAAATACATAAACATTCCACCAACATATTTAAATCTTCAAATCTATTGTAGAACATACATATATAAACACATGTGAATTTATATGCAAGAGGTATTTTTGATATTGTTTGATATTACTGTAGATATCGTTTGTATTAAGAATATCAACATAATAAATAAAGGTGTGTGTCTGTCTGTCTGTCTGTGTGTGTGAGTACATTTTATGTGAGATTGTTTGTTTATTGTGTATGTGAATTGTATTTAAAAAAAAGAAAAAAGACAATCTGAAAGAAAAGAAAGATTAGAGAAGCTATTAAACTTGAAGAATTTAGAAAATTTGGAAATAACTGATAAATATTCAAAGAACAATTGATAAAATCCAGACAGTATTTTTGGTAGAGTCATTTTAAATAAATTGAATTAACGTATTGTATAAAATTCTGCAATTAAAAAAACACGCATTTTCTTAATTCTACCTTATATTTATGTTATTTGAATAGTATATTTTTTATTTCACGTTCACAGTGTTTACGTGACATAAATTTTGTATATTGTTTGACATCATTTATGAAAAATTGCAAAATTGGTTTTATTTGTGGAGACATTTTCCTTGTGCTATATTTATTCATATAAATATAGAAAATAATTAAATAAGATGAAAAATTATATTATTTATTAAATACTAGCTATGTTATATGTTTTCTAAAACAACCGTCAAGTTGTAAAAAATTACCTTTGACGTCATTTCTTTAATTATATTTTATCTTAATTTGTTATAATATTTTTTAAATTTTATTTTGATTTTACTATTTTATTTTTCCAGTGGTTGAACTGGTATAATTCTTTAATTAAACGTCATCTAACTTAGATATACATTCTTTTCCCTTTTTTCAAATCTCCAAAATGTTTAGATCATCTACTTTGCATTAGTTTTCATTAACTTGTGGTTGCCTTTGGTGTGACTAATGAGAATGGTTTGGAATGTGAGATGTGCAATATGGGACAACAGAATTAAACACGTAATTTTTGTTTAATTTTCATTACCCCTGAGCGGGTACCGCTACTAGAGGTGTAAAATTCCCTGAGGGTATCCTTAACTCAGTAGGCAGAACTTTGTGCTGTCAAAAAATCTACCTTGTGGTAAAATTTTTCGCTGTCTTTATTTTGGAAATGATTATTTTAGAAGCAACCTGCTTACAATTAAATTGTTGACGCAAAAATAATTGCAAGTCTAGGCTAATCAAGAAGTTTTATGGCCGTGATCACAATATTATTGAGAAGTATGAAGTCATTGTATTTAAACTTATACTGGATATATTTGACTTACCATAGTTCCTTCTTTCTTTCATTCTCAATGTTGACTTGCACATGACGTGTGTAGTTAGCTAGACAGGAGGTGCTTACCTTCCGCAGCAATCGGCCTCACATTTTGATAGAAGTTCACGTGTATTACTTAATTTTCCAGCTTTCAAAGATTCACGATTGTGATTTGTAGAAGGACCGGTATGTTTGTGTTTTATTTATATCTCACCTAAAGTTTGTTCCCTAAGCCAAAGCTTCCCTTAGGTAGATTTTGATTCATATAATTTGTGAACTTTGGATTCATTATCATTGAAATATTTGGATATTTGGCTTATATTTTATCTATCAACACATTCACCCCTAATGTGACTGATGAGGACATTGAATGTCAAATGCAGAAATAAAATCATAAAATATTTAAATCAATAAAAATCAGAATAACGTAATGAAAAAGTAAGACAGAGGGAACTGTACTGAATTTATTGTTATGTTCAACTAAATATTTACAATTGTAAAGGGTGTCTATATACATAAAAAGTTGTTTACATGCATGATGGTTGTTTCATTTTTTAAATGATATTTCTTGTTTTACGTTTTACGAACTTTTAAATTTACTTTAGTGACTTCTTTTTATACAATAAACTTTTAAATGTATTTACAAAATAATTACTTTTTGGGTGCGACTAATGTAAACTTCTAAATATGTAGTAAATTACGTTTTACCTGTCTTTATTAATTTATTTAGTAGTTAATTATATTAAAAGACAAAAATGTTTTCAAATATCTTTTTGCCAAATTTTCCCAATTAATCTCCCTCTTTCTATCACACACACACACACACACACACACACACACACACACACACACACACAATATGAATAACATATTTGTTTTTTTTTATCACGTCTTTTGATTTTTTTCTGACTGTTTCAAAGACTCATAATTCATTATTTATAAGTGGAACTTGACACAAAGCGGTAAAGATACTTAAAATTGAACACATAATACCTCCACTCTGATTCAATAGAAATTTGATTGATATGACATTTTAGTGGTACTTAAATTTATCAACGATTTGTAGAAAAAGGAATGATTATATCATCGTGTTTAAATTGATCAAAACACATGAGAAAGCTTTTTTTCAAATGATATTCTTGTTATCTCTCCTTATCTAGAAAATCGATTTATAATATAATTTTTTGAAACCAGTCATTTGTTATTTGTTTCATATTTGCACCATCATTTCTGAACAACAACATAGAAACAGCGACCGATAGAATCATTGTTTTATTCTTAAACGAAAATATCCTGTAATTTGAATCGACAATAGTATCCAAAATGTAAGAAAAGATTAGTGCATAAGAACATAGAAAACAAAACAATAAAATTATTGCACAAGGACGTTATACCTTGCCTAACAACACACGATCAAAACATCACTAATTTTTTCACTATTATTGCCTATACTCCGTCAAAGTGCTGTATTAAAAGAACTTATAAAACCAAATGATATAATCCACAGCCGGAGTTAATAAAAAAAATCTAAAGAAACATGTAATAAAAACAAAGTTTTAATCTGTGGTCGAAGATAAGATAGTGGAAAAGACTTGAGTTCTAAACGGAAAGAGGTCCGTCAGAAAAAACGGCATAATTTTCACATAAAAATCAAGTATGAATTGTGACAAAAAATGTCTTATATTGAATCACACGCGAAGGCTGCAGGAAAAATAATATTGGACAAACAGGTAATACTTTAATTGAAAAAACCCGTATACATAAACAGCAGATCCGACAACCAGAAGCTCGCGACATTCCGCTTAGTGAGCATTTTGTGAGGTTCATCTTCAAAATTATGACTTTTTACAAATTTTTAAAGGACAATAAAAATTAAAACCAAAGAGTAGAAAAAATGTATTTTACAAATATCTTCAAAGCAAACTGTAACGAATGATGAGTTATTTCGCTTTTAAAAAACTTTTCTCTGAAAACATAAGAACGTCATTAACTTAATAATGACGTGATAAATATGTATTCGGAATTTTTCATAATATTTTTACTATTATAACTTTTATCATTATTTTGATATGCCAAATTAAACTAGTTCCATAGTTCCATTATCGACAAACTTTAATTTTTGTTGCCTGTTTAGCACAAAAATAAAATCAGCGAAATACGTTTCAAAAACTGCACAAAGAAAGTTTATTTCAGGTTCTACAAAATAGCATTAAAAAGATCATATGCTTGGATTCTTCTTTAACCTTCCGTCACATCCGGCCTTACTTCTTTGTTCACATGTATAACTAATTTTGCCAGCATTTAAAGTTTTAACCTTGTTTTTTGGATTGTGATTTGGACAAGGACTGGTATGTTTGTTTTATTATTACATAAATGTTATGTCACCTACCCCTTCCTTTTGAATGATATTAAAAATTCTTACCATCAAAATAACTTGTTAAAAGTATTTCTAATAGCAAAAGATTAAAAATCAAACAAAGACTAGTTTTTGTATACTCCAAACACTTCATGTTTTTTATCTTAAAATCTTATTGCTTGACGCACCACGTTCAATAAAATAAAACAAACATACCAGTCCTTGTCCATATACTATGACAGATCAGCATCGCACAAATAATCTCGATAACCATGAATAATAATGATAATAATAATAATAGATTTGATAAATTCAACGTTTTGCATATACACCCTTTTTCTTTCTTTTAAATTTTGGCTATTAATTCTGCATGATCACGCACAAATAAAGATACATGCTGTTATTAAAAATGAAACTCCTTTATTCGGTAATGTCAGACTACTTATTAACTTCAAGCCTTTGTTTTCCTTCTTTTTTATTTCGCAATCAAATGATGGCAGTGTCTGGCCTTTAGATCCATTCTTCTTTATACTGTAAAATACAATATGTTCCCAGATATCGTCCTCAGCTATTGGTCTTTATTCTACAATTGGCTTTAAACCTCTTATTTTAACATTTTACTTATTTTTTTCTCCAAAATCTTGTGCCTTTGGATGTAGTACGGATGAACAAAACTTCGATAGTTCATGTTTTATTTCGTCTATTCTTAATACTTAAACATTGGGATTTTACCGGCACGGACACACTATATACTACAACAATACTCGAACACAAATGGAAATACAATAAGTTATTTAAATGTTCATTAGATTTATCATAAATACATACAATGTTGTTTTGAAATGGAACGTAAATACAAAAAGGTTTAATTTCTTTTTAAAGAATAAATCTCGTAAGATATTATAAATGTTGCGAAGTTTAACCCTTAATACAAAATAAATGGTTTGTCTTTTGTAGACAAATTTGAATTAAAATCTTAATTCAATATTTTATACATGCTGAAGTCCATTGTTTGATAGTTATTTTATCAGTTTGTGTATTTTGTTTAATAAAGACAACATTAAATTATTTTCGTAATGTAGTAATTAATTTACCAGACTTGAAATCTAAAGAATGTTATATAAGAATCATAATTTATAATATGGCTAAACATTAACTCTTTAATTGGCAGATACGCCATTCTGATTTTGTACGGTCTGTTACACAATGTTTGGTGTAAAATTGTTAAAACTTGACCGATTGGTGTCAATTTGGTACCATATGAAACTAAAGAAAATTGTCAACAAATTATATTCTTCGAGTGTTTTGATGCGGAATATATTTCAATTCGATTTTTTAAGTTGAATAATACGAAGCGATCCCGTTCCTACGTAGTGAATAATTAAGAGTGCCGTAAAAGTACAGAAAAAGTAATTCATTCAAACTTTGAAATTAAGTTTCAAACCCAAATAAAAACCACATATTTATAAAGAGCAGGAAAAGGTTGTTTGATTTATGTAAAGAAATAATAACTTGAGCCATAAATAACATCGAATTCATTACTTCGAACAGCTACCACTTTTGATTTTTATCATGTTTTATTTTGACGTTTTTGCCCGCACCGGAAAAGCAAAACGTTTCGTTCTTATTTTACATGGTGACACTGTTTGATGCATCTTTGTAAGTGAATTTTGGAACTTTGATTGACAAATTTGATGTAATTAAAAATGATTTCTTTTCTATTTTATACACATATAAAAATATAGAATTTTAGAAATTATTTTATTAACAATTTTAAATCTTCGTCAAATGAATTTGAGGTAAAACTTGCATTTGAAAATAAAAATTTTTACGTGGCATTTTAAAAACTTTATGGTTGAGTCAATGTAGAACTCTAAAATCCCGATTGAATCAATTTATCAGTTTTTTTAGCAATCAATTTGGAAATTTTATTTGATGCTTTTCTAAAATATTTTTATACCAGGACGATCGAAATACCACTTTAATTAGATGGTAGACATCGATTTGAATATATGTTTTCAAGAGAATAAATTTATCATTGCCGAGTATCAAAATGTATGTACCGCGTCCATGTCGGGTAATCAGTCCGCGCAAGAAAATAAATAAATGATTAAATAATTATAATAAAATAAGAAATAAAAACTACATTTGCTTTATATCAGAACAAGACATATATTTAAAAGCAACTGAATGCCAGGATTGTCATTTGCATAACCCATGCACCAGGCACATGTTCACTGCATAAAATTTGTCTTTTCCTACGTCCGTACAGTGTTTCTAAAGATATAAAGGTTCGGCTAGGGTTTAAAATGATAGCTATATATCATGACAAAGAATATATAAATACAAAGTCAAAGTTGTGAAATAAATAGAATTGATTGTGGTTATTGGTTTATTACAGCCAATATGTCCCAGGGTCAATGATTTGTTTTGAAAAAAAGTCTAGGTAATGTCCGTGTGGTTCTTGTTTTTAGTAAACAAAAAAAGTTATGACACAAAATAAGGACGAATTATTGAAGTTACAGAAATTTAAAAACCTGCATATATAATGACTGGAAAAGAGAACTAATTTTATTTGATTTTTTTTTTTCATATTTTATACATAAAGTTTTCAAACTATAAAAACAAATACAAAATTAAGTTAAAAAAAATTATAAAAAATGAAAAAATTAAGAAGAAAAAAGGGACTTTAATGATTAAGTCATCAATATTTTCGGGAGAATTTTTTTTAAGTGTTCAACACTTGTTGCTGAATCAATGGTACTTGCTGCCAGGCATGTCAGATCTCAGATTGGCTCTGATTATTTTTGCACCCTTTATTCTCCTATATAAACATATAGAGAAACCTGTCATCACACATGGGTCCTCCGATCGTTGCAAGTTTCATGAGAATCTTTCGAACTGGTTTCAAAAGTCACAGGATGGATGGTACTTGCTGCCAGGCATGTCAGATCTCAGATTGGTTCGATTATTTTTGCACCCTTTGTTCTCCAATATAAACATATAGAGAAACCTGTATTAACACTTGGGTCCCCCGATCGTTGCATGTTTCATGAGAATCTTTCGAACTGGGTTCAAAAGTCACGGGATGGATGGTACTTGGTGCCTGGCATGTCAGATCTCAGATTGGTTCCGATTATTTTTGCACACTTTATTCTCCTATATAAACATATCGAGAAACCTGTCACAACACATGGGTCCCCCAATCGTTGCTCGTTTCTCGAGAATCTTTCAAACTGGGTTCAAAAGTCACGGGATGGATGGTACTTACTCCTCTCTACCAAGTAAAGTAGTGCACTAAAGTAGTACTTCTGCTAAATACACTTGACGTTTTAACAACGATGACTCATCGAATCTGATAGCAATTAGGATAATACTGTTCTGATAATATTGGGTCTCTGGAAGACTATTAACACTTCTTAATAGCATTTGCCCATATGACGAAAGTCGTGAATGATATTTGAGTCTTCAGCAACATAGCGCTCTCCTCCCTCAACCGCCCCTCCCACTTAACTATATTAACGAGGCATTTGGGGTCGATCTTGTGGATTTTTTTTTTTGACTAATATATAATGTATGAATAACGACATGAAATGCAGAGTGATGAATGTTAAAGTTCCCTATAGCGTGAGTGTATGTAAGAAGGATATGAGTAGGCAACCGTTACTTCATCATTGTGTCATTTTTTCTAAAATTTTTTTAAATTCTTTTTTTTTATATTGTTTTTTATTTCCATAATATATAATACTGATACATGAGATGATGATGATGGCCTGAAATTCAAGCCTCTATTAACCAGTGACAATAACCACATTATTTTCTAACTTCTGCCAACTGTAACAGCACAGGTCTTATGCATAGTATGAGTAAACAATTTAATATAATCTTGACCCACTTAAAATTTGGTATAGAATTTTGTGGAAGCTTGAGATCACCAATAAATTCAAGAATCTTCTGCAGATTGTAATCGAAGTTTCTTTGACAAACCTAATGTCTGACATTGCAGATTACTCTGTATATATTTGGGATGCGGTGGATTATTCACTTGCCTCTCACCAAGGTGCGCTGGGTTCAATTACCAGGCTTTTTATTTGGTATGTCATTGGTACCGAAAAATAACTGTATCTATATTGAATTTTGTGAATGTGTAAAGAAATTATATTGCCATAGTACAGAGAGTAGAAATCAACTTTTTGTCAAAATTTTTTCTAAATGTATCAGAAAAGATTACAGTTTCTTTTATTATTTGTGAAATTTTGTATTAACTGCTTGAAGACGATACAAATTTCAAATGGAAATTTTACATAAATTGATAGCTTCCGTATTCCATCTCAAGTGTTATGAATACAAAGCTGAACTAAATTTCAATAGTAGATCAACTTATCTTCTATTTCATTGTGTGTGTGTGTGTGTGTGTGTGTGTTCTTTTTTCACACCCAGAAGTACAGTTGACTCTCGTTAATTCGAAATTGAAGGGTTGGGTGAAAAATTTCGATTTATCCGAATTTCGAATTAACCGTTTTGATCACTGACGATCAGAAACAGGAGTTAACTCTAAAAGTAAAGCGCTCTTCTATTGCTGTAACGTATAATAATGCTTACAACTGACACTGAAAATTTACGATTAAGGTTAAATTAAACATTTAAAATTAAAAATAATTTTTTGCACAATAAAATAAGCCAATCGGAAACTTAACCGGAAGCTACAAGGTTTCATTGAAATTTGTTAAACACTAACTATCATCGGGCAGGCTTAGTTAAAGTTTCATTTATTCATAATCATAACTTCTTCATCTGTAATCCTTATCGTCCGAACTTTGTGATTATTGAAATCATGGCTTGCCATGTCACAGTAGCTGAATGGTGTATACAATTTGGCTCGACAGATTAATTAAGTTTAAGCGTAGCAGTTAGCGTTGGGTATTCTTGTGATCAATGACTGTGGAAGAATGGACCGCCCACTTTTTAATTTTACACCAATGAAATGTTTTCTTTTACTGACAGGCGCTTTACCATGACCTGACCGGAAGAGAAAATCGTGAAAATAGCATGGGATACCGACTTCCTTTTTCATGTGTATTTTAAGTCGGATATAAATCTTCAAAGTAAACCGACATTTCCTAAACAAGAGACGGATTAATTATTTCAAGTATAAATCAACATTTTTATGATAAAATATTTTTGTGTACATGTAATTGTTTTTTTATTTTTATTTTGCCGCTTAGTTTCAACTTGTTGTTTAAACAAATCCAAATTACGATAAACAAGGAAAGTATATTTCGATTTAAACGTTGGAAATTTTCTGTTATCTGGACCGAAAAATCCCTTCGATTTAAGCAAAATTTCGAATTTCGGTATTTCGATTTAAGCACACAAATTTGCATAGAAATACATAGCGATCTGTGTTTAGATCTATAAAAAATTAATGTAAATAAACCAAATTTTACAAAGGAAAAAGAATTTGATCATAAAGTATTATTCATATATTACCTACAGGTAATTTGAGGATCCGATGACATAATTTGTATTACGTAACAAAATATGTATTCATCTTCTTAATTTGGATTTGTTACAAAATGTTTTGTAGTTTATGAGCAACTGAATTTAAATTTCAACTATTTAGCATTTTGTTACCAATATAGGAATCACAACTATGAAAAGAAATGGTATGCCAAATTATTGAGACAGGTGTTATGGTGCAAAATTGACAGACTTTTATTTTCGGACTCTTTTTCATAATTTAACTTTTCAAATGCAAATAAAAAATCAATACATAATTTTTAGTATTTTAATTGAAATTCATAATCTTAAAAGGCAAGTTATTCTTGATGTTAATTTCTCGTTTGGACAACAAAATCAGTGTTGTTTTAAGTTATTAGTCTGATTTAAGGACACTAATTTATAAGTGACTGTGACACCTTGATTCGGATGGATTATAATAAGCTAACCATTAGTGGACAGGGTGGAATTTTAGTAATTGACATTTCTGTCTCAAATTAAGTTGATGTTATTTTACTAATTTCCTTTCTGTTTTATGTATAATGTGATTATCAAATAATTGTTACTGTTTGCATTAAAATTGTTTTATGAACCAACTGTTAGGCAGTTGGAGTCGGACGCTTGAACCGACAACACCCAGCTTTTAAATCAGAATAAACTGTTGAAACTGGTATGCATCTTATTTTGTATTTAGCGGCAGTTAAGTTTAAGTGATAAAAAATAATAATAATAATTGCAAGTAAGGTCAAGAGAACCTTAATTTAGCGTATGCCCAAATAGCGGCATAATACAGGTATAGTAACTCAAGTAACATCTATCTTACAGAATGAGATAAGCAAATTGTATTGATTAATAAACATGTTAATCCAATTACATGATTAGGACACATGACCTACAGGTAATAAACTTGGCACTGTTCCATGTGCTATTTAAACCTGGACATTCAGAAGAAAAATAGTGAACTGCATGATTTTTAATCTAGATTTGCCCAACATCTGTACTTGAAAAGTTTGCCATTGCATCACATAAGTAGGGGAGCAAGATTAATTATTGCAGTATTTTTGCTAACAATGCAATAGATATTGCAATACAAATCAGGTTATTTAGTAAAAGATAGAGATTGCTTTTCATATACATATGATGCTTGATTCTTAAATTTTTATAATTATCAACAAGTATTGAGGATGTACTAAGAAAACGTGTATTAAATGTTGCCATTCATCTGTTCATAAAAGTTTGCTCTCAAGTTTGATGATTTGAAAGAATTAAACATTTACAAATTCAGTTAAATTTTATGGTGAAATTGTCTCAAACCTGTTCCACTTAATAATGTTTTAATATAGTAACATATATTTTTTAGCTCAGTGGTAGAGCACTAGCCTATATTGCGGGAGGTCCCGGGTTCGATCCCCGGTCCGACCCTGCATTTTTCTTCCTCCTATTACAAATGCATCCCACTTCTTGTCCTTACAACAATTGAAAAAAATACTGAAAAAAACGTTACAAAAATATGAAGTAAATAATTCCTAAACAATAGCAATGTGTAGTGTAGGAAAAACATTAAACATTTATTTCCTTTTCATTTTATAATTATGTCCCTTTTGATTATTTAGAGTTTTAATTCTTATAAGAACATCATCAGTATTAAGTATTGTCTTAGCAAGCTAAACGTTGTATTCAGAATGCAGAACGAACACAACATTAATTATGAAGTTGTTTTAAAAAGTCTCTATACAATAGAACGTCTGTGCAATGTGTTTGATTACTATATATTTTACAACACTTCTTATAATACTTGTAGTCATATTAGTTGTTGCATTGAGTCAACAAAGATTTGTCATGACTTATTATATATGACATGAGTAACTCATGTCAAAGGCATGGTGTCTTTAAATACTGAGCTTGAAAATCATACTGACAAACCATTAAAAATTATCATAATGGATGACAACAGAGTTAAACGTGAGTTTGTCAATGTTTCCATTTTTGGTCTGCCCTTTGAGATTCAAGATGACATTGTAACAGCCAAAATTGGGAAATATGCAAATGTTGACTCAATCACGAGACCTAGCTTTATTATTATTATCCTTCCATACAAACTGGAGTACGTGTAGTTAGGGTAAAAAATATCCATAAGCCCGTACCAACTAAACTATACATTAAAGGAAAACAAATTTACACAAAATACACAGACCAACACTCGGGGCGACTTTGTTATAATTGTAAACGGTCTGAGGGCCACCATGCGTCTGAATGTCCATATAAAGAGGCAATAGACAATCAAAATTATCAACAGACATACCTTAAACATCTGTACAGTGTAGATACAGAGGTAGGGGAAACCGAACACGTAGATATACAACCAAATGACCCCTTGGGTCTTATGTCATCAACCTTTCATGGCAACAATGAGGAACAACTTGATCTACAGAGTACCAAGGAGTTTCCTCCTTTATCACCTTTAGGTGACGATAAACACGGATATATAACTCAGAAAGATTTTGATAATCAACTTATTGCTATGGTAGGGGAACAAAGCTATTTACAAGAATCAGACCTAGAAATTGAACTGTCTGAGAAATTTGAGCTTTGACCTACTGAAATAAAAGTAGATGATGTTTCAAATGATGTGGAACACGAAGGTACAACACATTTGTCTGTAAAATCCAGAGTTTACATAGATTCCTTTACTACTCAAAATATTAATCTGCCCGGGCACTGTATGAGTCAGGGTCGTGCACAACATAACATTATTAATCGTAACAATCAATCTGATACTTCTGATGACGACTTTGTAGATTTAGTCCCTGATCTGGATCTGGAAGTTGAATCTCCTGTTAAACAGGATGGAATGAGATCGTTTCAGAAATTAAATAGAAAAAGGTCTAACGCAAGGAGAAAGAAAAATAAAAAGAATTTTAAAAAATTTGATACATTGATATCATATAATGATCTACATCATAAATCTTATACTAATACACTGTACTACTAATATCACAAAATCAAAATAAAAAATAATAAAAAAAAAATCTTCAAAATTATACATTATTTCACTTTAGAAAGCTTGATGGCTGCAAATTATCATCTTTAAGACATGCAAATAATAACACTTAATATCAGAAAAAATGTAAAAAATAAAATCGAAGTGATTAACAATTGTCTACACTATAGTGATATACTATGTCTGCAAGAAACAACGGTAATAACAAATAGTTTGGAAATTGAAATAGAAAATCAACTTAATGTAAAATAAAAATAATGGCACAACTAGAAGTACAGCTATTCTGGTTAAAAACACTTACAAAATAATATAAGAGAAATAGAAACTCATACATTTTTTAAAGGTCGTCTTATATGTATAAAATTAAAAATATGTAATGATGTAATAAATATTATTAATATATATGCACCAAATAACTATCAACACTCTGAAGAATATTATGCAAATCTTTTACTATATATACAACAATACTTTGTAAACACTGAAACAAACATTTTACTTGGGGATTTTAATATGGTGGAGGATAAATTAGATGTAAAATCTGGTATTATTAATTACAACAAAAATTCTATAACAACATTAGGCAAGAGTAAATAATACTTAAATTTGTCTGATATATTTAGAACTCTGCAAAAAAGCGATATTATTTTCACACACTTGCCATCTATAAACTCGGGAAATAGACTTGATAGAATTTACATAACTCAACCTAATCTAATGAAAATAAAACAAATAACTCATAAACCTCCTAATTTTACTGACCATAAACCTGTTATTATAGACTTGGTTATCGATACAGATAAATGGGGAAATGGATATTGGAAAATAAATAATTCTATATTACAGAATAATGACTACAAATTACTTATAAAAGAATTCTGGTTAGAATGGCAAACTAAAAAATTAAGTTTCATCGATCCTGTATTATGGTGGGAAAAGGGAAAAAACCAAATCAAAAAAATCACAATTAAATATTGTATAAAAACAAAACAAAGTAATGAAAAAGTAAGACTAGATCTATATAAACAGTTAGAAGGATTGGAAAAAACTAACTATAAAATTGAAGATAAAATAATGTTGGAAAATAAAATAATTAGTTTAAACAATATAACTAAACAAGGTATATTAATAAGGTCAAGACTAGATTTCACAGAAGAAGATTATGATAATATACGATTCTTTAAAAACCAAGAAATTAAAAATGGTAATAAAAAAGCAGTTAAAATCTTAAAGGACAAACACGGTAATTTAATAACTGACAAACTTAATATAATAACTTAGTCACTACTTATTACAATGATCTATATAGCTCACAAAATATACCAGGCAATGTTATTGATGGATATTTAGAAGATATAAGTTTAAATTATCTAGATACTGTAGATAAAGAAGAACTTGACCACTTTATAACAGAAGAAGAGTGTAAAAAGGCATTGCACCAATTCCAAAATAATAAAAGACAGGGAATAGATGGTCTATCAAAAGAATTTTGTCAAACTTTCTGGGATATATTGAGGTCTGACTTAACTGAAGTAATAAATAATATTTATCTTGAACAAACCCTTCCAGATACTATGAAAAATGCTATCATTAACTTAAGTTACAAAAACAAAGGCGACCACCGTGATCTAAAAACTGGCGTCCGATATGCGTCGATTATCAGATAATTTCTAAAATACTGACAAATAGAATTTCAGAAAAATTAAATAATCTTATTAATATCAATCAAACAGGGGCAGGTAGTAACAAAATTATTCTCAATAACTTTCTAAATATACAATCAATATTGGACTTTATGGAACAAAAAATAATTATAAGGTGCCATCTTCTCATTTGACCAGGAAAAAGCTTTCGACAGAATAGAACATAATGACATTGTAAAACTATTACACAAATATGAATTCCCTAGCATTATAATAAACTGGGTTAAAATTCTATATACAGATATTACTAGCCAAGTTCAAATAAATGGTAAATTATCAAATAAAATAAATATTAGAAGATCTATAAGACAGGGATGTCCTCTATCTATGTTATTATTATATGCTTTAGCTATAGAACCGTTGAGTAACAAGATCAACCATAATAATAACATAGTAGGAATAAATATACCAAACTATCAAACTACTATTAAACCCTTTCAACATGCAGACGATTGCTCTGCTGTCACTACCTCGCTTAATGATTTTGAACACTATATTAATGAATTCAAAAAATCTGGAGCGGCATCAGGTTCTAATATAAATAAGGAAAAAACAGATATTCTACTTATTAATGACACGCCAACTCAACATAATCTCAATAAACCTTTAATTAAAGACCAAATTAAAATATTAGGTATATGGTTTGGTAAAGATCAAGTTGCTAAAAACTGGAAACCGTTACAAGCTAAGCTCGCTGTTAAAACCTGGAAAAATAGAACTTTATCGTATAAATCTGAAATTCAAGTAATAAATACATTTCTACTCAGTCAACTAGGATGTGCTACCCTACTGAACATATTATAAAAGACATTAACAAAACTATACATACTTACTTATGGAATAACAAATTTGAGCTTATATCACGTAATACTATAAATTTGAGATATGAAGATGGCAGGTTAAACTTTCCTGACTTTAAAACTAAACTAAATGCCATGTTAATACATAGAATTAATTCTATTCTAAACGATTAGACACTACCTCGGATATCATTAGCAATATATTGGATTGGGCTTATAATAAAAGATATAACCTCGGATTTTGAGAAAAACAAATTTGTACATACAATAAGCCTACCAAATACTTACTACAAATTTAAAATTATATATCACAAGATAGAAAATAAAATGGATATAGATTGGTATAAAATAACTTTTAAACAATTAAATAATTTGTTATTGTATCAAAATAATTTTAAACCCAAAATACAATCCTTATGTCCTACAGTGGATTTTCATTCTTGCTATATTAACATTAAAAACTGTAAATTCTTAAATAATTTTCAAAAAGATACTCTCTCTTTATATTTAAATTGAAAAGCTATAACCAAGGAAATTTTATATAATAGAAATGTATTACTTGATAATTATAACTGTAATTTTTGTCACAGGAATATAGAAAGTTTTGACCATCTTTTTTATGAATGTCGTTTCTTGCTCAATTTAGAATCTTTGTTAGTAAATGTATTAGTCATACTACAGATTATATGGACTTCATCTATACAAAATTTAACATAGAAAATCAGTTTTCTCCAATATTACTACCATATACAGCTGCTTATATTGACACTGTTATTAAAATAAGACTTCAATAACTTTCAATACCTATCTCGAAAAAATCTGTTGTAATTTTATATATTATGTAAAAGTTATTAATATGTTAAATCTTATTACATTGTAGACACCAATTTCATCTAACAGCACAATCACATCATTATCATTTCATGTAAGAACTATATAATAAAATTATATTAATAAAAAAAAAAAAGAATGACACGATGATGAAGTATTAATGTCTATTCCTCCTCTTACCATTTAACCATCTCTATCTACACACACTGTTCCTACTAGTTTTAATCAATTATTACTTTACATTTTCATCACATAAAACATCTATCATTAAGATTTAAAGACATTGTTACATATTGTAACATATCACATCAGAATTTTCAGCTAATTGAGAAGAGAACAAATTGTTACATAAATATTAAAATATCTTATGTCCAAGATAAATTATAATAATCTTTATCATTTTAAAGATTGTTCAAAGCAACATCTTATATAGCATAACATAAAATACATGCACTGAACAAATTTTTATACATTCAAAAGAATAATAAAATTCAAAATTGAAATATATATCACAGAATATCAAAAAGTTTGCATTAGCATTAAATTAAATCATACATTCCGTGTACAAATTAACAAAAGAAGAGAAAATTTTAAATTAAAAAATTTATTTAAACAAGAAAATAGAATATCAAATATAAGTCAATAGCACTATATTTAGAGTTTATTTATATTACTGAAATGTTATATCTGACCGACCATTCACCTGTTATTTTTGTAACAAATGTGCTTATTCAATTGATAGATGATAATTCAATCAAAAAAAAAAAAAAAAAAAAAAAAAAAAAAAAAAGAAGCTAAATTGGGAGTTGGTCAAAAAACTAAATTTCTTGATTTTTTATGAAATTAATAAAAAAAAAAAAAAGAGGAAAATTTTACTATTTAAAATTTAAATGTCTGTAACCATGTTTGTAAACCTATAGTAGGAGTTTATTTCTTACATACTTATTTATAAATATATATGTGTCATTATATCACCTCTGGATGTCATCTTTTATTATAAAAATCTCTATCTGCATACATTTAGACAAATGCCCCACATGAAATGCTTGCCCCACTCGGATGAAATCAATTATTATTCAGTCTATTATTATTCCCTTAACACAACTGGTGTATGAACTGCACATTGAATAGACATTAACCTCTGTGCCACAGAGGTAAAAGAAAAGAACTAAAAAAAAATGAGATTTTTGCATTGGTATGAATGACTAAATAAAAGAACATAGTCACTTAACAAATTCAAAAATTAATTTGTTATTGTTTTTCTTTGTCTAGTGAAAAAAACAAAGTTTTGATGTGTTAAGCAAAAATTCCGTGAAAAATATATAATTAAGTCAGCAGTTTTATGTTTTATTTGATAAGTAATTTGGCAATTAAACTGTCAATTCACCTGCTACAATTATTGCATAACCAACAGGTACTCTGTTTATTATAATCTTAGATGGACTGTTTATTTGTAAGATTAAAATTATAACAATTCTATCAATTGAGTAAGTAGATATGTTGTCAATTTCTATAATTCAATTCAATAAAAGAATTGAAAAAAAGAATTGTCAATTTCTATACATTACCAATTTAATTGGTTGTCAAAAAGGTATTGGTTTTTAGAAAACAGGTGTAAATGTTAAACTCCAAGAAGAGGGGGAATTATTTATTTATTTTTTATAAATATATATCAGTATACAATACATGTACAGGTAGTTATTCTATGTATATTGAGATACAAATACGTAACTGCTTTCTTTGTATTGAGGGGTACATGGAGACAACAATATGCAGCAAATACACTTCCGAATTCTGACATGTTTTTTTTATAATATATAAAACAAATACCAGTTAAATTTTGATGTGCCAGATGTGCACATTTCGGAAATTCATTCCTCATCAGTGACATTAAGACCGAAAAGTTTGATAGATGAAAAACATATGCCAAACAATTGAAAATGAATCTAAAGTTCCAAAATTATATAGATCCAAATCCAGCTAAGGAATGCTTTGTATGAGGGAACAAACCTTAGATTTAAATAAATTTCAAATTTTAGAAAAATTTAAACTATTACCAAAGGGATTGTTTGTCTAATTCTGGACTCATCTATTATATCTGATGAAAAGCTTTTTGTTTTCCTATGAGAAGATAAATTCCCAGAATTACATGTTATTTGTATCAGATTTATGGCTTTAATACAAAAATGAGCCTGTATATGTAGCAGCTTTATAATGAGTTTTTCTTTTCATTGCAACTAGTTGCAGGGATGTTACATATTCATTAGTGTTGGATATTTAAGCAAAAATTTTAAAAGATAAATTTTGTCATTGTTCAAATATAGGTTTTGACATTTTTCAATACCAGATTTGTATTTGGGAAATATATTTATATTAATCTTAAAAAAAATTGATTGTATATAATTACACAAACTAATATTTTATATTTTTTGTTCTAGCTTTAGCTGTTTAGTTAAGATTTGTTTTTAATCACCTTATATTCATACTTATGTTTTCTCTTTTGTAGATATACATTTTCAGATTAATAATAAAAGAAAGGTTTTTATTCAAAGTTTAAATACATTAGTTCACGGAATAATCAATTTTCTATTAGCACCTTAACATTTCAACTACAAACAATTTATTTGTATTTTATGCATTTTCAATTCAATAACAAGAATTTGTAATTTCCATTGTTTTTTATTATTGTATATCTCATTTCACTGTTTAATATTTAAGTACATTAAAACTAGTTTCTTTTGCATTTATAATTGGGTAATAATTACATTTCCTCAATTTCAGATTTCATTAAGACTAATTCTGTTTCATTTCATTTGCATCTCTTTTTTTTTGTTTTTAGATTTTTTCTTAATTTGTAACTTAAAACAAATTTATAGTTAGATCATTTCATTTTATCTTTCTGAAAGTTTAATTCATCATATTTTGTTTCTCTTTTAGATAATATTAATTCATCATATTTTGTTTCTCTTGTAGATAATATTCCTTTATTTTTCCACTTTATTAAAACTGTATTAATTTATATTCAGCTATTTTCAGTTATTTCGTTTTTTATTTTTTGTATAGCTAATTGTAGTTGAACATTTAAATTCAATGAAACTCAGCCATAATATTAAGACCAACTGATACCCTTTTATTTTTTTCAGAAATTCTTAACTGTTTCTGTTTCTCTTGTAGATTTCTTTCAAATTTTAGACTTAAATTTAATTCATTGCATATTATTTCAATTGAAAATGAAGTCCAAGGTGTTAATTGCTGGCAACTCTCAAGCCAAGTACTTTTCACGCCACTTGAAAAGAACATATGTTGATGTTGTTTCGTTTTCAGGCTTTAGGATTGAGCAAATGTGGGAGAAAATTTATACTATGGTATCCTTCTACACCATGATTGTGCTGCACATTGGGGCAAACAATTTATGGAATGACTCTGTATCTAAAGTTTTGAGGCAGTATCAAAATTTAGTACAGAACATCTGGTCTGTAAACGCCATGCGTAGGGTGGTCATTTCAGGTTTGTTGCCACGTGGACAAAACCGTTTTCTAGGGAAGGCTAAGTCTGTTAAATTCAGATGTAAAATATAGGCAATTTTTTGAATATTTTTTACTGGGCAATCCATATTTGACACATTTTTTTTTCAAGAATTACAAAAGACAGTCAATTATTCTTTTTTTTTTTGGGGGGGGGGATTCAGCAGAAATAATTTCTTTTTGTTTTCAGATCATCAACAGAAAATTTCTTTCTTATTGTTGGTTTTTCAGCATTGTTTGTTCCTTTTTACAGATATGCAACACAGACAGTTTTTTTTCTTTTTCAAAGTTCTTACTACCTGACTGATGAGGCCCAAGTAAGAGCACTTGTTGATCAATTAAAAAAAGAGTTGTGATAAAACCTTTTTACAGGAAGGGCCGAAACTTTCCTGGTGACTGTATATATAATAATTAAATCGGTAAATGCAGAAATTAGAAATAGCCATGTGCGATTTAATAATATGCATTCATTCTTCAAACTCTCTTTTTCTTTTTTGTTGCAAATTACCTGACAAGTAATTTATGTTCTTTTCGGATGATTTTCTAAGAATTTATTAGTATTTGGATTGTTTTGTCACCAGGAAAGTCTCAGAGATTGTTGTTCACGAATACATGAAATATTACTGAAGTAGCATCATGAAAATATTTTACAGATACTTTTACTACTTATTAAAAGGATTATTCAATTTCAGACCTTAAACATTTTGGGTGTCACAGAGGTGTATCCTGCATACTGCATAAGTTATCCTGCTTCATGTTTTCAGGATTATATTGGAGAAGGGGAAATTATCAGTAACTGAGAAAAGTGCTAAACTAGTTGTAAGACAATGCTTCATCTCAATCCAAAGCTACATAAATGGTGATCTTGTACAGTGTAGTCTGAGCTGCAGTAATACTGTAGGGAAGTTGTTAAAATAAAAGTTGTATATAATAATGGAGAATCTTCTTGGTTGCTAATTTTAAGAAAGAAAACAAGAGACAAACTTTACAATGCATTTACAGAATGCCAGTTTACCCATATCTATATTTGAGTACAAAATGTAGACGAACATTTATGATGTATAATGTGTTCTGAAATGTGATGGACATTTATAATACATTGTATATATAATGTGTTCTAAGAATGTGATGGACATTTGTGATGTGTTCTGTAACTGTCTCTAAAAACCACTTTTAACTCAGTTGTTGGTGAATTATTTATAAAATTATCAAGTGGGACTTTATTTTCATTTAGGTCTTGAAAATTGTATTGAAAAGTCTCACTGTTCAAAAGTAACAATTAGTTTTGGTAGTATAAATTCATTAGAGATCAAATGCTTACATGTAACCAAGATGAGAGATTTTATTCCTAGCAGAAATGATACTCAATTGCAGAACAAAAAATCTGATACAAACATTTCAAAAAATTTAAGTATATATCGTATAGGAGATGACACATGAGCAATGCAATATAGAAAAAAAGATTTTGCTGAAGAATTTAAAAACAAAATTCCTATGACTCACTTTAAAACAAAAAAGCCAAGTTAGATTAACAATGCCCTAAACTTCCTTTTTCTTATTTATTTATTTTTGAATTCGCTCTCTGATTCAGTTTTATTTATTTACTTATTTTTATTTTTTATTTATTAATTTATTTATTTTACAATTTTCTAAGAATAAAAAATTTCTTGTTCTATGTCTACTTAAGCCTAGGCTATATTTCTTTCATTTTTAAGATGGATATTACACTGTAAAAAATTTCACATGTATTGTAATCAACTAATTTTTAGTTCTCTGATTCAGATTAATTTATTTATTTATATTTAATTTTTATTGATTATTTTTTTTTTACAATTTTCTAAGAATAAAAAATTTCTTGTCCTATTTCTAATTAAGCCTAGGCTATATTCCTTTCATTTTTAAAATGGATATTACACTGTAAAGAAAATCACATGTATTGTAATCAACTAATTTTTTATCTCTTTGATTCAGTTTTATTTATTAATTTATATTTATTTTTATTTTTTTTTTAACGATTTTCTAAGAATTAAAAATTTCTTGTTCTATTTCTACTTAAGCCTAGGCTATATTCGTTTCATTTTTAAGATGGATATTACACTGTAAAAAATTTCACATGTATTGTAATCAACTTATTTTTTGTTATAAAACAAAAGCTTTTACTACTGATATTGACAATATAGTTCATATTTTATTTCCACTAAATAACAACAGAATTTAGATAACAACACAAGGTGTTCATGATTACTTTGACCGTTGTATAAATCATAAAGTTGAATGTCCCTGTCGATAATTTTACGCGGTGCTAGTGATCAGACTCGAGAAATTAGTACTCATAACACAAGCTGATGTTTTACATTTAAAACAAAATATTGCATTATAATTTGGTTTTTTCTGGTTTCTTTACATTACTTAACTCGTTTTAGTATCAAATATATACTAAATCGACCATTTTAGCTGATATATTACTCGACCGTACGGTTCGCAACACACGCAAAATAGTGCAAAGTTTGCGATTTAATTTTGTGTTTGAAACTTATTTGATCTTCATGTAATGTTTTTGAATCTTTTTATCCTTTACAGTTTTTGATTTCGAAGTCAGTTTGGCTATGCAGACAACGGCGTTTTCCAAAGACGTATACGTGGTAATAGCCATTCCGTTATTGCCAAGTACTTGGTATATATATATATATATATATATATATATATATATATATATATATATATATATATATATATATATATATATATATATATATATATATATATATGTTCATTTTATGTTATTTTATTTATTTAATAGTTTTTTTTTTTCGAGGAAGATTGACAAATTTGTAAAAATAATCCGTTTTCTTGATATTTAAGGTAGTTACCCTTTTGAGCCTCAAGTGGAATGTTTTTTTGAAAATCTCTCCCCCCCCTTTTGATTTCTTAAAACATTATTGAAGTCCACAACACCTACGCCACTTTCTTTCAAAACCTAGTTCTATCGCATGCACACCACCCCAACAATTTATTTTTATAGATTTTATCCTTTTTCTCTCAATGTGGACTTTAAGAAATTAATTTTTATTAATCCAAGTGGGGCCGACCTGGGTTGAAATTGACCATGCACAGTTTTAGGCAATGACCAGTCTCAACCTAAAATTTCTAGTTTTATAGAGAAATTAAAGTCGAACATATCGCAGTTTATGCGTATGTAAAACCGAATGCTTTATGATGCAAACGATTTATCCCGCCTAGAAGAAATTCGAAATTGATTACCCGCCATTATGGCTTCCTTTCTTGAATACTTTATACCTGCGATATCTGGAGCACCGCCAATCAAAATGCAAACGACAACAGTAAAAAAGGTTCTTGTTATCATCGTGGCTGATAGTCTTTGATAGAAGTTTTTATTTCGTCTTGATTTATAGAAGGCTTCTAGACAACATCGGCGACGGTGTGATAAGTACATTCATTTCATATTTAAATATTTTTATCGATTTGATGTTTCCCGGCGATATAAAACAATACAATGATCGACATTAAGAGACAGATAATCTACTGGTTCATTCATTGACAGGATATTATTTCAGTGGTATGCTTGTGATCGACATTAAGAGACAGACAATCTACTGTTTCATTCATTGAAAGGATAATATTTCAGTAGTATGCTTGTGATCGACATTAAGAGACAGACAATCTACTGGTTCATTCATTGACAGGATAATATTTCAGTGGTATGCTTGTGATCGACATTAAGAGACAGAAAGTCTACTGGTTCATTCATTGAAAGGATAATATTTCAGTGGTATGCTTGTGATCGACAATAAGAGATAGACAATCTACTGGTTCGTTCGTTGACAGGATAATATCTCCGTGGTATGCTTGTGATCGACATCAAGAAACAGACATTCTATTGGTTCATTCTTTGACAGGATAATATTTTAATGGTATGCTTGTGATCGACATTGAAAGACAGACAATCTACTGGTTCATTCGTTGACAGGATAATATTTCAGTGGTATGTTTGAGATTGACATTAAGAGACAGACATTCTACTGGTTCATTCGTTGACACGATAATATTTCAGTGGTATGTTTGTGATCGACATTAAGAGACAGACAATCTACTGGTTCATTCGTTGACAGGATAATATTTCAGTGGTGTGCTTGTGATCGACATTAAGAGACAGACAATCTACTGTTTCGTTTGTTGACAGGATAATATTTCAGTGGTATGTTTGTGATCGACATTAAGAGACAGACAATCTACTGGTTCATTCGTTGACAGGATAATATTTCAGTGGTGTGCTTGTGATCGACATTAAGAGACAGACAATCTACTGGTTCATTCGTTGACAGGATAATATTTCAGTGGTATGCTTGTGATCGACATTAAGAGACAGACAATCTACTGGTTCATTCGTTGCAAGGATAATATTTCAGTGGTATGTTTGTGATCGACATTAAGAGACAGACAATCTACTGGTTCATTCGTTGACAGGATAATATTTCAGTGGTATGCTTGTGATCGACATTAAGAGACAGACAATCTACTGGTTCATTCGTTGACAGGATAATATTTCAGTGGTATGTTTGTGATCGACATTAAGAGACAGACAATCTACTGATTCATTTGTTGCCAGGATAATATTTCAGTGGTATGTTTGTGATCGACATTACGAGACAGACAATCTACTGGTTCATTCGTTGACAGGATAATATTTCAGTGGTATGCTTGTGATCGATATTAAGAGACAGACAATCTACTGGTTCATTCGTTGACTGGATAATATTTCAGTGTTGTGCTTGTGATCGACATTAAGAGACTGACAATCTTCTGGTTCATTCGTTGACAGGATAATATTTCAGTGTTGTGCTTGTGATCGACATTAAGAGGCAGATAATCTACTGGTTTATTCGTTGACAGGATAATATTTCAGTGGTGTGCTTGTGATCGACATTTAGAGACAGACAATCTACTGGTTCATTCGTTGACGGGATAATATTTCAGTGGTGTGCTTGTGATCGACATTAAGAGACAGACAATCTACTGGTTCATTCGTTGACGGGATAATATTTCAGTGGTGTGCTTGTGATCGACATTAAGAGACAGACAATCTACTGGTTCATTCGTTGACGGGATAATATTTCAGTGGAATGTTTGTGATCGACATTAAGAGACAGACAATCTACTGGTTCATTTGTTGACAGGATAATATTTCAGTGGTATGTTTGTGATCGACATTAAGAGACAGACAATCTACTGGTTCATTCGTTGACAGGATAATATTTCAGTGGTATGTTTGTGATCGACATTAAGAGACAGACAATTTACTGGTTCATTCGTTGACAGGATAATATTTCAGTGGTACTGACTCAGTAAAATAGTACCGTAACAAAAAGTCGCACGGAATGTGCGCTAGGAGTTCGACCCCTGCTCTCGAGACTGACATTTTTTTTACCATGCTACCGAGACGCCTCTTTAGCCAAAAAGAATTATTATTGCAAAACAAGACATTTTCTTCTTTGTTCTTCATACTCTGAAATAGAAGAAGCAAATCTTGTGACAGAATTATCTAAGGTTTATTGGCTAAAGTTAATTAGTTATAGAGAGTATGCGCATTTTGACCAGATATTTTGTATTTGTTTGGTCGCACATATTTATGACAAAACAGTTTCGGAGATTCAGTCCGTTAGAGCTTGTAGGTAATCATCTCTCTAGACATAATCAGAGCATTTGCATGCAAATGATCTGTAATATCTATGTTTAATGATAAGAAATAGTAATCGCTACCTAGTGAACGATATTCATTGATCGTTAAAATACCAACTGAAAAATCGAATTGTTCAGCATTTATATTATCTGTTTGATTTTAATTTTCATAATTGGCATTTTTGTCTATTTTCAGGCTTATTCATTTTGAAAATCAGTTAATATATAACACAAATACCAGTTGAATTTTGATGTGCCAGATGTGCACATTTCGAAAATTCATTCCTCAATAAATGTATGACTTAAAGTTTTGCTTTATAACATGTTTTAATTTTCATAATAATTTCTCTTTATAATTTCGTAGCAACAACAAAGTTTTATCTACAGAAGTTATTATCTGGATAGTGCTTCGGCGATATAGAAAACATCTGACCTTATGACCTTTAATACGTTTTCATTATTTAATAAATAAGAATAAGGAAAAACAAATGCAGCGAGTAGAAACCGAGTTGAGTTGAGTAATGGTGTTTAACGTTCCAGTCAAAAATATTTCACTTATATCGAGACGTTTCCAGCTATAGGCGAAAGTGCAGAAAATTTGCCTGTGCGCTACGCTGATGGCATTATACAGCAGGGTTCTTTTTCGTGCAACGCCTGCCATGACACGGGGCCTCGTTTATTTTAAGTTCCTTTTCGAAAAAACCGTGACTTTCATTTCGTAATGCCGAGTGCTTGGCGAAAGAACAGTCACTACCCACTTTCAAGTCTTGGATCAGACACATACAGAGTGAGCAATCTACCAACTGAGCTACCGCAGTGGTGAGTAGAAACTGAGAAGTACTCACTACTCTGTAGGTTGTGAATTAGAGTTGGTTCTAAATAGTAGCTAAAGTCAAAATCAATAAGATCCAAGTACTATTGTATTGTCTCCCACACGCAACAAGTTCAATATTCCTTGTTGCACGATAAACAACGGTGTAAAACCGATAAAAAAAAGTATAAAACCGCTGTTAAATTCTACCCGGCCGACCGTTTTCATAGGCCTTTATCGGTTTGCTCGGTAGAAGTATAATTGACTCAGTTTTCTGCTATATTTAATTTGAGTACTTATGGGCCGCTATTGTACTAGTAATCTATATATTTGTGCGCACTAACACAACTCTGCTCAGTACCTCTTGCCTACTGACGCATCACATGAATTCTGTTTTGATAATGATAAGAATTGTCTCATAACAATTAACAGAAAAAATGCTATTGTGACGTAAAACGATATTCAACAAACCGACTAATGCATATGTATAAATTCCATTCGGACTGGTCTGTCTGCGACGATAGTTTGTCAAATACCACTCTCTAACACCGTAAGATTATTACTCGAAATAATCAATATAATCTCAACGTGATCGTTAAACGTCATTATAACCAAACAACATATAACTGTTCACATCTTTTTTGTACAATCAACGGTATTCTCGTTCTTTAAACACGAGATTTTCTCAAGCCGAAGTCTTAACCACAGTTACAAAACTGTTTATAAACGTCTTTCGTGAACTTTCAACTGTATTAGATAAAGTACTTATGTCAGTGGGGCTTCTTTAAACTAAAACCATTCGTCATTGTTAGCTCATTTTAATTTGCCGGAAGCCAGCGCGAACTTATGGCATGACGAAGCTTGTGACCTTTCATCCGTTTATGGCATGGCGAAGCTTGTGACCTTTCGTCCGTTTTTAGCATGACGAAGCTTTGACCTTTCATCCGTTTATGGCATCTTCTTTGAAAACACATCGCCAATTTTCACCAAACTTGGCAGGTTGCGTTATTGCGTGGTGTCTTTAAAAGATCATATGTTGAAAGGTCAAGGTCGCAGCTGCAAAAGAAGACTTAAATTTCTAATTAACTTGAAAACTATTAACTTTTTGTTTAGGCATGTATATTAGAATATTGTAGGTATTGAGACAACGATCAATTTGATATATGGTTCAAGGTTATATGTTCAAAGGTCAAGGTCATATCAACATAGGAATACTAAAATTATTAATTATCTTGAAAGCTATTAATTCCTTGCATAGACATGTATATTTGAATATTGTAGGGATTGACATGACAATCATATATGATTCGAGGTCATATATGTTCAAAGGTCAAGACATAGCTGAAATTGATTTAAGTATACTGAAATTGATTAATGATTTGGAAATTATTCATTGCACTACAGTTACTTCATGCATATAAGCTACTTATAAGTGAAATGTGAGTGGATATTTTCTGATTGAGTTTTGTGGGAGTCTTTAACTTGAGAAAACTTTTAAAGTTTCTGTACTTAATATATCGTGTATTGCACTTTGCAAACAATATTGGACATATCTTCAGGTGAGCGTTAAGGCCCATAGGCCTCTTGCTTGTAGGTGGCATTTGTTGCCTTCCGTATCTTCTCAATACATTAGTCTCTTAATTGAAAATTTCTATATTTACAATAAAACGAATGGGCACTGTTACCGTTGTAATAAAGTATTTTGGTCCGGGTTGAAAATTGACCCAAGGTTCATTTTTCAACGTTGAATATTGAACCAGAGGTGCTTTTTCAACATTGAAAATTGAAAAACAAAATTCGTGCAATTGATACACGGGGTCATTTTTCAACAGGTTGATAATTTTTTTCTCGACAAATAATGAACTCATTTCGTTTAAAATTGACCCTGTTGAATATTGTCCCTTCCCACAAACTACAGAGTCTTGTCTATGATCTAGACGTTGTTCAACATGATATATATATATATATATATATATATATATATATATATATATATATATATATATATATATATATATATATATATATATATATATATACGTTTATGACTTTCCAATCCAGAATAAACTAGACAGAAATCAGTATATCATAACACAGTATACGGTATATCCAACAGCAACGGCTTTTATGATACTTAGCGATTGAGTGTTTTTTTTTCAAACCGGGTCAAAATACTTCATTACACCGGCACGCGGTGTAGGATTTGAGTTATAACCACATGTAACTCTACAGTAATGTAGTAGAATTGGATGCAGTCCCAATTTTTGTTCGATAGTGCCGTCGGTGAGATGCTCTGATCAAACGGGTATTTCGATCCTATTTGCAAAACTACGATCTGCGGGGAAAAATTTCGTAGTTTTACGTCTGTGTAGAGATGCCGAAGTTTGCCGCCTGATCTGTCAGAGTATACAAACTTGAATTTCTCTGGATCTAAATTTACAGTGATTAAATTGTGCTCATTATGACTTTGAAAATCAGAAAAAAACGACGGATAAAAGAATGTCTCTAGACTAGAATATATGCCATATTGTTTCGTGTGCATGTGTAAATATTATTTGGGTAGGAACCCGTGAAATTGAACAGAACAACACATACACACTACATAAATAAATAAAAATAATTTTCGGAGCCGCCCACGGTCTCCCTTTCATGATAGATGTTTAAGTGTATACATTAGCTGGCCAGTTTTCAAAGTTTTAAGTTGAGGAACTTTTGATTTATCAATTTTTAATTTTATCTTATGTTTATGGATCTATTTATTTTTTGGCCACCTGTGTCACAAATGAGGTATGACTTACCAAAAATGTGACCATATGTTACCTCTAAATTAAACGGGTATTTATGGAGTATAGGCTTTATTCTGTCATTAAATGAACAACAATGTTAATAGAAGTTATTACACTTTTATCTCCTAACAAATGTCATTAAATGAACGACATTGTCAAAAGAAAATACATTTTTATCTCCTATTAAAATGCCATAGATCGACTGAAAGTATGGACAGAAAATTACATATTTTTATCTCTGATTTAAGATGGTGAATACTATCAAAGTTTAAATATAAATATCAAAGGGATATTGCACAGTTTTCTTAAACTTGTAATCATTATAATGATTCTTAAGGACAATTTTTTTTAACTTTTACGCAATAAAATTGTAGATTCAAGCCTTTTGGTTGCATAATAGTTTAACAAATGGTTAGAGTTTCACACACGTTCAAAGAGTATGCCTAGTATATTTTAGAAGTTTAAAAGTCAATTGCAAAGGTTACCGTGTTCGGTACATAAATATTTGCCTTTAACATATGTCATTATATGCATTCATATATGTATGTAAGCTTTATCTTTTTATGACAGTTATTCTTTTATATTTTAGTTTTCAATATATTTAAGCAATTTTATAAATCTGAAAAAAATTAAATCCAATGACCTCCTTCTATATTAACAGTTATACTTATAAATGCCATTGTTTTTCTTAAATATTTACTTTTAGAAAATGTATATTTTTTAAAGACTTAACTTAGTGTTAGAGTTATGAATTCATTTGTTGAACTACGAAATTACAGCAAAATACTGCCGTTTATATAAATGAAGTAAATTCAGTGTATAAAAAATCTTTTTATGTTTGGAAGTTCTATTCGAGGAGAAAATGTCACATCAATGGTTTTTTAATATGTTACCAATTTCTTTTGATAATTTGATCGCTGATTGACTATGTCAAAGTGTTATTTATAAGACCACGTACCCTATATTAACGCTTGTGTTTCTTTTGGTTTTTTAGCATACCTGTTAAAAAAAACCTAATCACACTTAATTTTTTAGCATGCTGTTGACTTTTTATTAGTATAATAAAAAAAAAACTCTATTATACCAGAAAATTACAGCAAAATACTACCGTTTATTTAAATGTAGAAAATTCAGAGTATGAAAAATTCTTATAATGTTTGGCAGTTCTATTCAAAATGAAAATGTCACACCAACATCAATCTCAAATGTTACCATTTTTTATTTTTATTATTATTTATAAGGCCACGCGCCTTTTATTAACACTTTTACTGCTTCTATTTTGAAAAACCTAATCTCACTTATTTGTTTAGCATGTTTTTGACGTTTTATTACTATAATAATATAACTCTATTACTATATTAATAAAATAGCAATCTCAAAATCAAAGTTAAAACTTAAGAGACTGGCCAATTACAGTTCTGATATACCACGCCTACTTTTTTATATTACGCCCTCTTTTAAAAAATATAAATATAGAAGGGTGAAAAAAAAATCACCAATCCTCTTGTCTTAAAGTTTTTACGATGGATCTTTTCTTAGGAAAAAAATACAAGTTAATTTTTTTGATTTTGCTGGTTTATTATTATTTTTTTGTTAAATCATTCCATCATCAAACTGATAAAATTGGCTACGATCCTGCCATTAAGATAAATAGGGTTGCGAATGGACGCAATTTTAATATTAGAAACATTCAAAGACGCGATGTGAACTCAGACCGTCATGGAAAAAACATAATTGAAAACCCGTGTAAATTCGAAGGATCTTGTGATTCAAATCAAGATCCCGGGTTCATACCAGTTTGTTACTGTGATGATATGTGTAGCATTTACCACGATTGCTGCCATGACAGTGTTCAAATGGTACATAATAGAACGAATTTTTCAGTCTCTATGGACATAATAAAATACATGACCTGTGAAACGGAAACACTCTATACTGGTCGTAGATTAGTTATGGGAATTTTTACGGTTTCCAAGTGTCCACATTTATCAGAACACAACCATCTCAATGTGTCGGAACTTTGTCGGACGGAAGATGTGTTTCCTGTCACATCAGTTGACGGTATAACTTTCAAGAACATGCACTGTGCAACTTGTCATAATGTAAAGAATTATTTTACTTGGACATTTGCATTTCAATATAAAAGTATAATGTGTACTGTCGAGATAATTTCAAATTTAAAATTAACATATTCAGAGAAAATTTGGCATATCCGGAGGCACTGTATATCATGGTTCATTCCACCTGAATCGACCACTTTTAGATTTTGTGTCAAAAGTAAAACGTTTTATAATAATACAAACAAACAAAATGTGTGTTCGAAGTTTCAAAATCCTTTGATAATTGGTTCGAGACCTACCACCGAATGGCAAAACTTTTACAGAAATGTGTATTGTACTGGAGACCAGACTGAAGGCAATGTATTTTGCTTAAACGGAACACCGTATACCGCAACAGCAGATGGCAAAACTTTTACTGGCGTTTCTCTAACAGGACTGTTTAAAACTCGCCCATTTTCAACAGGTTATGAAAACAATTGTGAAGTTGATATTAAACATTCTTTGTCGGTAAGTAAAACCTTAATGTTATATTTGATATTATTTACGCCACAATTTACGATGAATAAAACTGCAGCTATGTGTCTGATAGATTAGTATTTAAAGAAATTTTACAGACAATTCATTGTAAAACAGCTTTCCGATTTATTAAATTATGTTAACAAAACCTTTGGTAGTCCATTGATGAAAACTGCGTGTAAGGATAACAATTCATCTTACCAAATCGATTTTTGGATTGCCTTAAGTGCTGAATCATGAAATCGGAATTTTTTTGCCACCTTTTTTTCTGAGATCTTGACCATAAATAAGAGTCTTAGGTTCCCTTTAAAATCAACAGTTAAATGTCAAACTTAAGACACAGACTTATAAAAATCTTCTATTTAATTACCTGTATAAATGATTTGTTCTGAAAAAGCAATTTCAGGCAAACAGACTTTAATGAATTCGTGTGTTTTAAGTTAATAGATTTTTATGGATTTTCATCATAACAACTTAATGATTTAGTTGTTAAAATGTTCAAGATGAAGATTTGTTCCCCTCAACAGTCATTTCTTAAAAGGTGATTTTGTTGAGAAAATAATGCTTTCTAAAAAGAAATGTTTATATAAATAAAGCTTTATGATAATTATTGACATATGCATGGTTTTACGGGACGCGTAATTCTGCGTTTTTTATGCAAAATAAATTATGTTGGACGCAAAAAAATTATTGTATGCGTCCAGATGGAAGCAAAAATTTGTAAACCAATTTGAATTAAATGGGGAAATGTGTATGAAATTCTGCTAATATAAACAAGGATTTTTCGAAAACCTTCTAAATGTTGGAACTTCCCCGCGTACTAAAAATACATCGGTGTGTAAAAACTGTATTCGTAAATTTCCGACAAAATTATGATTTGCCCGTTGTGAAATTCGCTTTAAATCGGATAAATATGTGATGCTGATGTCCTTGACATGAACTGCCATAATGGCTAAACGTAAAATAAAAATATCAAAAACTCTGAAATTGATTAAGTTACTTATTACAACTAGCAACATACATGTAATAACATTGAACAACTTTCTTTATAAAACATAACAATAATGCATAAATTTAATGGTTATGTTTAAACATACATTAGTAAATACAATATACACTGTCTTGTATATCATTCTCAAAAGATAACAAAAGGATACATTAAAACTTGTAAAGAAATTCAGCTATGGGACCCACATTTGTAGATTTGGACCCCATTTATTTTATTTTATTTTTTTTTTTTGGAGTCCCAAAAACCCACATTTTTTAAAAGCTGTGTAAAACCCTACATATGTTGGAACAGAATGATCATTTGGCTCTTCCAAAACAAGTAATATTTTCTGAAGGTGATTCTGATATGATGTTTTGTCTGAAGATATCTCACCAATCAAATGAACTGTTATATAAATACAGATGAATGATAATTATTGACATACGTTGGTATAATCATTTAGCTCCCTAAATAAGTCATATTATCTGAGGGTAATGTCTTGTAGGATCTTAATGATGCAATGTTTATTTTAACATTCTAAGTTTTGATTAGCAAATACTCTATTTGTATGAAATTACAGAAATACTTTACGAGTTACTTTTTTAAGTCAACGAATCAATAAAACAAATAAGAATTGTTTTATTTATTTTGCAGATGGAATGTGACGATTGTAGCGACCGATCAAAGAATGTGTGTTTTGAAGAACTTTTAAAAAATTACAACTATGATTTGGAATTGGAATTTATATCAAATGACATTACCGACTTATCGACTGTATCAAGATTATCGATATTTTATTTTATGTCATTTCCGGTGCAGAAGTATGATCTCTATTTAAAGATTATTCGTCGCGTTCACTGGTGCTCAAAAGACCATACAGAACCATGTTGTGCGATTAAAAGTTATATGTCATTTACAATAAATGAAGCGATGACATTTGAAACAAATTTCGTCTTTTAAATCGGATATTTCAGAAATGGATTGTACATACAGAGAAATCTTCGTTGATAAGAACCTTACATTATTTAAAGTTAAAAATGTTTCGTCAATTTGCCCGTACACACAAGCACCAGTGTATCATAAAATGGCCTCTTTAGATTTAAAGAATGTTCTAGAAATATTTCAGAAATTCAAAACTTTTAATTCAAACTATGTACCAGTATCAGTTAATGGGACAATTTTTGTCAAAGATACCATTAATTCAAATTTTATCGTTGAAAACTGGAAAGCAACTTATGCGAAAATGTCAAACTCAAGCTCAGAAAATAAAACTAACAAGGGGGAGACACTGCGTAAAAAATGGGAACCAAAATCAATCTTAACCTATCTGACCTTAGGGTTATCGTGTTTATCACTTCTTGTTACAATGTCAGTTTACCAATACTTAGGATTGTTTCAGTCTAATGCTGGAAAAATATCACGGCATATGATGTTTTCGCTTTTTAATGCCCAACTTGTATTTATAACAGCTGTAGGGGCAAACTTCATTTACGAAATATGCTTGGCTATCGCTATTCTTTCACATTATCTTTGGCTTTGTTCATTTTCTTGGATGTCAGTATTTTGTGTACAAGTTTTACAGAAAATAGGAAATATGAAAAATAATCCCGGTTCTTTCTTTTCCAACAGAAAACAGTCATATCGATATTTATTTTTTGGTTATATTTTCCCTGCTTGTTTTGTTCTACCATGTGCATTACTTGATATATTCACAGATATTCCAATAGATTACACTGGTGAGATATGTTTTATTTCTGGATATCCAGCAAACTTGATAGCATTTACGTTCCCGTACTAATTTCAATTCTCACCAATGTAATCGCTCTTATAACAACATCTGTTTTGATATCTAGATACAACCATACTATAAAATCACTAAACACTGTAACCATTACACGTTCTTTCATTCCTCTCTACTTCAGGTCTTGCGTATTATGTGCATTTCCTTGGATCTTTGGAATCTTGGCTGACATATTGTATTCCGATATTCTTGGTCATATTTATATAATTCTAGCTGGTTCACATGGTACGCTTGTAAGTGTATCATTTATGTCTACAAAAACGGTCATTAACAAAGTTAAACAAAAGTTTCGAAAAAAATCGAAAATTCACGAAGCACAGAATTAAAGCAAATGACCTGAGTTGATAAATTTCATTATGTAAATCCATGAATTTTGATTAAGCGTAAGCTGCAAATATAAAAAAATAATTTGTTGCCAAGAAGGGTTGAAATTTTATTTAGTTGTATGCTTAAATTTTTAAATTCAGTGTACTGTTCATATCGCTAAAATTATCACTTTTTGCAACTAGAAAAATTGTCTTTATAAAATCTTGCAGGTCTTGGTTTACAGAATTGCTGTTTTTAGGCTTCAATGTAGAATCTAAATTAATATGAGTCATATTTCAATGGAAAATTAATTATCCCTTTATAACCAATTAAATATCTTAAAAAAGTTATCTAAATGATGGCATGTTTTGAACCGCATTTAACTCTTTTTGGAATATGCCCCACTAAGGTTGATATTATTTGAAGAGAGTTTTTGTTTTTAATCCCGGATCCTTGGATCATTTTTAATTTGTATTTATTGTTATAGGTGAATTGTGTTATCTTTTTTTTTTTTTTTGAAAATATTAAATGTAAGGTAGACATTTTTAATATGTAATATGTTAATGTGGTAGTTAATTTTTCAACGTGATGATATAATTTTATAATGGAATGTTTTAAAGTGATGACATTATATCATAGATTGGCAATACAGTGTGTACTTTATGAGTGATATAATGTTTAACACAAAGTGATAAGATCCGTTATAGTCGATATTATTAATTATAGAAATAATATTAAGTTTATTTAATATAATATGGTATGTATTTAGGTGGTAGTTTTTTTTGTTTTGTTTTTTTTTTTTTTTTTTTTTTTTTTTTTTTTTTTTGGGGGGGGGGTTACCTTTTTTCTCGTAAAATTAGCCACCAATCATATTAGACCATAGAATTATTTTAATTAAAGAAGGATGATTGATTTTTATGGTGCAACATCCCAGTCAAAAATATTTCACTGTCATCGAAACGTCACAAGCTATAGGTGAAGTGACAACCAATTTGACCTTTGCACTGCGCTTTAGGCAGTGTACAGTGAGGATTCTTTAACGACAAAAACATAAAAGGTGGTAATGCGATGTTTAACAATAGGCATGTGAGTTATCCTCATATCTGAAAATCATTCAAAATTGATTTGTATGTTTGCTCGATGTATAAACCTTTTACACGGAGTGGAATTTAAGAATAATACATGTACTCCGAATAAGACAGTCAATGGGTTTATGCTGTGCGCAAACCAGTGAATCACATTATAAATTTTTAGAAATGGGATAAAACCTATAATAGTGATGAAGTTTATTTTAGTTACAATCTGTTGTGTATTACAGTGGTAAATCAAATTTTAGCAGTATCAATGTAATTGTATAAAAGTGTCAATGTTTTGAGCTTAATAGCGCAATTATATGATTTAAAAGAAAGTCCACATTATGTTTTTATGTGATTTTAGAAGTTGTCGTATAAAAAGAAGTATTTTTGTTACATTTTAATATAAACAAGTGTTGTGAGTTGTGTTGTATAGTAGTTAAGACGTAAATGTACACTTGAGCGGATGTTTTGAACGTTATAGCGTGCCTATATGATTTAAAAGGCTTTCAACTGTGCAAAACTTTTTGGTGATTTTTCAAGGTAGTAAAATCTTTTTTTAATGTTGTAATTATATTTCAGAATAAACAAGGTTTGTTGTATAGCAATAACGCAATGATGGTAGTAAGGTATATTACAGTGGTAAACAGATGGTTAATATGCGTAATAAATTCAAGATATCAATTAAATAATGTATTTAAAATTATGAATACTCGGTTGGCTGTTTTAGTGGCTTGATCTATATATGTCACAGCAACGTATGATTAGATTTTATAAGACTCAAAAAGCAAAGCAAGATTTGTAAACAACATTGGGAAAGTAACATAATCTTTAACTGGTAAGGCTTGTATTTAATTTCCAAAGCATGAGGAAAGCAAAATTACGTGTTATTTCGCAATGCATTATTTCGCAGTAACGAATTTCTAATAGGTTAATAAATAAATCAATTATTTTTGTATATACAAACTGAAAAACTCAGTAATATATTTACGTGTTTCTGTAAATACAATTAATTTTATAATGATTAAAAGTATTAGCATTAAAAAAACAAAAAATGAAAAAAAAAATGTAAAAGATAATTTCATTATTATCTGTTAAGACTTGTGTTTAAAGTACATGTAAATATCGTCTTGATCAAATTGTCAAAATGGCGTTATCTTTCAATGCATTATATTGCAGTGGTACAACGAATGTCCAAATGGTTTATTAAATAAATCAATCAATGTGAATGCAAAGGTTGATAAAGCCATTTTGCTCTTATACCTCAGTATGCAGTAATTTGTGCTGTCAGAAAATGTTCCATTTAGCAAACTTTTCAGTCGTCTTCTACGTCGAAAAATATTTAAAACTAAGATTTGTTATCTCACGCAAAGCATTCCTTAGCTGGATTTAAATTTATGTCATTTTGTTAATGTTAACTGTTTGGATTATGTTTTTATCTATAAAACGTTTTGGCCCCTAGTGTCGCTGATGACACATCTGGCACATCAAAATGTGATTGATATTTGTGTTATATATGGTATATAATAATGTGTAATTATGTGTAGCTTATGTTATAAAGTCTTTAATGTGTTGAAGTGTTGTTTCTTGATCAGTTTGTTTTACATGTAATGCTACAAAGATTTATATCTTTGTCACATACATAGATAGGCCCAATTACGTTTTATTATAATCGCACTACTTCATGATTACATCAAAAAAAATTTCATGCTTTTTCATTCCTACAACGATATGAATCATACAATCACTTCAATAACAGAAGCTGAAACACATCTCTATAAAATTTCTCGCCTAACAAAGAGACTAGATGGAGAACTGTACACATCAGAGAACCTAATTGTTTAACAAACTTATGTCCTAATGGCTTAATGTATACTTACATCGTAATTGAACATCAAAACTTTTAAAGAACACGCTTATCTGATTTTTAAAAAAATTGTGACCTCAGCAATTCTAAAATTTTGTCATTCTTCAGTTTAATGCAGGATCATACTCAGGTGATATTTAACATGCTAGAAAAGAAGAATTGCAATAACTAAAACATTTTTTGATAAAATTGAGTAAAACGCTCATGGTTTTTACATGAAGTAAATAAGTTTTGTTAAATTGTCCTAAGCATGCCATTATCCGTAATAAAAACAAGGTGATCAACAGTTATAATTCCTTTATTTTATTATTAATATTTCTTTTATTTTATTCTTTTTTATTTATTAATATTTATTTGGTTGCTTTTAACATTTCGGCGATACAATACGTAATTTTTGAACTGTTTAAAAACGCTTTTGTATACTTAAAACAAATACTGAAAAATGCCTGTTTGAACATTGTCTGCACATTAAAATCTTTTCAAAAAATGCAAGATTTTACCCATTTAGGTTGTAACAAACTTTTCTAAAACCTGTCGGCTTTTCTCTCTAAATGCAAGTTTAAAATTCAAAATATAATCGGCTACATGTGTAATTAACTACAGTTATCATAATTAAACTGCATAATATTTTTGCAAATTTCATTTCGACAGCAGCTGTACTCTTGGCCGTTACCACAAAAGCTTACCATTTCAATTAACGCCAACGATGTTAAACGACAAGGGGAAGTATAACCTAAGCCGTCGCCGGGGGTAACATGAAAGGTAGAGATCCCTTATATAAAAATGCGTTTTTCCGGACCAAAATCCTATGCTGATGGTTTGGTTCAACTGAACACGTACAACACTTACCCTCATCAAAAAGCCATGAAGTGATCAATACCTAGTTCTTAGGATATTTGCATGTTGTCTTGCACTTTGGATAATAATCTAATGTGTAAATATTTACTGTCCATTTAATACTGTCTTTTAGTCTTAATATTTGTAAAACATATTAACTACAAGATTGGAATTGAAAAATGTACTTATAAGTTTAAGGAACTGATTTGTAAATAAGTAATTGAATGTGTCCTCCAATAGAACTTTAGGAAAACACACAATTAGAGACCGTCTCGTTGGCGTAGTAATAAAGCGTCCGCCTCGAGAAAATTGTTGTAGATTCGATTATCGACCTGTTCAAACATACGAATTTAAAGTTTAAAATATTGCTACCTAGCCTCGCGGTCGACATTACGAGGGCAGAGTATCGACTGATAAACCTGCTGCCAGGAAAATGAACTTTAAGAAGAATGCTTGTCTTCAGCTTACTGATTTTGTGGGTTGGTGGGCTTACAACTTGCTAGAAATGTCACCTTAGTATGTGCTAGTACACGGCAGACCAAAATATCCACTTGCATATCTCACACATACATGATCTTCTTTTAAAATAGTTATATTATAGAGATTAATAACATTGCTCTCGTCGCAAATAGATGCAAACCTGCGATGTTAAACTAAATTACAGCAACAACAAAATTGGAATTCATTGTTGTTTATGTCCACGGTTGCAGAATTTATCATCAGATGCCTAATAAATATTTTTCATGTTTTATTTTGTTTGGCTGCTTTTAATACGTGTTTTAAGAACAACCTGTCTATATTCACAGACAGTTAGCGATTTGGTCGTGTGTTCCTTTAAACCATGAACAAAAATATACAAAATACACAACTAGAGAATTGAATTTAATTGATTTCGACAAAATCTTGGGTTCTAGACAATAATCGCCTTATTCCTCCGATTATACTTATGGGGAACAAATGTCCGATGATGGCATGGTAGATAATCAAAACAGTAAATAAATGTGTTGTATTAAAGATATTAATACTTATACATAACCGATATATATTGTTGTCATTCGAAAAATATATTCGGTGACTTATTTATTATATCTTCTTCCTTACTAAATTGAAGATTTATTTTTTTCTTCTGTTTCTCTATTTTTTCTCTTTGACTTCTTCATGTCCGCATAATTTCTCCTAGACGCATCATTTAATTTCGTTCAATTTTTAGAGTTTATGTACCATTGAAATTGTGCTATCCGTTTTTAATCGGGATAGGGGACAGGAGGGCTTGGTCTTAAAACACAATCCAATACACATTGTTGTTGACTATAAAACCATATATATTTGTAGTCAGCATCAACTAATAATTACCAGTGGCTGTGCCAGAAGTGGTTTTGTCATAACTTTTAAAATGTCGAGATTCCCATCCTTTGACTAAAATTATTCTGGTTCCATATGATAAAATGAAAAGATTGATACTAATAAAAGACACCTTAGGTTATTCCCCACCCACAGTTGTGTACATGTTTAATCGTTGATTGGCTGAGATTACCCTAAACTAGGTATTTTCTGGTTCCTTATGAAGAAGTTAAATATAGTGACATAAAACAAACATTCCAGTCCGTGTCCACATCACAATCCCAAAAACAAAGTAAAAACTTTGCAAACTGGCAAAATATGTTATACACGTGAACTTCCATAAAGGAAGTGAGGCCGGGTGCTCCGGAAGGGTAAGCACCTCCTGTCTAGCTAGCTACACCCGTCACATGCAAGTCAATTTTGAGAATGAAAGGAACAAAGAACTATGGTAATTCAAATATATCCAGTATAAGTTGGGATACAGTGACTACATACTTATCAACAATATTGTGATTATGGCCATAAAACTTTTAAGGGCCCTGATTAGCCTAGTCTTGCAATATCCTTGTGTCAACAATTTAATTGTAAGTAATTTGCTTCGTTACAGAAAGTCCCCATAGTGGGAACAAGCTCTACCGTACCGTATTAACTGTAAAACATGTTCACCATACGCAGGAGAAGCAGGAATATTACTGCAAAGAAACGGAAAGTTGACAATTGAAAAATTAAAGTTGTCACGTTTGTCGTATAGCTGCAGATGTAACCTTTCATGGGTGTCATAATTGAGGTATAAGTCCAAATATGAAGCAGAACATGGAGAATCTGTCGTGTCTTTTATTTCAAGCTCACTTGGATAGATGACATTCACATATTCTCCAAATTTGTGATTATTTAGGGAAAGAACGTCATCTTTATATCTATATGTGTAGTTGAATGATTTAGCAATAGCCTTTTCTCTAGATTTGACAAGGTTCTGTAAAAATTCTGATTCATATGAATAAAGAAACAAATCAGCAAACAAAGGTGCACAGTTTGTGCCCATTGGTATACCGATTGTTTGTTGAAAGATAATATTGCCAAACACAACAAATATGTTGTCCAGCAAAAACTCTAACATTTTGTTGATGGTATCTTCAGTATATTTTTGTTTGAAGTCTGTATGGTGTTTTACAAAATAACCAGAATCCCTGTTGAGCACTGGATTTTTTTTAAGTTTTGGAATCCAATACAAGTAAGGCAGGTCAAGTTCTTCCTGTTTTAAATTGATACCAAAAGACTCAAGGACTCCCCTATGATTGCAAAGAACTTCATCTTTGGTAAAATTAGTTTTGGTATAAGTAGGATTCTCCAAGCTCCTTAATAAGACATTCAACATAGAATTTCTTACAAACGAAAATAATGTTATTAGAAGCTTTATAGGCCGGGACAACAACATTCCTGTTATGTATGTCAGTAAGGATTGCAGAAAACTCAGGGTCCCTGATCACTAAAGAAGGTTTAGTACTCATAGGCCCATAAAGTTTTGCAATCCTTGACTCGACAAAATTTCTAATTGCCCTTATCCAGTCGGATAAAGTTTCAAGCTCTACGTCTTCTAATTTAGCCCAACCTCTAGCAAACTTTTCAACAGAATCCATAATAATTTTGAAATTCTGTCCCAAAGTAAAAGGTTTAGCCTCCCTGTATTGATGGCCTTTTGGAAGAAGACATCTTAATTTAGTATTCTCAATTATATTGAGATTACTTGTTACTACATGCCCAGCTGGTTTATAAATATATGGGGACGCTGAGCAAGAGCAGGTTGGTGGAGTAAAGTTATGAAAGTTTAGGCACTGCAAAGTTTGTTTATAGTTGAAAATTTTGGATGCATTGGGTTTATTGTAGAAGTAGAAATTAGAGGTAGCGAGTTATATTTGAAATAAGTAGGGACTTTAGATTGTACTATTTTGTTAAGTAGTATATTAGAAATATTAATAGCATCTATGCCTTTGTTTACATAATGTAATTCAAGAAATTGGCGACGGTTGTCGTCCTGTATATTGTGTTCCTGAGCAGGTTTAAATAACCTTTTAAATGCAATATCCATGATGATAGCGTTAAGTTTAAACTCTGGCGTATTAAAATCTGTAGTAGTTTTGTATATGCATTCTTCATGTAACAGATTTAGACGGGAAAGTGGTAAAGAGAACAGCATGGTTCGAATAAATCAAATGGTTAAAATCACCCTTCATACTTCATTGTTAACTTGCTATTAATCAAAAATAGGTACAATTTCCTTAGTCCCTAGAGTAATTACCGAATACAAATGTAGCTTTGGCTATTTTACTGTCATCACACGTCAATCAAATAGTTGTTTATACCCTTCACATTTCATGGTTAACTGCTATTATTCAAAAATAGGTATATTCGGTTAAGTCTCTAGGGCAATTACCGAATACATGTACAAATGTAGCTTCGGCTATTTTACTGTCATCACCATCACACGTCAATCAAATGGTTGGTTACACCCTCAACACATCATGCTCATAGTTAATTTGTTACTAATCAAAGCTAAGTACTTGACCAATCAAAATACATCAGCTAATTGTAACTGCCAAATTTGTCAAATTTGCCAAAAAAATGATAAGTGGTGTGAAAAATCAAAATTACTTTTTGGATAAAAATCATTTATCTTGCTCATCATAAGAAATGTATCATGGTTTTCGGCTCTGATAAAATCTGACGTATTAATAACACTTAATTAGCAGTTTTTTTTAACTAGTTCAAATTGCTGTAATGGTGAAATGACCTTTAGAGAGAAAATTAAAAACTGTAAAAAGAGTTGTGATAAATGTTTTATATAAGAATTCAATGCTAATCTATTACATGACATAGATTACGTCCAAAAATTAAAGCTTGCATATAGCGGATAATCAAACGATATATGGTAGCAGTCTATAATATTGAATATATTGATTCTGTTCTCTTAAACGAAATACAATTTGCTATTACTGATCAATTATTTTTTGAAACATTATTAATGGAAATTATGGGTGAAACCATTTCTGTAGCATCGTTTTAAAATAGCAAGATATTTTGAAAGAAAAAATGTTAAAATATCAAATTAAATAAAGAAATAAACTGACTGAAATCTTCTTTTACTCCCCATAATATTAAATTATATCAAGACAAAAAGAAGGGATTAGACCAACTTAGAGATTCAAAAACATGTTAACTTGCTATTAATCAAAAATAGGTACAATTTCCTTAGTCCCTAGAGTAATTACCGAATACAAATGTAGCTTTGGCTATTTTACTGTCATCACACGTCAATCAAATAGTTGTTTATACCCTTCACATTTCATGGTTAACTGCTATTATTCAAAAATAGGTATATTCGGTTAAGTCTCTAGGGCAATTACCGAATACATGTACAAATGTAGCTTCGGCTATTTTACTGTCATCACCATCACACGTCAATCAAATGGTTGGTTACACCCTCAACACATCATGCTCATAGTTAATTTGTTACTAATCAAAGCTAAGTACTTGACCAATCAAAATACATCAGCTAATTGTAACTGCCAAATTTGTCAAATTTGCCAAAAAAATGATAAGTGGTGTGAAAAATCAAAATTACTTTTTGGATAAAAATCATTTATCTTGCTCATCATAAGAAATGTATCATGGTTTTCGGCTCTGATAAAATCTGACGTATTAATAACACTTAATTAGCAGTTTTTTTTAAATAGTTCAAATTGCTGTAATGGTGAAATGACCTTTAGAGAGAAAATTAAAAACTGTAAAAAGAGTTGTGATAAATGTTTTATATAAGAATTCAATGCTAATCTATTACATGACATAGATTACGTCCAAAAATTAAAGCTTGCATATAGCGGATAATCAAACGATATATGGTAGCAGTCTATAATATTGAATATATTGATTCTGTTCTCTTAAACGAAATACAATTTGCTATTACTGATCAATTATTTTTTGAAACATTATTAATGGAAATTATGGGTGAAACCATTTCTGTAGCATCGTTTTAAAATAGCAAGATATTTTGAAAGAAAAAATGTTAAAATATCAAATTAAATAAAGAAATAAACTGACTGAAATCTTCTTTTACTCCCCATAATATTAAATTATATCAAGACAAAAAGAAGGGATTACACCAACTTAGAGATTCAAAAACAAAAAGAATTATAATACGATCAAAAGCTCAATGAATTGAGGAAAGTGAAAAATCTCCCAATTATTTTTGAACCTAGAATCCAGAAATTATAAAACTATTTTTCGGCTAAAAAGAAAGTGGAGAAATGATAAAAGATCAAAGAAATAAGAAATTACTATTCAACTCTTTATGGATTTTACTGACATCAATGGAGCGTTTGCGTTTTCGCGATGGGCTTCTGGAAAATGGGCATAAATTCTAACATTATTTTTCAGTTTGCGGGTATTTTCGAGAACTCTACTTTTTCAGTATAATCGAAGCACTTGCCCACTACTGTTCTAGGATTTGGCGAGTTTGTATTTTTCGGCCCGATTCTATGGATCCGATCAAAACGTACGGCTGGCAAGTTGAGGTCAGATTTTATAACGTCGTTTACTTTCTCTCTTAAATTCTCTGAATCTGATTCCGGTAATCCTGTGATGATTATGTTATTTCGCATTCCTCTTTCGGTTAAATTCAGAATGTCCGACTGATTCGTGTGTACCTGTTGTTCTAAGCGAACTATATATGATTTGAGTATTTCGACTTCCTGTTTCAACTTTTCGTTGTCTGATTTTAATTGCGAAATTTCGTACGTTTGGTCGTCTGTTTCATGTGTAACTAGCTGGAGTCTTGCGTCAATTCCGTCATCACTGTTTAAATCTTTCTGTATTTCTGCAACTGTCATGCTCAAATTGGATACGCTTCCTATTAAGCTATCTAATTTTGATTGTACAGAAGTGACGATGTCTAATGTTTTTTGTTTTAATTTACTGTCTTTATTTTTTCTGTCATCACGTGTAACATCTGTTTCTTTTGATGTAACTGGGTGTTCAATACTGTCTAATTGTTTACAAATATCGCCGTCGGAACAAAGTTCATTCGGTTCACCTTCCATGCTTAGTATATTTGTATTATATTTGTATTACACGAGAGATTACCCAGTGAACTGTTGTCAGAAATCAGTCATATATAGTACAATATAGAAGTTAAATAAATTATTCAAAAATGTAACTTATCTTATAAGATTTGACTCCAATGTGTCCTGTATCACTTCTATCGAATCATGTAAATTGAAATCTTTCTACATTTTAGTCCTACTGTTAATTTCTTCAGGGAAATTGGCTAGTTTTTGCTCTAATGGAAAACACGTCCAGCCATATTTCGAGCATGCACATTTTTAAACTTAATTATAAGTAATAATTGTAATGTTTCAATAGAGTAAAAATACAATTATATGATGCACTTGTGGTCATAACCGATTTTCTGTTTAAGCCACGTACAACAAATAATTTTAGTTATATTCCAATAGACCGGACAAATACAATTGTTCATTAAATAAACAATATTTACTTTAATTTATAAATTACCTAATTAAGTATAATACGAGTATAAAAAATTGCGGAACCAGAGTAGGATTCATATTTTATGAATGTCTCCTTTTGATATCGTATATAAAATATTTTGTTATGTTATATGTAATAAAATATTAGGTCAGAAAGGCTACATGTATTATAATCAATATTTCATTATATTATTATCATGGTATAATACTCATATTTGAATATTTGAGAACACTAAATTAAACTTTTTAAAGCCCTAAATAAAAGGAGGCTTAACATTTTACTTGGGACAGAATTTCAAAATATTATGGATACTGTCGAAGAGTATGCTAGAGGTAGGGCTAAATTAAAAGACGTGGAGCCTAATACCTACTCCGAATTGATAAGGACAATTAGACATTTGATGAAGTCAAGGATGGCCAAACTGAAAGGGTACTAAATCTTCTTTAGTTCTCAGGGACCCTGAGATTTCGGCAATCCTTTAGAGACATACATAACAGGAATGTCCCTGCTGATAAAGCTTCTACTGTCTCATTCACGTCTGCTGTAGCACTAGTTTTTTAAGGTTTTAGAAGAAATTTTAAAAACGTTTGTAGCATGTCACATACCGTTATGACGTATGCATTTTGTCGTAATTAACTGACATCAAACTAAATGCCATCTTAACTGGAGTATAAAATGCAAATTTTTTTTAAATCCTTGCTTGATAGCAAAAGGGAATTATACTGGTTCTAAAACAGCGATCTTACCTACAGCTGAATGGACTTTCAGAATTTTGTACACTAACCCGCATAATTATTACAGCGATGTATTTCCGGAATGAGTGTTTGTGTATTTTACCATATTAAATCCCCGTAAGGATTTTAAAAAGCTCTGCATTTTATACTCCAGCTATGATGGCATTTAGTTTGGTATCAGTTAATTACGACAAAATGCATACGTCATAACGGTATGTGACACGCTACAAAATTTTTTGATATCTCTTCTAAAACCTTAAAAAACTAGTGCTACGTCAGACGTGAATCAGACAGTAACAACAATTTTCGTTTATAAAAAGCTGTATGTTGAAAGTCTCATTAAGAAACTTGGTTTAAATAGGATCCTACTCATACCAAAACTAATCTTACCAAAGATGAAGTTTTTTTTTTCCATTCAAAGATTAGTCCTTGAGTCTTTCGATGTCAATTTAAAACAGGAAGAACTTTACCTTCCTTACTTGTATTGGATTTCAAAACTTCACAAAAATCCATACAAAGTAAGATATTTAGCAGGTTCCTCTAAATGTGCTACTAAATCATGATCAGTAATTCTAAGACAAAATTTGACTGTGGTTAAAGATGGCCTTCAAACAAAGTCCTTTGAAAAATTGTCAATTTTGCTTGAACAATTCTTCACAACTTGTATGTTTGTATGAAATCAGTACGAATACATGCATAGTGTAAATAACCAAGACATCCTTTTAACAATTACATTGAAAATGTTATGAATATTTGCTTTGAATTGTACATTTCATTTTAATGAATGATAATTGACCAGATAAAAAAGGGGGAACTTGGTGACCCAGTAGTTTAAAGATACCAATAAACTTGATTGCCTGAAATCTAATCACACTATAGCAGATTTTAATTTAAGAATTTTTGTCCGTTTGCTGGTCAGTTGTTTTCTCCAGGTACTTCAGTTTTCTCCATCATACAAGAACTAACAACATTGATATATATGAAATACAGGGGCGTTAAACATAAAGGCACTCACGAACTCCTGTATGATATTCAATATGTGCTGCTGTATGGTTTACAACCACTAAATACAAACATTAGTAGCAACAAAACCAATATCCATAATGTTAGTTTTTCTAATATTTTACCATTCATTCAGAAACCTCTCGGAATACACCATATTCGTACCAAACTGTACTCTTTACAACTTTCCTGTCTAAGTCAGTTACAAGAAGACTGCATGTACAAAACTACTACAGAGTTTAATACACCAGAGTTTAAATTTAACGCTATCATGATGGATATTGCATTTAAAAGGTTATTTAAACCTGCTCAGGAACACAATATACAGGACGACCAACGTCGCCAATTTCTTAAATTACATTATTCAAACAACGGCATAGACGCTATTAATATTTCTAATTTACTAATTAACAAACTAATACAATCTAAAGTCCCTACTTATTTTAAATATAACTCGCCACCTCTAATTTCCTACTTCTTAAATAAACCCATTGCATCCAAAATTTTCGGCTATAAACAAATTTTGCAGTGCCTTAACTTTCATAACTTTACTCCACCAACCTGCTCTTTCTCAGCGTCCTCATATATTTATAAACCAGCAGGCCATGTAGTAGAATGTGATCTCAACATAATTTAGAATAGTAAATTAAGATGTCTTCTTTCAAAAGGTCCAAAATACAGGGAGGCTCAACCTTTTTACTTTGGGAAAGAATTTCAAAATTATTATAAATTCTGTCGAAGAGTATGCTACAGGTTGGGCTAAATTAGAAGACGTAAGGCTTGATAGTTTATCCGACTGGATAAGGAGAATTAGAAATTTTATCAAGTCAAGGATTGCCAAACTTAAAGGTTATATGGCTAATAAACTTTCTTTAGTGCTCAGGGACCCTGAGATTTCTGCAATCATTACTGACATACATAACATGTATGTTGTTGTCCCAGCTGATAAAGCTTCTAACAACAGTCGTCAAAGATGGCCTTCGGATTTATTCAGATAAAGTCTAATCTACATCTGGCATCAACCAAATGTGGATTCTCAAAAATTCTAAGGAACTACTTGACCATTTTCTTTCTTATACTCTATCTTCGGTAAAAAGTATAAAAACTTTTGATTTTTCTACCCTTTAAACCACTATCCCTCATGCTAAATTGAAAGAACGTCTAAAACAAATCATTCACTTTTCATTCTTTTACAATAACGGTAAAGCAAGATATAAATACCTAGTGCTCAACAGGGATTCTGGTTATTTTATAAAACACCATACAGACTGCAAACAAAAATATACTGAAGATGCCATCAACAAAATGTTAGAGTTTTTGATAGACAACATATTTGTTGTGTTTGACAATATTTTCTTTCAACAAACAATCGGTATACCAATGAGCACAAATTGTGCATCTTTGCTTGCTGATTTGTTTCTTCATTCATATGAATCAGAATTTTTACAGAACATTTTTAAATCTGGAGAAAAGACTGTCGCTAATCATTCAAATACACATATAGATATATAGATGACGTTCTATCTCTAAATAACCCGAACTTGGAGAATATGTGAATGTCATCTATCCAAGTGAGCTTGAAATAAAAGACACGACAGATTCTTCATATTCTGCTTTATATTTGAACTTATAGCTCAATTATGACACCCACGAAAATTTACATCTGAAGCTTTACGAAAAGGTGATGACTTCAATTTTTCTATTGTCAACTTTCCGTTTCTTTGCAGTCCCTGATTCTCCTGAGCATGGTGTGTATGTTTCACAGTTAGTACGGTACGGTAGAGCTTGTTTCCGCTTTGGAGACTTTCTGCAACGAAGAAAATTACTTACAATTAAATTGTGACGCAAGGGTATTGCAAGCCTAGGCTATTCAAGGTCCTTTAAAAGTTTTATGGCCGTCATCACAATATTGTTGATAAGTATGTAGTCACTGTATTCAAACTTATACTGGATGAATTTGACTTACCATAGTTCTCTGTTCGTTTCATTCTCAAAATTGACTTGTACGTTACGGGTGTAGCTAGCTAGACAGGAGGTGTCTACCCTTCCGGAACACCCGACCTCACTTCCTTGAAGGCAGTTCACGTGTATAACATATTTTGCCAGTTTGCAAAGTTTTTATTATCTTTTGGGGATTGTGACAAGGACAAGGACTGGTATTTTTGTTTTATAAATATTCATATTTTTTCAAGTTGTTTTAGAGGATTTGGTGATTTATAAAAGATAAAACAGTGAAAGAAACTGGGTGAAAAAGAAAGTAGTGGAGAGGAACAGAAATGTAGGCATTGTGTCTTCAAATAAGTAACATAACATAGTGTGTACCAAGGATACAACACCAAAGAATTCCAGGCGGCTTTAAAAAAGACTGTCATTTGTCCTACAACACTATTTAGTAGTTTAATATGCATTGATTTTAAAGGTAAAGGTAGTACCTAAATACCTAATTTGAATAACGGTCTAAAAGTGACAGCTAAATATTAAATTGAGTTTCTAGGATTCAAATCTTAAAAGTTAGAACAAAGTCATTTTTATCCTAAATATAATACATTCATTGAAGTTTAACCATACATGTTTAAGTGTTCTCGGCATATTTTGTCACATCTGAGTTTTTTTTCATTTAAGCACAAATTTTCAATTTCAAATTTAAATTGAAAACAAATACATGAACTCAAGTTATAAGTAACTAACAAATACATGAACTCGAATCATAAGTAAATAAAGTTTAACTACCTAAAGATTGTATTTTATAAGCTCGTCTGTGAAAGTATTTGTGCCTGCACAATTTGTGCAGATTTACTAAATTATAAAATAATTATGTCAATACTTTTATAAATTGAAGGTGGTGTAAAAATCACAAAATTGTTGGAAAGGAATACCTTAATGATGAATGGTTGCAAGAAATAAAGTGTACTCTAAAGATCAATTAAGCTTTATAAAAATCATAGAAAAAGCTGATGAGACATATAATACTGAAAAGTCTCGTACAGATTGCGTAAAGATCGAAAATTAATACACTGGTATAATAAAGGCCTACAGATGGCATAAAACAAAGGTTTCGCTGCTGCAAAAAATATATGCATAGGAAAGCATTGTAGAAATCTGCTTAACTTACTACTACTAAAAATTGATTAAAGATCGGAAAAGATAAATATGACGATGATAGCGAAAAGGTAAATGGTTGCATAAAGCATGACTAAAGATGAAATAGCTTAAAGATAACATAAAGGCAACGTAAAGATGGCGTAAAGACATGTGCATTATATTTTAGCATCATATTATATATTTTTCATAATTGTTTTTAATAAATATATGCATAGGATTGCACTGTAAAAATCTGCTGAACTTCATACTACTGAATGAAAGATTAAAGATCGGAAAAGATAAATATGACCATGTATAAAATAAATAATTTAATTAATGATTGCTTAAAAATAGCATAAACGTTAGAAGATACATAAAGCTTGCATAAAGATAGAGTAAAATCACTTGCGTGGAAATTCACAGGTATGTTTTTGATTATGCGTAAAGGTAGCGTTATTATAATTGGTTTTATATAACTTGTGTGAGGATAGTGTAAATCCACTTGCATGGCATTACACTAGTAATAAAACCTGGATTTAAGATTGCGTAAAGATGGCGTTGAGATAAATGGTTGCATAAAAGATGAGTAAAGATGCAGTACCTTAACGATATTTTAAAGGAGACGTAAAGATGGCGTAAATACATTTGTATGACATTTTATCATTTTATAATTAGTGTTTCATTTTAAACCTATCTGTGATATAACTTGTTCGATTGTTTTAGTAAGCTTTGAAATTATTTATTTTATGTTTTAAACATCAATTTAGTGTTAAATCCTAAATATTCTCTTGACAGGAAAAGCTGCAGCATTGCTGATCAACCGTTGTAAAACAATAATTTACTTACCTACGCGTTTGGGGTTAATACTTTAGCGATTTATGATACAAAACACCTAATATTTTTAAAAACAATCGGACAGTCTTAATTGTTAGAAAATATACTTTTTAGCAAAATTTTGCCGTCTTATTTTTTTTAAATTCATTTAAAACTAAGGTTTATTCCCTTATGCAAAGCATTTCTGAGCAGGATTTGGAATGATAAAGATTTAAAACTTTAAATTCATTCATTTTCAACTTTTTTTTGGCTAATGCTTTTATATAAAAAACTTTTCGGTCCCTAGTGCCATTGATGAGAACTGATTTGTCGAAATATTTACAATTGCCGATTTTTTTCTTATATAAACTGTTTGACACGAATAATGTTTACATTTCAGTAAAATAGCATCATCTGTCAACCTCTCGTCAAGTCGCGCAAGAATACATATCAAGTGAAAAGTCAGTTCGGGAGTTCCCCTTTCATTTTCAATCACAAATTTATTTTTAGCAACGTTGATAACAAAGGACAAAATCCCGAATTTTCACGTTGAAAATGCGATTTATAAACAAATTCAGATAAGAAAAAACTTAATAAAAATATCATAAATAAAAAATATTATGAAAATATAATTAAGAAAAAAATTATAAGTTTGAATAAAACCTTGTTTTTGAAGTTTCAGCACTGCTTTCTGGTTTGTTTATGTGTGAAGTCAAAGTGGGCAGAGCTAAACGCTTTGAATGAATGAATGAATGAATGGTGCTGTTCCGTTCACTGACAAAAACCAGCGGATAAAAAATGGAAAACAGTATTTTGAAATACTAAAGTTATTGACCTTGTGCAAATTCTAAGCAGAAATGTCAAACATTAATATTGTAAATATAAGAAATAACTTTCAATTTGTTGTGGTTTACTGGGTATAAACAAGATTTTGGAAGTGGCAATTCTATCATACACAAGATGGAAGCCAAGCTTAAAGAAGCTTAAAGATGCGAGTAATGATGCTTAAAGATGGCTTAAAGGTGAATTAAAGACACTGCCATCTTAACACTATTTGGCTTAAAGGTGGCTTAAAGATGGTATTAAATGAAATTAAAAAATAAATCTTAAAATCATTTAATGGTCTTTTTAAAACAGAAATCTGAAGTTACTTGCAGACTAAATTTTAAAAATGAAAAATATAAATAAATAACCTATAAAAATGAAGTTGAAAAAAGTACCAAATAAATAAAAAGGAAACAAACAAATAAATAAATAAATTTTTTAATTAAAAAATCGGATTTGGAATCCATATATATTTAAACATGGCACAATACAGGTAAGTAACTTGTTTTGATAACCAAGGTATTATCTAGTTCCGTGCAAGTAGTATTTATGCAGTTAACTATGTAACAGATTATACAAATCACGGAAAACAAAATTTGGTTTGATATGCAAGTATATAGTTTACAAGTAATTTTTTGATTGACTCGGCAAAATACAATTTTACTCGTAAACATCATATACATTTATTGAAGTCAAAACAAAAAATTAGAAATAAATTAAAATTAAAAAAAAAATTCAATTATACATCATTCAATTTGAAAAATAAATAGATAAATAAAAGGATGGATACTCAAATGAATGGATGTATGGATGGATAGATAAATCGATATAGAAAGAAAGAAAAAGAAAGATGAAAAGAATGGCCGGGTGGTTGAATAATTAAATAAATAATAATAATAGATTGATATATATATAAAGGATAGTCGGTGAATTGATGGATGAATGGATGGATAAATCAATAAACAAAAGAGTAAGAAAGAAAATAAAGAAAAAAGGAGAGAAGGAAGGAAAGAAAAGAATATGTAGTTGGTTTGATAGAAAAAGGAATAAATAAAATGAATTAATAGATGAATTAAGCAACGACATGTCGTCTGATTTAGTAAATAAATAAATAAAGGGTGGATTCATGATTAAATGAATACATAACAATGGATGAATGGATGGTTGAATGGATGGATTGATGGATGGATAAAAAATAAATAAATAAATAAAATTCAATGGATGGTTGGATAAATGACATTAATAATAAAATGATAGATGGATAGATGAATGAATGATCAATCGTTATTTATCAAACATTATTTATCTAGCCGAAGTATTTGTTTATTCTGTGCCAGAAGTACTAAAGTATTAATTAACTAACATAAAGGACTGAAGATGATAGGTGTAATGTACCTTGTAAAGATCGGTAATAAGTGATTTGTTAGATGGGATAACTTTTAAGTGTATTATTCATGGATGATTAATTCTCAAACTCTTTATAAATCTGCATTTTTTTCTTGATAACAAAATACTTTAAGTAAATTCCTAATACAATGAATTAACCATCAATGGCCCGCTATTTTGAACCTAAATACATGGCCATAAAAGGTTTTATTTTCAAATTTGAATAATATTAGACAAAGAAATGGAAACTTTTTTCGATAATCAGTCCAAGCAATGGTGTACATAACACAATTTTTTTAATTTAAGACATAAAAATTAAAAATAAATATTTATAAAAAAACATAAGAATTGAAAGAGTAAAAATGCATGATAGGACTGTGAACGCTACATTAATACCCTTCATTTCAACATGTTCAACATACGTTATTACAATTTCAATTTCTTATATTGGAAATTGATAACTTTACGCGTGTATGGTGAATATAAGGATCATGGTTAAACCGGGTTGGAACTAGCTTATAAGCTATTTATAAATATTATTTCTCTTTACTGTTGTTTCTTTATATCTTTATATTTCGGTATCCCACTGTACAGATCTCTCTCTCTCTCTCTCTCTCTCTCTCTCTCTCTCTCTCTCTCTCTCTCTCTCTCTCTCTTTACGCCAAGGTTTCTCTGTCTGCACAAGATTTAAATCCCATTGCATCGATGTTATGTTATAAATTTATGAATTTTCTAAATGAAATATCACAAAGATTATATTATGACGACATTAAAAATATTTGAAAATATTTGTCAGTTTGCGTGCCGTTTGTCGGTAGTTTTATATGGGCATTTCTGTTTCTTTGATCCCTGTAATAACCCCCCCCCCCCGAGAGAAGTGTAGAAACTTATAATATGACAAGGCATACCCTCTCTCTCTCTCTCTCTCTCTCTCTCTCTCTCTCTCTCTCTCTCTCTCTCTTATACGACGTAAAAGCTTTCCCTGATTAATTCACAATCTTTGCTCTTAAAAAACATCGAGTTTTTTTTGCTTCATTCGTTATTTTTTCTTCCTTATTAGAGATAGGTTATTCAATATATTTATTTCTAATTTGTTTAATATTTTTATTTGTCTTAAAAAGTATCTGTGAATCCAATATTATTATTCATTTCAATTAAAACTAAATTAGAATTTTCAATTATCAACCAATTCAATTTAAAAAATAGTCTCAAAAACTTTTTTCCTGTATCAAAAATGAAAAAAACAATTTTAACATCAGAAGTGTACTTAGATTAAGATTCTACAAATGCATATTAAAGTCAAAAAATAACTATTTGTTGAATTTACAATCTAATTAACTGATTTTGCCAGTCAGATAAATAAGTACTAGTATATTACAGGTAAGGTTTGACATTTCTTCCTTCCTTTGAAATATGAATGATTTATTTTTCTTTAGAATAAAAGATTGATTAATTTATACTATAAAATTAATAAAATTATCATAATAAGAAAATGAAATATTAAAAATGGAGTTAAGTTACATAAAATTGCATATTTTCTATTCAAAATCTGAGGTTTTTAAGAAAAATAATATAAATAAATAACGAAGTATAACTTTTGCATGTAAAAAAAATACACAAGAAAGGAAATAAAATATTTTATTATAAACTTTATAAAAATATCATTTTGTAATTTTTTGAAAATAAAAACATTTGAAAATATATAGGAAAGTAAATAAAATATGAATTATAAGCTTTTTAAAAATATCATTTTGTATAATTTTTTTAAATAAAAAAATATTTTGTTTATAAATAAAAACAAATATTTTTTACTTAAATAAATTAATTAATTAAGCAATAAATATTCATTTCTACCAATAATAATTTTTCCGTGCTTAAAGATGGTTTAAAGATGGCTTAAAATTTCAGAGCCATTAAGCCTGGCTTAAAGACATCTTAAAGCAACTGAAAGATAGCTTAAAGATGGCTTAAAGACATATTTAAACCATCTTTAAGCCACCTTTAAGCTAGCTTAAAGATAATATTTCGTCTTGTGATAAATTCCGAAGCAATTTATGAGAATTGCCACTTCCAAAATCTTGTTTATACATAGTAAACTACAACAGATTTATGAGAATTGCCCACTTCCAACATCATTTTTTTACCTAGTAAACCACAACAAATTGAAAGTTATTTCTAAAATGTGCTCATAGGGTACATCAAAATTAAACCGGTATTTGTTTTATATATACCTAAAACAATACAATCATACATGTATAAAAAAGCGAATACTGACACTTGTTATTTATATTTTTTCTATCAATTTATATTACACTTCTTTCTTAAAATAACAAATTTTTAACATCAACATGTAAAGTGACATCTTATATGCTTATTTGTCGTAAATTATATAGACTATATAGTTGCTTTTATCCACTGGGAATTTATATTCGCTATATTTAATATAGCGGTTTGACTTTATAGCGCGAAATATAAAAACCAATTGTATATTTTCTTGCGGCATTTATTAAACTTAGTTTTAGCACATTTCGGTAATTCATCTCTCATCGATGACACAAGAGGCCGAAAAAATTGATAAAGAAAAAAAGGATAATCTTAACATTCGATAATTAATTAATCCATTTCCATTCAAGGAATGCTTTGCATGCGAGAACAAACTTTATTTTCAAATAACTTTTTAAACCACAGACACAAGGGAGACTTTATGAATATAGGAAGTACTGCCTACTGAGAAACGGATACCCTCGGGTAGTACTGGCTCATGCGTAATAAATATTTCATCAAAATACTTGTTTCGTTTTAATCACAACCTACCCAGGGTATCCTTACTTCTGTAGGTAAACCTTTAGTGTTGTTAGAAATGGTCCATGTGGCAAACTTTTCAGTCATGTTAATCTTTGAAACTTATGTACGACTTACGTTTGGATTCATTAATTTTCAACTGCTTTTGTTATCTTTTTACCTATCAATTTTTTCGGTCCCTAGTGCCGCCAATGAGGTACATTCAAATACAGCACTTTACACATTTAAACGGAATTTTTGTGCAAACATTACTGCCGCTAAAATGGAAGTTGACAGTACTTTGTGCTGTCAGAAAATGTACCATGGAGCAAACTTTACAGCCCTCTGAATTTTTTACACATATTTATATCTAAGGTTTGTTTTCGCATGTAAAGCATTTGTAACTGAATTTCGATTCATTTGATTTCGGAACTTTGGATTCATTTATACATTTCAAAAGTTTGTCCTATAATCAAAACATTTTAAAATCAATAAATCCAGCTCATGTAAACGTATTTATATTTTTAATTTGATCCTGCTAGGCTTCCGTAATTTAACATGGAATATTATAAGTCGTTTGGAAATTTAAAATTATCCATGATACCAAATATAATTTTTAAAAATAATTAATCAAAGATTTCAATGAACGTAGGTTTAAAGGACGAGGCATTTATCAAGAAAATTTTACTTTTTAACGGCAAATCTACACCATTTTACTCAGACTCTAATTATTTCATAGGGTTCCTTAGGGGAAATATCTCTAAACTGAACGCAATAAACATAGATTATATAAACAAAATAATGTTGAAATTATAAACTCAAAATTATTTGGTTAATGTGCGATATATTTTTCTGACTCAAGATAAAAAAAAGCATCAAACCTTAGTATCAAGCCTTTATGTACAGGTTATTGTGAAATAAGTTTAATATCTTAGTGTCACTGATGAGGAATAAATTTCCGAAATGTGCACATCTGACTTATCAAAATTTAACTGGTATTTGTGTTATATATTTACTACTCCTGAGCGGGTACCGCAGCTGGTGGAGTAAAACTCCCCGAAGGTATCCATAACTCAGAAGGCAGTACTCTCTGCTGTCAGAAAATGTACCATTCAGCAAAATTTTCAGCCGTCAAAAATTTTGAAATTTAAGGTTTGTTTCCTCATGCAAAGCATTTCTTAGCTGGATTTGGATTTATATAATTTTGGAACTTTAGATTTATTATTCGGTTGGCTTATGTTTTTTATCTATCAAACTTTTTGGTCTTAGTGTCACTAATGAAGAATCAATTTCCGAAATGTGCACATCTAAAACATCAAGTTAAGTGAAGTGAAATAATGTTTTGAGCCGCATCAGCAATTTTGCATCTATTCGCGGCTAGAAAAGCGTAAAAGATACAATAGTATCAATAGATCTAAATAAAGGTAAATCTTTTTGCATTATAAAATAATAACGGAAAGTAAACTAATAAATACCAGTAATATCACAGACAAATTATTTACAAAACACTGGAAAATAAATAGTAAAACAATTAATTTTACCCTGTAAGTTAATTTCCTGAAGTAAGTTTAATTTTTTTTCGTGAACATTACTAAAAAAGATCTTGCATCGATGATGCTGAATAAAAAGCATCCCTTTTATCTGCAAAGTCAACACAATCCAGCAATATGTGCTGAATAGATAGTTGACTTTGACAAGGCACATATTGTAGAGGTTGTTCACCCTTTAAAATAAATGAGTGTGTAAAATAACTATGGCCGATTCTACAGCGCCGAAGAACAATACTATTTCGCATACTATATTGGGATAAAGGTATAAAGGCATTTCTAGTGAATGATTCCAGGCGAACTAAGTGGTCCAAGGTACTCCTGTTGTGCCTGAAACCACCCTGAATATGAATGAGAAGGTTGTTAGACTCAAGATAATAAACGAGTGTATTATTATTCATCCTCTTCATGGTTTTACAAACACAGCTAGTTAAGGCGATAGGCTTATAATTAGATGGATCAGAGTGATCTTTACCATGCTTAGGAATAGGAATAACAATTGCTTTATGCCAAGATAATGGGAAAGTATCACTCTGCCAAATATCATAAAGATATCTAACAGAGTGAAAAGACATTGAGGGGCGAATTTTTAAGAAGTTGAGTATGCACATCATCTGGAGTAACTGCCGTATCATATGCCTTGGAAAGAGCATTTTGAAGTTCTTCATATGAAAATATATCATGATATTGCTCAGAATTGTCAGATATAAAGGACAATTTATTTTGTTCTTGAATCTTTTGATATTTTTGAAATTCTGAGGTGTAATTAGCTGAAGCAATTTTGTTAGAAATGTCTTTTTCAGATGTTAAAATTGTATCATTTATTTTAAGGTATTTAACATTCTCGGAAGAACCTTTACCTTTTATTTTACGCACAATATTCCAAACTTTATTTAATTGATATTGGAGACATAATTTCTCCAAGAATCTCTTGTGCACTTTTAGCAGTTCTTTGAGCTTTTGCACGAAAAATACGGAGCAACTGTAAATTATTTTTTGTTGGAGACTTATTGAATTGTCTCTCAGCTTGCTTCCTATTTTTTCTAGCTTGTTTGTATCCCTCATTATACCATGGTTCATTGATTCCAAGATTTGCATAGGTCTTAGGAATGCACGTATTAGCTATGTCTATGAGGATGTCAGTAAAACTCTGAATTTTATCGGTTTCATTTTCAAATCTCTCGACAAAAATCTTTTCTTCACAGAGATTGCGAAACCGATGCCAATCCGCTTTGGTAAAATTCCATCTAGGGATTGTAGTATCATTTTCCCCGGATGTATATTATTTTTATTATTTTTATCTGATGCAGGTTTGTCCTGATCAGGTGTTAGTTTAGTGTCATCGACAGCAGCATTATTCTCTGCCTGTATTTTAAGTTTTCCATTCTTTGCTATTTTATTACTGTTAACATTTTTTCTGTTTGTTGCAGTAAAAGTGGTAATTTTCTTTTTAGTTTGAGTTATGTTTGTTGTTGTATTTGATAAACTAAAATTTGTTTCACAGGCAATACTTTTATATGTTTTAGAAGCAGAGCCCGATGCTACTGCAGCATATGATGTCTTTGGACCTTTCTGCTCCTTTATATATAAGGTTTTAGCTTCACCATAAGAGATGTTTTGATTAATTTAAAATTTTAAAATTCCATGTTCTCTCTTCCACAATTTGCAGTCCCTGGAGGAGGCCATATGATTTTTCCCGAAATGTGCACATTTTGGAGTGAGGGAACAACCACCAGCAGCGTGGTCTTTTGAACCACAGCGACAACAGGTTCCTGTATTTTTGCATGTACAAGAACCATGTCCATATTTTTTGCATTTATAAAATCGCAGTGGATTTGGAATGTACTTAGCCACTGCAACGTTATAATACCCAGCTTTGATTTCCTTTGGTGGTGAGGACGAATTAAAAGTAAGGAGGTAAGTATTAGATTTAATAAGTTTATCCTCCCTTTTCACCATAAAACGCCGAACTTGGGAAACACCTTGTGCCTTTAACTCGTCAGAAAATTTCATTTTCTGACATGTCAAACATTACTCTTTCAAGGTCTCTTATAGTGCCTTTGCTATTATTAATAGTTTTGTGGGAAGTTACTTTAACCGCAATATCCGCAAAATGTTTTGCTGCTAATAAATTCACTGACTGTTGCCTGTTCCTGCATTGCATCAGTAGCGACCCTGAACGCAATTTTTTAATGCTTTCTACTGAACCAGCAATACCACTGACACACTTCTGTACCACAAAAGGATTTATTTTTAATGTTTCTTCTGTGGCTGAATTAACAACTACAAACTTTGCCCATGGTATATTAATTTCATTTATTTCATCATCACTATCTTCTCTTAATCTTTTTGAACTATTCTGAATTTTATTTTTATTTTCCATGGTGGTGTAAGGTGGTTCATCTTCCTTGCTCCCCACCCGTCGATATGGAGTGCCAACAAGTGCGATGCCTAAGTTCCGGGGATCTCCTCTCGGAACAGCACCAAGGACTTCAAGGAAGACATACATCCCAATACAATCGCAATGCCCAGATTGAGAATATCACAATAGAACAGGATTTGACCCATAAGCCACCGCCTTCTACAGACAAAAGAAATAAGACCAAGGTTAAGCACTACGAATGTTAAAACGTGAGCAGAGCTAAAGCAGAAACCATATCTTGTCTGTAGGGCTTGGTGTGACCAGCCGATTTGTTGGACACGGGCCGATACCAACCGTCCTTCCAGGTGAAGTTAGGGTTAAAGTGATGTGTTGGTCCAAAGTAAGCCGCAACCCACTTGGTACTCAATCACCTGAATTCCGACCTCCACTATAAAGGATCGCATTCCAAGGCAAACGGAATGCCTCATTTTAGTCGCATTTTACGACAAGCATGAGGTACTGGGGACCTATTCTAACCCGGGTTCCCCACGGGGGTCTGGCACATCAAAATTTAACTGGTATTTGTGTTATATATTTAAACATGTTTGTAAGAAAAAGAAAAAAATGTCTTGAAACATTACCTGCTTTATCCTATTTCACGCCGACTGTACACAACTGTAAAAAAATTAAACTTAAAAACTATATGGAATTTTTGGTATTTGTAATCAATATTTGCGTTTTTTCTACAGCTTTCTGATAATATTTTCCATTTGATCAATAATAGAATTGATAGTAATTTTGAACATGTATCCTTAGATTTATCAAGAACAGGTTGCAAATATATTCTAAATCGATAATAGCAAAAGTAATCTAATGAGTTAATCTGTAAAACCTTATTAGCATTGTTGCAGCAATAGTAGCTAGAAAATGTAAAAAGTTACAATAGTACAATTTATTATGGAAATGTAACATTTAGCAAAATTTTCAGTTATTTAATTTTTTAAATTTGCTTAAACTAAGGTTTGTTCTCTTATCAAAATCATTCCTAAGCTGGACTTGGATTAATATAATTTTGGAAATTTAGATCCATTAAATTTTAACTGTTTAGCTTTAGTTGATTCTATTTTTTATCTATGTAACTTTTCCGTCTTATTGTCACTGTTGAGGAATGATTTTCCGAAAAATAAATCACAATTTGACAAGTATTTGTGTAATATAGTAAAACTGCAATTTAAAATTATAACAAACATGATATTTTATAAACTTTGGTTTTTAGGTCGAGTTTGAAAAGTTTCTCAATGCCACTCTTCTTATGAAATCCTCTGCACATGCTTCAACATATTTTTCTTATATTTTACTTACATCATGTAAAACAATTCATTGTGTTGAAACACATAATGATTGATTGATTGATTTATTGATTAAATGGGGTTTAGATTTTTTGAAAGAAATAAACATATTATCTATCAAAATTAGTTGTATTTCAAAGTTAAACAATGTCTTCTTTATTTTGTGTCTTTTCTGAGAAATGTTTCAAAAATAGTGTTAAACATCATTGTCTTTTCACAGAGTAAAAACGTTGAGTTAATCTTAACTTGTTTTGATAACAAAAATATTTACAATATGGAGAATTTTTTAATATATTTAATTTAGAAGTAACCTTTAAAAGATATCTCATAACAAAGCCAGATAACAAAGATTTATGGTTTCTTTCTTCGTTAAATATTTTAATCAATAAAGAACAATGCACATGTATCTGATTTTCATCGTAAAAATTACATAAAGTACTGTACACGAACCAATTTTTGATGAAAATAAAAAAGTAATATAAATAAGAGTCATAGAAAGTTCAAACCGTAAAACTATTCAAAGAGTCATAATAGTCATAGAAAAAGCATGCTGTCGCGGAATTTACTTCTTTGTTTACAATATTTTTTTTATTGTAAGTCGTTCATACATCTTCTATCAAACAAAAAGAATTTTATGTATGTGAAAAATATTCTAAGATTTCAAAATACACGTCCTTTTATTATAATTTTATTTTATTTTCTATCAACATCACGACTCTTGGGTCGTTAAGGTTTTGTTATATATTCATTATTTTTGTAAGTTTTTCGATTATTTTTTTAACTTTATAATTGACCTTTTTAACATCGAGGTACATTGGGTTAGATTTGTCGATTATCCTACATTAACTTACCTTACTTATCCTTAAATTTATAAACTAATCTAGTCTTAGCAGCAAGCTTCTTTCAAATTAAAATTAGAAAGATAATTAATAAATCTTAACCATGAAAACCTGTTAAACATATTTAAAACCTGTAGACGGTGATATCAGGATGTTAAATATATTACCTTATTATACAGTTTTTAACAAATAAAAATCTACAGTTTTAAATGAAATAAAGAGCAAATTAACAATTGCAAAAACCTCTACTAGATTGACAGATACTCGTAAGAAAAAGTTATCAAGTTTTCTGATAATTTTCAACTACAGTTTGTTGTACTATCATCATTAAACTAAAATGATGCGAAAGAAGTAACATGATCATGAAAAAAGACGCAAACAATATGTTTTTAATCAATTCCTTCGTAACAAGATTAAATTATACAGCCTAACATACGTGGAGGTTTCACGGTAGTGTAAACTATTTGTGACTGTAATGACCGAATTTGGTTCAAGAGATTCAAAATGGCGATCGGATAAAGCGCTAACTAACATTGTTTTTTATAAACATGACCACTAACTACAAGTTCGAAAATCGACCAGGTATGATCCAAGACATGAACGTTGGTATTGAATGTTCTTTCCCCTAGCACTCGGCATAAGGGAATGACAGTCACGGTTCTTTCTAATTGGAACTTAAAATAAACAAGGTCTTGAGTCACGGTAGGCATGACACGATAAAGAACTTTACTTTATAATGCCATCAACAATGCGCAGGCAAATTGTCTGTACGTCGCGATATAATTGAAATATTCTTGACTGGGACGTTACACAATTACTCAAATTAACTCAACTAACTACAATCGCAAGAAACATTTTTTACCATTATCTCTTTTTTACATTCCATTCCCGTCTTGGCCGAGAAATAATGGGATATTACCCTTCCCCCTCTCTCTCTCTCTCTCTCTCTCTCTCTCTCTCTCTCTCTCTCTCTTCGCACACAAAACAAAATTTCTAAATTATACTAGTACAATAGGTTATGTGTACTGTCGATTTCTCATAAAAACCAATATATTAACTGACGAGTTAAAGGCACAAGGTGTTTCCCAAGTTCGGCGTTTTATGGTGAAAAGGGAGGATAAACTTATTAAATCTAATACTTACCTCCTTACTTTTAATTCGTCCTCACCACCAAAGGAAATCAAAGCTGGGTATTATAACGTTGCAGTGGCTAAGTACATTCCAAATCCACTGCGATTTTATAAATGCAAAAAATATGGACATGGTTCTTGTACATGCAAAAATACAGGAACCTGTTGTCGCTGTGGTTCAAAAGACCACGCTGCTGGTGGTTGTTCCCTCACTCCAAAATGTGCACATTTCGGGAAAAATCATATGGCCTCCTCCAGGGACTGCAAATTGTGGAAGAGAGAACATGGAATTTTAAAATTTTAAATTAATCAAAACATCTCTTATGGTGAAGCTAAAACCTTATATATAAAGGAGCAGAAAGGTCCAAAGACATCATATGCTGCAGTAGCATCGGGCTCTGCTTCTAAAACATATAAAAGTATTGCCTGTGAAACAAATTTTAGTTTATCAAATACAACAACAAACATAACTCAAACTAAAAAGAAAATTACCACTTTTACTGCAACAAACAGAAAAAATGTTAACAGTAATAAAATAGCAAAGAATGGAAAACTTAAAACACAGGCAGAGAATAATGCTGCTGTCGATAACATTAAACTAACACCTGATCAGGACAAACCTGCATCAGATAAAAATAATAAAAATAATATACATCCGGGGAAAATGATACTACAATCCCTAGATGGAATTTTACCAAAGCGGATTGGCATCGGTTTCGCAATCTCTGTGAAGAAAAGATTTTTGTCGAGAGATTTGAAAATGAAACCGATAAAATTCAGAGTTTTACTGACATCCTCATAGACATAGCTAATACGTGCATTCCTAAGACCTATGCAAATCTTGGAATCAATGAACCATGGTATAATGAGGGATACAAACAAGCTAGAAAAAATAGGAAGCAAGCTGAGAGACAATTCAATAAGTCTCCAACAAAAAATAATTTACAGTTGCTCCGTATTTTTCGTGCAAAAGCTCAAAGAACTGCTAAAAGTGCACAAGAGATTCTTGGAGAAATTATGTCTCCAAGATCAATTAAATAAAGTTTGGAATATTGTGCGTAAAATAAAAGGTAAAGGTTCTTCCGAGAATGTTAAATACCTTAAAATAAATGATACAATTTTAACATCTGAAAAAGACATTTCTAACAAAATTGCTTCAGCTAATTACACCTCAGAATTTCAAAAATATCAAAAGATTCAAGAACAAAATAAATTGTCCTTTATATCTGACAATTCTGAGCAATATCATGATATATTTTCATATGAAGAACTTCAAAATGCTCTTTCCAAGGCATATGATACGGCAGTTACTCCAGATGATGTGCATACTCAACTTCTTAAAAATTCGCCCCTCAATGTCTTTTCACTCTGTTAGATATCTTTATGATATTTGGCAGAGTGATACTTTCCCATTATCTTGGCATAAAGCAATTGTTATTCCTATTCCTAAGCATGGTAAAGATCACTCTGATCCATCTAATTATAAGCCTATCGCCTTAACTAGCTGTGTTTGTAAAACCATGAAGAGGATGAATAATAATACACTCGTTTATTATCTTGAGTCTAACAACCTTCTCATTCATATTCAGGGTGGTTTCAGGCACAACAGGAGTACCTTGGACCACTTAGTTCGCCTGGAATCATTCACTAGAAATGCCTTTATACCTTTATCCCAATATAGTATGCGAAATAGTATTGTTCTTCGGCGCTGTAGAATCGGCCATAGTTATTTTACACACTCATTTATTTTAAAGGGTGAACAACCTCTACAATATGTGCCTTGTCAAAGTCAACTATCTATTCAGCACATATTGCTGGATTGTGTTGACTTTGCAGATAAAAGGGATGCTTTTTATTCAGCATCATCGATGCAAGATCTTTTTTAGTAATGTTCACGAAAAAAATTTAACTTACTTCAGGAAATTAACTTACAGGGTAAAATTAATTGTTTTACTATTTATTTTCCAGTGTTTTGTAAATAATTTGTCTGTGATATTACTGGTATTTATTAGTTTACTTTCCGTTATTATTTTATAATGCAAAAAGATTTACCTTTATTTAGATCTATTGATACTATTGTATCTTTTACGCTTTTCTAGCCGCGAATAGATGCAAAATTGCTGATGCAGCTCAAAACATTATTTCACTTCACTTAACTTGATGTTTTAGATGTGCACATTTCGGAAATTGATTCTTCATTAGTGACCCTAAGACCAAAAAGTTTGATAGATAAAAAACATAAGCCAACCGAATAATAAATCTAAAGTTCCAAAATTATATAAATCCAAATCCAGCTAAGAAATGCTTTGCATGAGGAAACAAACCTTAAATTTCAAAATTTTTGACGGCTGAAAATTTTGATGAATGGTACATTTTCTGACAGCAGAGAGTACTGCCTTCTGAGTTATGGATACCTTCGGGGAGTTTTACTCCACCAGCTGCGGTACCCGCTCAGGAGTAGTAAATATATAACACAAATACCAGTTAAATTTTGATAAGTCAGATGTGCACATTTTGGAAATTTATTCCTCATCAGTGACACTAAGATATTAAACTTATTTCACAATAACCTGTTCATAAAGGCTTGATACTAAGGTTTGATGCTTTTTTTTATCTTGAGTCAGAAAAATATATCGCACATTAACCAAATAATTTTGAGTTTATAATTTCAACATTATTTTGTTTATATAATCTATGTTTATTGCGTTCAGTTTAGAGATATTTCCCCTAAGGAACCCTATGAAATAATTAGAGTCTGAGTAAAATGGTGTAGATTTGCCGTTAAAAGTAAAATTTTCTTGATAAATGCCTCGTCCTTTAAACCTACGTTCATTGAAATCTTTGATTAATTATTTTTAAAAATTATATTTGGTATCATGGATAATTTTAAATTTCCAAACGACTTATAATATTCCATGTTAAATTACGGAAGCCTAGCAGGATCAAATTAAAAATATAAATACGTTTACATGAGCTGGATTTATTGATTTTAAAATGTTTTGATTATAGGACACACTTTTGAAATGTATAAATGAATCCAAAGTTCCGAAATCAAATGAATCGAAATTCAGTTACAAATGCTTTACATGCGAAAACAAACCTTAGATATAAATATGTGTAAAAAATTCAGAGGGCTGTAAAGTTTGCTCCATGGTACATTTTCTGACAGCACAAAGTACTGTCAACTTCCATTTTAGCGGCAGTAATGTTTGCACAAAAATTCCGTTTAAATGTGTAAAGTGCTGTATTTGAATGTAGCTAAAATCCATTCCTCATTGGCGGCACTAGGGACCGAAAAAATTGATAGGTAAAAAGATAACAAAAGCAGTTGAAAATTAATGAATCCAAACGTAAGTCGTACATAAGTTTCAAAGATTAACATGACTGAAAAGTTTGCCACATGGACCATTTCTAACAACACTAAAGGTTTACCTACAGAAGTAAGGATACCCTGGGTAGGTTGTGATTAAAACGAAACAAGTATTTTGATGAAATATTTATTACGCATGAGCCAGTACTACCCGAGGGTATCCGTTTCTCAGTAGGCAGTACTTCCTATATTCATAAAGTCTCCCTTGTGTCTGTGGTTTAAAAAGTTATTTGAAAATAAAGTTTGTTCTCGCATGCAAAGCATTCCTTGAATGGAAATGGATTAATTAATTATCGAATGTTAAGATTATCCTTTTTTTCTTTATCAATTTTTTCGGCCTCTTGTGTCATCGATGAGAGATGAATTACCGAAATGTGCTAAAACTAAGTTTAATAAATGCCGCAAGAAAATATACAATTGGTTTTTATATTTCGCGCTATAAAGTCAAACCGCTATATTAAATATAGCGAATATAAATTCCCAGTGGATAAAAGCAACTATATAGTCTATATAATTTACGACAAATAAGCATATAAGATGTCACTTTACATGTTGATGTTAAAAATTTGTTATTTTAAGAAAGAAGTGTAATATAAATTGATAGAAAAAAATATAAATAACAAGTGTCAGTATTCGCTTTTTTATACATGTATGATTGTATTGTTTTAGGTATATATAAAACAAATACCGGTTTAATTTTGATGTACCCTATGAGCACATTTTAGAAATAACTTTCAATTTGTTGTGGTTTACTAGGTAAAAAAATGATTTTGGAAGTGGGCAATTCTCATAAATCTGTTGTAGTTTACTATGTATAAACAAGATTTTGGAAGTGGCAATTCTCATAAATTGCTTCGGAATTTATCACAAGACGAAATATTATCTTTAAGCTAGCTTAAAGGTGGCTTAAAGATGGTTTAAATATGTCTTTAAGCCATCTTTAAGCTATCTTTCAGTTGCTTTAAGATGTCTTTAAGCCAGGCTTAATGGCTCTGAAATTTTAAGCCATCTTTAAACCATCTTTAAGCCATCTTTAAGCACGGAAAAATTATTATTGGTAGAAATGAATATTTATGCTTAATTAATTAATTTATTTAAGTAAAAAATATTTGTTTTATTTATAAACAAAAATATTTTTTTATTTAAAAAAATTATACAAAATGATATTTTTAAAAAGCTTATAATTCATATTTTATTTACTTTCCTATATATTTTCAAATGTTTTTATTTTCAAAAAATTACAAAATGATATTTTTATAAAGTTTATAATAAAATATTTTATTTCCTTTCTTGTGTATTTTTTTACATGCAAAAGTTATACTTCGTTATTTATTTATATTATTTTTCTTAAAAACCTCAGATTTGAATAGAAAATATGCAATTTTATGTAACTTAACTCCATTTTTAATATTTCATTTTCTTATTATGATAATTTTATTAATTTTATAGTATAAATTAATCAATCTTTTATTCTAAAGAAAAATAAATCATTCATATTTCAAAGGAAGGAAGAAATGTCAAACCCTTACCTGTAATATACTAGTACTTATTTATCTGACTGGCAAAATCAGTTAATTAGATTGTAAATTCAACAAATAGTTATTTTTTGACTTTAATATGCATTTGTAGAATCTTAATCTAAGTACACTTCTGATGTTAAAATTGTTTTTTTCATTTTTGATACAGGAAAAAAGTTTTTGAGACTATTTTTTAAATTGAATTGGTTGATAATTGAAAATTCTAATTTAGGTTTAATTGAATGAATAATAATATTGGATTCACAGATACTTTTAAGACAAATAAAAATATTAAACAAATTAGAATAAATATATTGAATAACCTATCTCTAATAAGGAAGAAAAAATAACGAATGAAGCAAAAAAAACTCGATGTTTTTTAAGAGCAAAGATTGTGAATTAATCAGGGAAAGCTTTTACGTCGTATAAGAGAGAGAGAGAGAGAGAGAGGGAGAGAGAGGGAAGAGAGAGAGAGGGAGCAGAGAGAGAGAGAGGGGTTATGCCTTGTCATATTATAAGTTTCTACACTTCTCTCGGGGTGGGGGGGAGGGTTATTACAGGGATCAAAGAAACAGAAATGCCCATATAAAACTACCGACAAACGGCACGCAAACTGACAAATATTTTCAAATATTTTTAATGTCGTCATAATATAATCTTTGTGATATTTCATTTAGAAAATTCATAAATTTATAACATAACATCGATGCAATTGGATTTAAATCTTGTGCAGACAGAGAAACCTGGCGTAAAGAGAGAGAGAGAGAGAGAGAGAGAGAGAGAGAGAGAGAGAGAGAGAAAGAGAGAGAGAGAGAGAGGTCTGTACAGTGGGATGCCGAAATATAAAGATATAAAGAAACAACAGTAAAGAGAAATAATATTTATAAATAGCTTATAAGCTAGTTCCAACCCAGTTTAACCATGATCCTTATTTTCACCATACCCGCGTAAAGTTATCAATTTCCAATATAAGAAATTGAAATTGTAATAACGTATGTTGAACATGTTGAACTGAAGGGTATTAATGTAGCGTTCACAGTCCTATCATGCATTTTTACTCTTTCAATTCTTATGTTTTTTTATAAATATTTATTTTTGAATTTTTATGTCTTAAATTAAAAAAATTGTGTTATGTACACAATTGCTTGGACTGATTATCGAAAAAGTTTCCATTTCTTTGTCTAATATTATTCAAATTTGAAAATAAAACCTTTTATGGCCATGTATTTAGGTTCAAAATAGCGGGCCATTCATGGTAATTCATTGTATTAGGAATTTACTTAAAGTATTTTGTTATCGAGAAAAAATGCAGATTTATAAAGAGTTTGAGAATTAATCATCCATGAATAATACACTTAAAAGTTATCCCATCTATCAAATCACTTATTACCGATCTTTACAAGGTACATTACACCTATCATCTTCAGTCCTTTATGTTAGTTAATTAATACTTTAGTACTTCTGGCACAGAATAAACAAATACTTCGGCTAGATAAATAACGTTTGATAAATAACGACTGATCATTCATTCATTCATCTATCCATCTATCATTTTATTATTAATGTCATTTATCCAACCATCCATTGAATTTTATTTATTTATTTATTTTTTATCCATCCATCAATCCATCCATTCATCCATTGTTATGTATTCATTTAATCATGAATCCACCCTTTATTTATTTACTAAATCAGACGACATGTCGTTGCTTAATTCATCTATTAATTCATTTTATTTATTCCTTTTTCTATCAAACCAACTACATATTTTTTTCTTTCCTTCCTTCTTCCTTTTTTCTTTATTTTGTTTCTTACTCTTTTCCTTATTGATTTATCCATCCATTAATCCATCATTCACCGACTATCCTTTATATATATATATATATATATATATATATATATATATATATATATATATATATATATATATATATATATATATATATATATATTTATTTATTTATTTTATTTATTTATCCATCCATTCATCCATCCATGCATTCAACCATCCATCTATCCGTTATATATTTATTTAACAATTTATTCGTCTTTTATTTATTTAATAAATTATTTATTTTTATATTTATTCAATCAAACATCCATTCTTTTCTTTTCACCTTTTCTCCTTCCTTTCTTTAATGTTTTTTAAATTTATCCATCCATCCATTCAAATATTCATCTTTATTTATTTATTTATTTATTTATTTATTTATTTATTTATTTATTTATATCCATTTATCCATGCATGCATGCATTCAATCATCCATCCACCCTTAAAATTTAATTAATCATTTATCAATCTATTATTATTATTTATGTAATTATTCAACCACCCGGCCATTCTTTTCATCTTCCTTTTTCTTTCTTTCTATATCGATTTATCTATCCATCCATACATCCATTCATTTGAGTATCCATCCTTTTATTTATCTATTTATTTTTTAAATTGAATTATATATAATTGAATTTTTTTTTTAAATTTTAATTTATTTCGAATTTTTTGTTTTGACTTCAATAAATGTATATGATGTTTACGAGTAAAATTGTATTTTGCCGAGTCAATCAAAAAATTACTTGTAAACTATATACTTGCATATCAAACCAAATTTTGTTTTCCGTGATTTGTATAATCTGTTACATAGTTAACTGCATAAATACTACTTGCACGGAACTAGATAATACCTTGGTTATCAAAACAAGTTACTTACCTGTATTGTGCCATGTTTAAATATATATGGATTCCGAATCCGATTTTTTAATTAATAAATTTATTTATTTATTTGTTTGTTTCCTTTTTATTTATTTGTTACTTTTTTCAACTTCATTTTTATAGGTTATTTATTTATATTTTTCATTTTTAAAATTTAGTCTGCAACTAACTTCAGATTTCTGTTTTAAAAAGACCATTAAATGATTTTAAGATTTATTTTTTAATATCATTTAATACCATCTTTAAGCCACCTTTAAGCCAAATAGTGTTAAGATGGCAGTGTCTTTAATTCACCTTTAAGCCATCTTTAAGCATCATTACTCGCATCTTTAAGCATCTTTAAGTTTGGCTTCCATCTTGTGTATGATAGAATTGCCACTTCCAAAATCTTGTTTATACCCAGTAAACCACAACAAATTGAAAGTTATTTCTTATATTTACAATATTAATGTTTGACATTTCTGCTTAGAATTTGCACAAGGTCAATAACTTTAGTATTTCAAAATACTGTTTTCCATCTTTTATCCGCTGGTTTTTGTCAGTGAACGGAACAGCACCATTCATTCATTCATTCATTCATTCATTCATTCATTCATTCAGAGCGTTTAGCTCTGCCCACTTTGACTTCACACATAAACAAACCACAAAGCAGTGCTGAAACTTCAAAAACAAGGTTTTATTCAAACTTATAATTTTTTTCTTAATTATATTTTCATAATATTTTTTATTTTTGATATTTTTATTAAGTTTTTTCTTATCTGAATTTGTTTATAAATCGCATTTTCAACGTGAAAATTCGGGAATTTGTCCTTTGTTATCAACGTTGCTAAAAATAAATTTGTGATTGAAAATGAAAGGGGAACTCCCGAACTGACTTTTCACTTGATATGTATTTTTGCGCGACTTGACGAGAGGTTGACAGATGATGCTATTTTACTGAAATGTAAACATGATTCGTGTCAAACAGTTTATATAAGAAAAAAAATCGGCAATTGTAAATATTTCGACAAATCAGTTCTCATCAATGGCACTAGGGACCGAAAAGTTTTATATATAAAAGCATTAGCCAAAAAAAAGTTGAAAATGAATGAATTTAAAGTTTTAAATTTTAATCATTCCAAATCCTGCTCAGAAATGCTTTGCATAAGGGAATAAACCTTAGTTTTAAATGAATTTAAAAAAAATAAAAAGGCAAAATTTTGCTAAAAAGTATATTTTCTAACAATTAAGACTGTCCGATTGTTTTTAAAAATATTAGGTGTTTTGTATCATAAATCGCTAAAGTATTAACCCCAAACGCGTAGGTAAGTAAATTATTGTTTTACAACGGTTGATCAGCAATGCTGCAGCTTTTCCTTTCGAGAGAATATTTAGGATTTAACACAAAATTGATGTTTAAAACATAAAATAAATAATTTCAAAGCTTACTAAAACAATCGAACAAGTTATATCACAGATAGGTTTAAAATGAAACACTGATTATAAAATGATATAATATCATACAAATGTATTTACGCCATCTTTACGTCTCCTTTAAAATATCGTTAAGCTATTGCATTTTTACTCATGCTTTATGCAACCATTTATCTCAACGTCATCTTTACGCAATCTTAAATCCAGGTTTTATTTCTAGTGTAATGCCATGCAAGTGGATTTACACTATCCTCACACAAGTTATATAAAACCAATTATAATAACGCTACCTTTACGCATAATCAAAAACATACCTGGGAATTTCCACGCAAGTGATTTTACTCTATCTTTATGCAAGCTTTATGTATCTCCTAACGTTTATGCTATTTTTAATCAATCATTAATTAAATTATTTATTTTATACATGGTCATATTTATCTTTTCCGATCTTTAATCTTTCATTCAGTAGTATGAAGTTCAGCAGATTTTTACAGTGCAATCCTATGCATATATTTATTGAAAACAATTATGAAAAATATATAATATGATGCTAAAATATCATGCACGTGTCTTTACGCCATCTTTACGCTGCCTTTACGTTATCTTTAAGCTTTTTCATCTTTAGTCATGCTTTATGCAACCATTTACCTTATCGCTATCATCGTCATATTTATCTTTTCCGATCTTTAATCAATTTTTAGTAGTAGTAAGTTAAGCAGATTTCTACAATGCTATCCTATGCATATATTTATTGCAGCAGCGAAACCTTTGTTTTATGCCTTTGGGCCTTTATTAAACCAGTATATTAATTTTCGATCTTTACGCAATCTGTACGAGACTTTTCAGTATGATATGTCTCATCAGCTTTTTCTATGATCTTTATAAAGCTCAATTGATCTTTACAGTACACTTTATTTCTAGCAACCTTTAATCATTAAGGTATTCCTTGCCAACAATTTTGTGATTTTTACACCACCTTAAATTTATAAAAGTATTGACATAAATATTTTATAATTTAGTAAATCTGTACAATTTGTGCAAGCACAACTACTTTCACAGACGAGCTTATAAAATACAATCTTTAGGTAGTTAAACTTTATTTACTTATAGTTCGAGTTCATTTATTTGTTATTTACTTATATTTCGAGTTCATGTATTTGTTTTCAATTTAAATCTGAAATTGAAAATTTAGCTTAAATAAAAAACTCAGATGTGACAAAATATGCAGAGAACACGTAAACATGTATGGCTAAACGTCAATAAATCTATTATATTTAGGGTAAAAATGACTTTGTTCTAACTTTTAATATTTGAATCCTAGAAACTCAAATAAATATTTAGCTGTCACTTTTAGACCGTTATTCAAATTAGGTATTCAGGTACTACCTTTACCTTTAAAATCAATGCATATTAAACTACTAAATAGTGTGGTAGGACAAATGACAGTCTTTTATAAAGCCGCCTGGAATTCTTTGGTGTTGGATCCTTGGTACACACTATGTTATCTTACTTATTTTAAGACACTATGTCTACATTTCTTATCCTCTCCACTACTTTCTTTTTCACAAAGTTTCTTTCACTTCTTTGTCTTTTATAAATCACCAAATCCTCTAAAACAACTTGAAAAAATATGAATATTTATAAAACAAAAATACCAGTCCTTGTCCTTGTCACAATCCCCAAAAGATAATAAAACATTACAAACTGGCAAAGTATGTTATACACGTGAACTGCCTTCAAGGAAGTGAGGTCGGGTGTTCCGGAAGTGTAGACACCTCCTGTCTAGCTAGCTACACCCGTAACGTACAAGTCTATTTTGAGAATGAAACGAACAAAGAACTATGGTAGGTCAAATTCATCCAGTGTAAGTTTGAATACAGTGACTGCATACTTATCAACAATATTGTGATGACGGCCATAAAACTTTTAAAGGACCTTGAATAGCCTAGGCTTGCAATACCCTTGTGTCAACAATTTAATTGTAAGTAATTTGCTTCGTTGCAGAAAGTCCCCAAAGCGGAAACAAGCTCTACCGTACCGTACTAACTGTGAAACATATACACCATGCGCAGAAGAAGCAGGGACTGCAAAGAAACAGAAAGTTGACAATAGAAAAATTGAAGTCATCACGTTTTTCGTATAGCTTCAGATGTAAATTTTCCTGGGTGTCATAATTTAGGTATAAGTCCAAATATATAGCAGAATATGAAGAATCTGTCGTGTCTTTTATTTCAAGCTCACTTGGATAGATGACATTCACATATTCTCCAAGTTGGGGTTATTTAGAGATAGAACGTCATCTATATATCTATATGTGTATTTGAATAATTAGCGACAGTCTTTTCTCCAGATTTGACCAGGTTCTGTTAAAATACTGATTCATATGAATAAAGAAACAAAGCAGCAGGCAAAGGTACACAATTTGTGCTCATTGGTATACCGATTGTTTGTTTAAAGAAAATATTGTCAAACACAACAAATATGTTGTCTATCAAAAACTCTAACATTTTGTTGATGGCATCTTCAGTATATTTTTGTTTGCAGTCTGTATGGTGTTTAACAAAATAAACAGAATCCCTGTTGAGCACTAGGTATTTATATCTTTGTTTACTGTTATTGTGAAAGAATGAAAAGTGAATGATTTGTTTTAGACGTTCTTTCAATTTAGCATGAGGGATAGTGGTGTAAAGGGTAGAAAAATCAAAAGTTTTTTATACTTTTTACCGAAGATTGAGTATAAGAAAGAAAATGGTCAAGTAGTTCTTTAGAATTTTTGAGAATCCACATTTGGTTGATGCCAGATGTAAATTAGACTTTATCTGAATAAGTCTGAAGGCCATCTTTGACGACTGTTGTTAGAAGCTTTATCAGCTGGGACAACAACATACATGTTATGTATGTCGGTAATGATTGCAGAAATCTCAGGATCCCTGAGCACTAAAGAAAGTTTATTAGCCATATAACCTTTAAGTTTGGCAATCCTTGACTTGATAAAATTTCTAATTCTCCTTATCCAGTCGGATAAACTATCAAGCTCTACGTCTTCTAATTTAGCCCAACCTGTAGCATACTCTTCGACAGAATTTATAATAATTTTGAAATTCTGTCCCAAAGTAAAAGGTTGAGCCTCCCTGTATTTTGGGCCTTTTGAAAGAAGACAGCTTAATTTAGTATTCTCAATTATGTTGAATTCACATGATACTAATTGGCCTGCTGGTTTATAAATAAATGAGGACACTGAGCAAGAGCAGGTTGGTGGAGTAAAGTTATGAAAGTTAAGGCACTGCAAAATTTGTTTATAGTCGAAAATTTTGGATGCAATGGGTTAATTTTAGAAGTAGGAAATTAGAAGTGGCGAGTTATATTTAAAATAAGTATGGACTTTAGATTGTACTAGTTTGTTAATTAGTATATTAGAAATATTAATAGCGTCTATGCCGTTGTTTGAATAATGTAATTTAAGAAATTGGCGACGGTTGTCGTCCTGTATATTGTGTTCCTGAGCAGGTTTAAATAACCTTTTAAATTCAATATCCATCATGATAGCGTTAAGTTTAAACTCTGGTGTATTAAAATCTGTAGTAGTTTTGTATATGCATTCTTCTTGTAACTGACTTAGACGGGAAAGTTGTAAAGAGTACAGTATGGTTCGAATATGGTGCATTCCGAGAGGTTTCTGAATGAATGGTAAAATATAAGAAAAATTAACATTATGGATATTGGTTTTGTTGGTACTAATGTTTGTATTTAGTGGTTGTAAACCATACAGCAGCACATATTGAATAACATACAGGAGTTCGTGAGTGCAGTTATGTTTAACGCCCCTGTTTCTTATATATCAATGTTGTTAGTTCTTGGATGATGGAGAAAACAACTGACACAGGACGAAAAGCTGTCTATAAGCAAGCTTATAGGTGGATTAAAGGTGGCTTATAGCTGGCTTATAGGAGTCTATAAGCCATCTATAAGCTGCTTATAGATGACCTATAAGCCATCTTTAAGCCAGGCTTATAGATGGCTTATTGGCATTCAAAATGTAAGCCACCTATAAGCCATCTATAAGCCTTCTATAAATATTCCTAAATTTAAAAGGTGAAGTGGTTTACAACACATCCTATAAGCCATCTATAAGCCTTTAAAGGCTAACGATTTTTTTAAAAATCATACACGTGCATCATTTGATAAAAATGATTCAAGATCTAATACACTGTAATTATACATTAAATGTACCAAGTGTATTTTTAAAATGTTTCGCTTTCAATGAAATTTGTAATGGAAATAATTGTTTTAGTAGTATTAAATAAGATAATTGTCAGTCTAAAAGCCACTTCATATTTGGCTTAGATCATCATTGTTTACAACTAAACACTTATATGCTGACGGAGCATATTTTGCATACTCACATAGAGTACAAATCATTACTGTAAATGTTTTCTGTGAATGGTTTATATGACTGAGTGTAGTGGAAAGGGTTAAAGTGGTTTATGCCCCAACCAAGATTATATCACTTATTTCGAGGTGGTCATTTCTGGGATGGTGGAGGAAACCGGAGTGCCTGGAGAAAACTACCGAACTTCGGCAAGTAAACTGACCAACTTTCTCACACTAGGATTTGTCCAGAGTTGGATTCGAACCCAGGCAGTAAGAGACACAGTGGTTTGAAACGCCCTCTTTAGACCACTCTTGTTTATATGATGCGAAATACAGATATACAAAAAATCAAACATGCAAGCATAAAAATGATACTTTCAGAAGATATGTAAAACCTTATAGCTTGTCTTAAACTGCTCCGTGTTATGAATTTATGAATCAAAGTTCCAATATTATATAAAAATCCAAATTTAACTCTTTAACCAATCTATCAGTATTATAGAGCTCAGCAGATTTCAGCCATGCTATTCATGCATTTATTATATCAACAAAATCATGTCATATGCCTTCCTTATACCAGTATAATGACGTTTCCCATCTTTACACAATCCTTCATTATTGTATGTTTTATCAGATTCCTCTATGATCTGAACGGTACATTTTCTTTTTAGCAACCTTTTATCATTAAGGTTTTTCTTTTGTTCTGATATATATAATTTTCCAATTCGATAAATTTGAACAAATTTGGTAAGCTCAAATATTTTTAAAGACAAGCTTTTAAAATACAAAGGCAATTTAACTTTATTTACTTATAATTTTTTGTTTACAATCTCAGTCTGAAGTAAAAAATTTGCACATAAATCAAAGAAATTACAGTTTGGCAAAAATCCCAGGTGTACGGCTAAACTATGTTGAATATACAATATTTCAGGTAAAATTGACTTTGTTCTAAATTTCTAGATTTGTACCCTAGGAACTCAATTAATATTTCAGTTGTCACTATCAAACAGTCATTCAAATTATGTAATAAGATACTACTGGAATCTGGAATTCTCTTGTGTTGAATCCTTGGTTTTGACTATAATATAATATTTGCACGGTTATTTCTGAAAATTTTTTTCATACTAAATTGCTTTCCATTCTTTTTTTTTCTGCAAATTTTACTGTGATGACACAATGTCTACATTTCTTATCATCTTCACTACTTTCTCTTTTACCCAGTTGGTTTCACTTCTTTTTTGTCCTTTATAAATCACCAGTTCCTTTTAGTCTAAAATCAATGAAGAAATCAATATAAACTAAGACTAAAGTTTGCATTTAGTGGATTAAAACTATACAGAAGCATATATTGAATCACAAACAAGAGTTATTGAGTAGTTGGGGTTTATGTCCCTGTCAAAATTTCTTAAACATATATCAAGGTGGTAAATTCTTGGTGGAGAAAACAAGAGTACCCGAAGAAAACCACTGACCAGCAAACAGACATACTTTATTAAATTAGAATTTTTTTCGATTCTGGCTAATTATTTGTATTGTCATAATATTGTTCAAAATTAATGAAAAAATTCACTCCTGTCCCCAAGTACCTGTGGTTTATTTCAGTAGTTTTACAATCAATAACGTGGGTCACAGTTGCAAATTGGGATACTGTCCCAATCAAATGAGATTTTCCCGACATGTGTTGTTGTTAATCCCATAGATAAAGATATCAGGACTGTTAATACAAGGGACTGTGTTATCTAGTTTAGAGACAGTGGCGGAAGTTCCAATATGAACCATTTTGTGAAGCAATGCATGAATTTGTTTATGAGAGAGGAAGTGTGTGTGTGTGTGTGTGTGTGTGTGTGTGTGTGTGTGTGTGTGTGTGTGTGTGTGTGTGAATTACGTTTCGAGAGGCAATTCCGACTAAGACTAGTGCTACCTTTGATACTTTCTGTTATCTAAAAACCCAATAAATCAGTAGCTCAGAAATATTTTGGTCACAAAACGGAAGAAAAATAAGTTTTGCGTTTAGAAAAATGAGGTTGAAATGATAATGAAGGGAAAATTAGGTTCGTGAAATAAGGATACGATTGATTGCATCTTCTTGCCGCTTTTTATGATACGTGGATAGTAGTTTTATTTTATTTTATTTTACTTTTTTGTGGTTGTTGTTTAATTACGAGCCCCTGTGGTCTTAGCCAATTTTTCGGACGAGTTGCCGTAATGACCTATTGCCTGTGCCGAATTGACTCAGGACCGAAATAACTTGTCAGGTGCCGAAATAACTAAAATTTGTTCTTTGGATCTGTCATGCTTTTATTTAGGAAGTGACACGGCAAATTTGGACAACCCTCAAAATATTTAGTGTTGCTGACTTCCCATGTGAGATACAATAATTAACAATAAATAAATCTAGTCAACTCCACCCCTATGAAATAAATACCCCGCCTCTGGTAAAATCTTATACCTCTTTAACAAAACACTGATTTTATACCATGTAATTCTAAAGAAAACCAGGTCGAGTTCCGGCAAATATCCTCTGTTTTATTATTATTTATATTATTATTATTGTAATTATCATTAATAATAATAATATTATTATTATTATTATTATCACAATTATTTTTTTCTGATTTTAGTTGGAATTTTGTTTTCTTATTCATTATCATTGTGGTTTCTTTCATCATTATGATATCATTATTTATTTCTCCACAATTTTATTATTTCTAATAATTTTCGAAACCAGTGCACCCTTCTTACCATGTTAATGTGACATAAAATAAAAAAAAACCTTAGAACATGTTCTTGATAGATAGATAGAAAGGTAGATGAATGAATTGTATCCTACACCTATAATGTTTTTATTTATTTATAAATTTATTAATTTATAAAAGCTCACGTAAAAACCTGAAATTTTAGGGACCCCTGTGAAACCATAGAATATTGTATGAAAGGGAATTATAAGAAGAACAAAATGTGATACAAATTTGATTTAACCTTTAAATGTATGTGTAGCTTTTCACAATAAAAGTGACAAATATCTTAAAGTAAGAGCCATATTTCAAAGCAAAAGACGTCAGCATAAAAAATATGTCAAAATCCAAGATGGCTACCGATTTTTTCTAGATGATACATTTTTATTAAGACGTTTAAAAAATTATACAGACTGTAAAATGTGAAAACATTATTGATTTATGATATAATATGTACTGTAAACGATGCTTATTTTCTTATAATAGTATAATCAATAATATATAAAAAAGAAACTTACAACATTTTGCAAAGCTGTTTCTGTCCTGAATATGTTACTTTCCTCTTGTTGATGATACTGAGTTTGAACAAATCCAAAGGATGTGATTGGTCCATAAATTAGCCTCTTTTTCAATCCTCCAATCAAAACTGTTCATCTTAACTCATCTCTCTCTCTGTCTGTCTTTCTCTCTCTTTCATGAATCATAAGGCAAACATTAAACATACAAAAAGGGTAAAGAAAATAATAAAATGCAATTAAATTGATTTTAATATTTCCTAACATGGAAAATTATATTTAATTACATGTTTTATAAATTTGAGAGAGAGAGTGAGAGAGAGAGAGAGAGAGAGAGAGAGTATATGGTTTATTGTGAAACTTAAGAATATTGAGACTGTATAAATACGGGTAATTGCCAAAAATAAATTAGATATTAAAATATATTTGAAGATAATATCAAATTTAAATAAATTTTTAAAAAAATTATGTAAAATTCAGATATATGATACCTTAACAATTATATCAACAATTTTGAATACATTATACCTCATCCTTGATCTAGTGTCTGATCTTAAAATATACTGTTAGATATGACCAGTGAACTAAAAGGAAGTCAAATGATTTTACTTAATGGACTACTAACAAAAATTATCAAGTTAGTTTAAATTAATTAATTAATTAATTAAAAATAATAATTGTACAGGTTTAATGGATGAATAAATAAATAAATAATACTTTTATGGTTTAATAAATAGATAAATAAAATAAATTAATAATTGAATAAATAAATAAATAAATAAATAAATAAAATGGCAATCGAATTTAAAATAATTGTGTAACTAATAATATGATTATAAATTATAAAACATTTCCTTAATTTTTATGATCTTCACAGCATTCACAAATATGTCTCACATGACATTAATAATAATAATAATAATAATAATAATAATAGTTTTACATTTAATAATACTTTAATTGTATTGTAATTCTCGTGTCATTCATTTTTATTATTTGAATTAAAATTATAACATTTCATCCATTTGACATTTTCTGTACACTGAATTAACAAAATAATCTAACATGCGAGAAGTTAGAAGATTATCAATAATTTAAGTCGGTAACATCCTGTTTATTAGACACATTCCATCACCTGTAATCATCAAGATCTCACCATGCAATTTGCTTAATTGATTGACAGGTATCAATACAGTGATAAACTTGTCAATGTTATTTGTAATTTCATTTTTGGATGTTGACAAAATATGTGGGAAGAACTGGTGTACAATATAAAATTATTAAATTAACACCAGATGATTTGAAATGATTAATCGGAGGACCGACTTGCTGACGGAATAAAATTCCTTTTGCTTAAATTTATTTAAATCTAGGAGATGTTCTTATTTAACAATATTGTTATTAAATCATTTAAATTCTTTTATAAACTTAAATTCCCTTACATTTCTAGTGTCATTAATACGGGAAAAAGTTCAACAAATTGTACACTGACAGACAGACATGTTTTGTTATATCAATAATTTTTTCATTCATTTCAGTCAAATAATCAAATTTTAATTACAATTTAATTAAAACTAAAATCCACACAATACATTAAATAAATGATAGTGCATTCGTACTTCGCTATTAAGCAGTTTGTATTCACTGTATCTAAGGAGGCTAAAAACTCCTTTACTTGAAATGTCCGGATGTCCGGAATGATCAGTATTTAGCTATATAAATGTCTGTAATAAAAGAGAATTTTTAAAAAAATAAACACATGCGAAAGTGGCATCTCAATCAAATATATTGTCATAGGACGGGGTACACTTCATAGTTGGTAGATCAAAGGCTCATACCGATTACTTAAAGATAGCAAAAAGATGAATTTCCATTTACGTATAAATGCATTATTTTTCTAGAAACACTATGAAACGTGTAAATTACGAAGTTTATACAAAACATTATTTTTTTTTAAAACTTTGTGTTATTACTTAAAGATGGCGTATAGATAGCGTATGGCTAGAGAGTCATTAAGAAATTTACGAAATGCGTAAAGATGAAAATGCACTGAAAATAATTTATGATATATATCTGATATGTATTTAATACGAACTACATACTTTTCGTTCTTTTTTCGATAATAACAATATAAATTTTGTCACTCATAAAGATTACCCTCTTTATAAAGTCCACCTGTCTATTAAGTCCATTTTAAAACCGCACTATTTTTTAAAAAATATATACCTACCTATAAGTCATCTATAAGCATGGCTTATAGATGGCTTATATTTTGAATGCCAATAAGCCATGCTTATAGGTGGCTTATAGGAGGCTTATAGACAGAGGTGCTATAAGCTCCCTATAATCAACCTATAAGCTCCTATAAGCCACTCTATAAGCTCTTATAAGCATGGCTTATAGGTGGTTTATAGATGACATTCCGTCCTGTGTGACCAGCAAACGGACAAACATTCTTAAATAAAAATGATTAGATTTCAGGCAATCAAGTTTATTGGTATCTTTAAACTACTGGGTCACCAAGTTCCCCCTTTTTTATCTGGTCAATTATCATTTATTAAAATGAAATGTACAATTCAAAGCAAATATTCATAACATTTTCAATGCAATTGTTAAAAGGATGTCTTGGTTATTTATACTATGCATGTGTTCGTACTGATTTCATACAAACATACAAGTTGTGAAGAATTGTTTACGCAAAATTGACAATTTTTCAAAGAACTTGAAGGCTATCTTTAACGACAGTCAAATTTTGTCTTAGAATTACTGATCATGATTTAGTAGCACATTTAGAGGAACCTGCTAAATATCTTACTTTGTATGGATTTTTGTGAAGTTTTGAAATCCAATACAAGTAAGGAAGGTAAAGTTCTGCCTGCTTTAAATTGACATCGAAAGACTCAAGGATTGATCTATGAGTGGAAAAAACTTCATCTTTGGTAAGATTAGTTTTGGTATGAGTAGGCTCCTATCTAAACAAGTTTCTTAATGAGACTTTCAACATACAGCTTTTTATAAACGAAAATTGTTGTTACTGTCTGATTCACGTCTGACGTAGCACTAGTTTTTTAAGGTTTTAGAAGAGATATCAAAACATTTTGTAGCGTGTCACATACCGTTATGACGTATGCATTTTGTCGTAATTAACTGACACTATATCCAAACGTATACTGTAATAGGGATTGTGAATCTGGACTGGGACTGGTTTCTTTGTTTTATTCAGTATCTTTCGTGGAAAGTTTATGTATTTTGTTCTTGTTATTTTTTTTTAGATAATAAAACATTCAAAGTTACTACCAAATCAAGTGCTTCAACCACTTTAAAAAAAATCCAAAAATTACAAAATTTGGCATACATTTGTATATAAATATTTTGAAAATACAAGCGTTATTAATGCATTGAAAATGTAAACATACATAAAATCTTTCTTAACAACATATGAAAAAATTAAATTGAAACTTTTTCATTAATGAAAATAAAATCGTGTTTAATTTCATCATTTAACCGGTCTTAGCACTCTTTTCGTATTTTGAATAAATTAATTATTATGCTTTAATATTATAGCCAAAAACATATTATTTAAATATAGATCTCGAGAAAAAACATCTTTTTTAAAAAATAAAGTTGAAAATGACAAATAAAATAAGATTATAAGATCATGCAAAACATTCCTTAGCTGGTTTGGAGTAACATATTTTTGGAACTTAAGATTCATTAAATTTCAACTGTTTGGCGTATGTTTTTTTTTCTATCAAACTTTTCAGTCCTTAGTGTCACTGATGAGTAATGATTTTCCGAAATTTGCACATCTAGCTCATTAAAATTTAGCAGGTATTTGTTATATATATATATATTAGTTAAACATTAGGTTAAAGACAAAACATTTGAAACTGTACAATTTACAGTCTTTGCGGGGGACAGCAATTTTAAATATGAATGACGCTGATTTAAGCCGAGAAAAGTAAGTCTGGACAACAATCAGGCATCAGTTCAAAGAAGGACTGTTCACCCGTACAAAAAATAACAACCAATAACACTTTGTCATTACTTTCGAATAAATCAACTTCTGGAAGCCAAACTAAAGTGGCTCCATCGGGTAACTAACAAGTTTCTGTAACGTTTCTCCGTAATCCACAAATGATATGATGCATCTGCCGGTTCACGAAACTCAAATTGGATAAATATCTTTATGACTGCTGGCCATATGACTTATTCTACTTTAAAAAGTCTTACCTTTTAATGAAGAAAACAAATGACACTTTTCACATCAAGTTAGACTGAAAATTTTACCTATTTGTCGGGAAACCGACTTTGGCGGTTGCTTAGTGCAATACCGTATGATATATGCCGTAAAAGGATTTTGTCTATGAGATAATAGGTATACAATTGACAATGCTTGACTGTATTTAATTTTAATTATTAAAATATAAATCAATCAGTAAATGTGTTTTAATATTGAAATGTATTTGAAGAAACTAAAGAAAAAATTATTTCATATGCCTTATTTCCCAAACTTAAAAAATTATGGGGTTCACAGAGAAAGAAAAAATGGTAGATTTTAGCCGACATTACAGAGGAGCAATAACTTATTTTAAAAGAATTATAATTGATGTAGACGTAAATATATAACCCGAATGCCTGATAAATTTTGATGTGCCAGATGTGCACATTTCGGAAATTCATTTCTCATCAGTGACACTAGGGGCCGAAAAGTTTGATAGATAAAAACATACGCCAAACAGTTGAAAAAATACTAGTAATGTATCTAAAGTTCCATAATTATATAAATCCAAATCCAGCTAAGGAATGTTTTGTATAGGCAACAGAACTTAGGTTTAAATAGATTTAAAAATTAAAAATCAAAACGGATAAAAGTTTTGCTAAATGGTATATTTTCTGAAGCAAAAAGTACTGCCTGCTGAGTTATATAACTTATTGGCTTTTTTGTTTGTTTGTAACATTTCAAAAAAAAAATTAGAAATGCTCTTTTTTAATAATATTCGATACTTCTACAACATTTTCATATAAAGAGTGTCTAGTTGTTAAAATCTTGGTTTATAGGGTAATGGTTTTAACCCAAAATGTGTTTTAGTTGACCTTTGCCTGGTTTTTAAATAATTATTTGATATTCATCATCAGGACGTTTTTTTAAATGTGTTTGTTTAAATTGAAGTGTTTAAAATTAAAATATATTTTACAAAAGTTTGAAAATCTAACCTTAAAAAATAAATTGATAAAATAAAACAAACATACCAGTCCTTGTCCAAACCACAATCCAAAAAACAAAGTAAAGACTTTGAAAGCTTGCAAAATTAGATATACACGTGAACTTCCATCAAGGAAGTTAAGTCGGGTGCTTCCGGAAAGGGTAAGCACCTTCTATCTAGCTAGCTACACCCGTCATGTGGAAGTCAATTTTGAGGATGAAAGGAACAAAGAACTATGGTAAGTCAAATATATCAAGTATAAGTATGGTTACAGTGTCTACATACTTATCAAAAATATTGTGATGACGGCCATAAAATTTTTAAGGGCCTTGATTAGCCTAGGTTTGCAATATTCTTGCGTCAACAAATTCATTGTAAACTGTTTGCTTCGTTTTAGAAAGTCCCAAAGTGGGAACAAGCTCTACCATAACGTATTAACTGTGAAACATATACATCATACGCAAATCCAGAATGCTTAGATACTGAAATTTTGCTAGTGTAACTGTCGTTTTTTCCATTAAAGGTTTTTTTTTTGTGTAAAGATATATTCAAAATCAATTGTAATAGAATGTACACTTGTTATTTTAACATTAAATTTATTTTAACTAGTGGAACCTTTTTGAAAATATTTTAACCTCATGTTTTGTAAACAAGTAAATTAATAAAATTAGGACTTACTTTATGTCTTTAACATGCTTTAAAAGTTCACGAAACAATAATTTAATTTCATCAATAAATTTTGTGTTACTAAAATAAGATTTTTTATTTCTAAAATATGAATTAGGTGAAATTGAACTCCAAGTTTATTATGATCAACAGCTATCAATTTGAATACAAACTCTCGTTTTAGTACCTATAAACAATTTTGTAGAAAAACAGGTGCGTTTGTATTTTGACTATTAAATTGGCTACGTAGACTAATATCTCTAAATGTTTATAATAGTAGAAATAAACACCATTTGTCGGGTTTTTAATATTTTGCCTGAAAATGTATTTTATAGTAAGTGATCTCGAAAATGATTTGTATATTATGCCTTCTTTAAAAAACACGACTGTTCCTGAAGTTCTTGATTTCATTCGCTTAAATATGTAATAGTAAAAACATAACCAGTCAATCCCCCCTAAAAAAGGGAGGGGGGCACGTGACTGGGCAGGGAAATATTGGCGCCTTGTCGTCCGCTCCGAAAACTTCGACAAATTTTGGTCAGAAATTTGTTTTAAACCTAGTGTATTGACATGATTTTTTGAGAAGTCATTAGGAAAACTGCTGAGAAGTAAAGGAGTTATGATATGTATACAAGGGAAAACAAAAGAAAAAGGATAAATAATGGTATGCAGACTGATCCTATCGAAATGGTGAGTAAAAATATTGCGTATAATAAATAAAACAAAGAAAGTTTAAACCTAAACATAAAATGCACAAATACTGCAAGCAATAGCTGGTATACAAGAAACAGTTAATAACAACAAAATTGATAATAATTCATCGAGGTTTGATGCTCTAAACATAGATATACACGATCCACTGGGAGGCATCGAACAACGCCTACACTGTCTCTCTGAGGAAAGAAATTATACGGGCGAAATTATCGCCCAATAACAAGAACAAAATAAATTTTTTTTACGGTATGGGTGTTATGAAAGGGTAAATTGTTAAACTTAAAATCATATCAACAAATCAGATAACTGATTTGGTGGGGCGTTAAATGAGAGAAAATCTTATTATAAATGGGCTTAGAGAGGAAGAAGGGAAAATCTCAAAGAGAAATTTAATGAATTTATAGTCACAAAGTAAGAAATAACAAATGAACAAATTATTAAAAATTATTATCAAATCAGTTTAAACCTAAACACAAAATGCACAAATACTGCAAGCAATAGCTGGTATACAAGAAACAGTTTATAACAACAAAATTGATAATAATTCATCGAGACTTGATGCTCTAAACTTAGAAAGTTTAAACCTAAACACAAAATGCACAAATACTGCAAGCAATAGCTGGTATACAAGAAACAGTTTATAACAACAAAATTGATAATAATTCAACGAGACTTGATGCTCTAAACAAAGATATACACGATTCAATGGGAGGCATCGAACAACGCCTACACTGTCTCTCTGAGGAAAGTAATTATACGGGCGAAATTATCGCCCAATAACAAGAACAAAATAAAGTTTTTTTTTACGATATGGGTGTTATAAAAGGGTACATTGTCAAACTTAAATCATATCAACAAATCAGATAACTGATTTGGTGGGGCGTTGAATGAGAGAAAATCTTAATATAAATGGGCTTAGAGAGGAAGAAGGGAAAAATCTCAAAGAGAAATTTAATAAATTTATAGTCACAAAGTTAGGAATTACAAATGAACAAATTATTATAGACAGAATACATAGATTTGGAAAAAGAAACAAAAACTATCCACAACCCATTGTTGCAAAATTCAACGAATATAACCAAAAAGAACGCATCCTTGAAAAATCTAAATTAAACAAAACAAAAATTAAACCAGTAAAAATATCGCCCCATTTCCCCGACGAGGTACGTGAAAAAAAAGCAACTATATGATCTTAAAAAACAATATGAAAAGAAAAACATCACAACAAAAATAACATAAATATAAAACACAAATACCAGTTAAATTTTTATGTGCCAGATGTGCACATTTCTGAAATTCATTCCTCATAAGTGACACGAAGACCGAAAAGTTTGATAGATAAAAAACATAAGCCAAACAGATGAAAATAATGAATCTAATGTTCCAAAATTAAATAAATCCAAATCCAGCCAAGGAATGCTTTGCATGAGGGGACAAACCTTAGTTTTAAATAAATTTCAAATTTTAGACGGCTGCAAATTTTGCTAAATGGTACATATTCTGACAGCACAAAGTACTGCCTACTGAGTTAGGTTAATATTCCCCAGTGGTGGAAATTTGTTCAAAGAAAAAGTTCCGGTTCCAAAAGCAGGTGAAGTGTTAGATTCCGATGGTAAATTCGATTTGAAAAACTATTCTTAAAGCAATCTAATCAACGACAGAGGCAATGTGTTTATTGATCGCGCTACAAATGTTTTAAACGGAAAAACAAGAAAAGCTGTGCGTAAACTTGTTATAATCACTGCAACACATAACAGCTATGCGTAAAAGTTTTACTTATACACATGATAAGCAACATTAAGTGTACGACGATGATGGTGAATTTGGAGCTGGGAGTAAACTTCTGAAGCTTCTGAAAGATAACAAACATGATAATGTTTTGGTAGTCGTTTCACGATACGCAGGAGATAAGCTTTGCCCACAGAGGTTTAATCACTAAACAACAGTTGGAAACGCAGCTGTTACCAGTTTGTGACAATTCTCTTATGTTTATATGTACCTTAAATCTATATTTAACTACAGAATATATAACTGTATATATGTCCACTTATATATTTTAGTTTAATGTTTATATAAATGCTCCCTTCTTTGCTTTCATGTGCACACTTGGATCACATGGAACTACTGAAAATTCTAATTTTACTAGTCTATAAAGTGACTCTACCTTTTTCTCGAAAAAAAAAGATATTTTTTAATTTTTTTTTTTTGGAATGACCAACTATCGAAATACTTACTTGACCTTGATAATTGTCCTTTTTATTGTTTTGTGTTTATGTAATGTGTGTATATGGAATGTGTGTTATGTATATGTATTTTTAGCATATGATATTTGTAAAAAAAATGACACTGGATTATATCGCATTTGTAAGTTTTTAATCTGAAAAATTAACACAAATATCATTTTAATAATGGCTGATATAAAATGTTATCACTTAAAATAACAAAAGAAAAAAAAAAAAAAAAAAAAAAAAAAAAAAGGCGGAATAATTTAAATATTCCATAAGAAAAAAGTATTCGCTAATGTCAATGTTTTGAAATTGATACGCTATGGCTAATATTAAGACATTATCAATAAAGTGTAGAAGGCTAGGGGAACAAAATAATAAAAGGTGAGATGTTCTAAATTTTTTAGAAGGAAAAACTTTAGTATCTACTGTCTACAAGACACGCATTTAACTGAAAAAGACATTAATAAAATTAGAACTATATGGGGATTTGAAATTTATATGTCTTGTGGGAAAAGTAATTCAAGGGGAGTGACAATTCTTTTTAATAATAATTTCGAGTTCAAAGTAACAAATAAAATAACAGATGATATTGGAAATCTATTTGTTTTAGAACTTTTAATAGAAAATAAATACACATTGACACTGATTAATATATATGGCCAGAACACTGATAAAGCAAAATTTTATATTTGTTTAAAGTCTAGAATACAAGAATAAAATAATGATTTTTTTAATCATTACGGGTGATTTTAACTTTGTTTCGGACTTTCTGATTTATAAAAATCAAAGGGGGTATATCTCTGGCAGATTTATTAGGGACAATACCAGAATTATTTATGATGTTTTACAATTTTCTTTGGAAAATAATATTCCCGGGACCTTTTTATTTTTATTGTCTCGTGGCGATTTATAAATACAATCATGAACTTTTTTAATTATGGAAAAAAAATTGTAAAATGGACAAAGATTTTATATAAAAATGCTCAATTATGCGTGATCCAAAATGGATTCTTTTTTTCTCAATTCTTTAATATATCTAGAATGTGGAGAAAAGGGGAAACAATCTCGCCATATTTATTTATACTTTGTGCCGAAATAATGGCAAGTATGTTTCGCCATAATTAAAATATGAAAGGAATAAAAACAGTTCAAGTATGTCTTTTACAATATACAGATGATACATATGTCTTTCTAGATTGTTCAGAAAAAGTCTAAAAAGTTGTATAGATCTCTTGTTCCTAATATTAAAGATATTCGGGCCTAATAATTTAAAAACCAAACGCGAAGACGAAAAAAGGACGTTTTTTGTTTGGACATAAATAACAGCATATTAAATTAATACAACAAAATTCTGAGAAGTACATAAACCATGATGGTTTTTCTAAGTAAAACTTTGCTTATTATGTTAGTATTGTTGAAAAGAATTAAAATGTGTACTAGATCACTTTGTGGGCTTAACAATGCATCAATTATCCCTTTTCTATTTACACAAAAATCAATGCTTCTTTAAATTATTAGCAAACAGTCCTTTGAGAACTTTATTTTCTTCTCTTCTGGTGGTTAAATAAATAAAATGGAATAATATACAATTTTAAGGAAGCTAACTAGCGAATTTAATACCTAAGGATTCCTCAGATGTAAACATCGGCTGTCAATTTCGATTCAATTTTCGAAAAGTTCCTGGATGTGACAAGGTGTAAAATGAACACATCAAGCATGGAGGTATCCTTCTACATACAGTACTAGTTTAACTTTTCAATGGCATATGTCTGATAGGGAGAATACAGAAAATATGGAAACAGAGTCTTATAATCTCTATTTATATAGCTAATGGAAAGAATAAATCAATACCCGACAGTTACAGGCCTGTCTCTCTGTTATCTAGTTTATGTAAATTGCTTGAATTGTTAATTGTAAATAGAATATATTCTTTAGATTTCTGTGAACATTTCCCATGTCACGTGTTAGAACGGAACAGCAACGTATTTGTGCCTTTCTAGACTCCAGTAGGGCTTTTGATACAGTTTTGCACAAGGAACTCTTTGTAAAATTAGAACGGAAAGGCTATGAAGAAAAGGTATGGAAAATCATATTAAATAATAATTAATAAAAATTATTCTTATGTCAAATGTTATACTTGTGTATAAATTTTATCATATAAATCATACTAAATAACCATTAGTTAAGTTGTTTTTCTGTTTTAAATCAAATAATGTTTTTTATATATAAATTAGACTTTTTATATATAAGTTATATTTATATATGAATTAGACTTTAGTTTTTTAGTGAATTGTTTTTTCTTTTTGTGTCGGATTTTAATTGGCTGTTTATCTTATCTAATAGCTAAACATCGTTTACAAAATCAGATAGATTGGAACATTGAAAACAAGAAACTTTTGTTTCTAGTTAAACAAATAATTTAATATTTAAGAAATGAACGAAATTGTTTTTAGCGGATTATAATTACGTTTGCACACCGGTTTTTAAGTTATACTTCGATAATCATAAAAACAATTTCGTTCATTTCTAATAAATTAATTTTTTAAAAGATAATCATATAAAAGTGAAACATGAAATAAAAAACATTTTTATCAACGGTTTATTTCTATAGTTAAACGCTGTTGCTGCAAATATTAATGCGCAATAATACATCATAGCAACCAACTACATAGCAACCGCCGACAGACATGAAGCCATATTGTATCAGATTCACAAAAGATTCTTGGTACTTATTTTTCAATTAAAAGACGCAGTTATTAAGATTTGAGTTATAAATGAAAACACGGAACATAAAGTTTCTACTTTTGATCGATAATAAACCTGATACTGGATATGTGGAACACGGAATGGATACTGATAGTGAAAAAAACAATGCAGTGCACTAGCTCAAGAGAGGCTGTTCTGTGACTGTGCAGATTGGGATACACCAAAATGACGTGATACATTGCTCTTGAGAGGGGGTGATTAGTTTTATACTATGGTGTCGTTTTTTTGAGTTGACGAGCAGTGTAATTTATAATTGTGAAAGGAACTTTCATTCCTGTGACCTCGCATGCACAATATGTTTCGAAGTTCTATGCCAAAATCGTTTAATCTTTGAATGGCCGTAGCTCGAAGACAGTGATCTGTTTAAGCCTGTGAAAAATCGGAATTTCAGGATATATCTGGCATGAATTCAAATTGCTTGAATTGATTAAAATTAAATTATTTTTCATGATTGTAAAAATTGTGTAAAACTAAATAATTTATTAGTTCTTTACTCTTCTCAATAATACAAAAATTGCTGAAAAAATTAAATATTTCCATAATTGTATGAAACAGAATGATGAACCATTTCAAGATACCAGCTGAAGACTGAAAGAAAAAATAAAGAAAAAAAAATAAAAGATAAAAATTATTTTAAAATCCATTAAAGAAGGTTTAAAATTGTTTTGGTCAAGTTTCCATAACAAGCCAGTTATATATAAAATCATATTTAAAAACAAAGTCCTTGATTAAAAATTAAAGTATTCACGGACAAAAATTAAAATAAGGTGTATTGTAATCAATTTATTGTTATGATGTAATCATTTGATAATGTTTTACGTTTCCTCTTGACTACCACGCCCCGTTTTATCATCACGCCTTCAAACCAGCGGAAGCTGAATATAAAAGATAAGCTAACCACAACAAGATCTATTCGTTTTTAAAACCAAGTAGGATGAATAAATTTTGTTCATCAAAGTTTATACTTTTGTTTTTGGTCGTACAATATACTGGCCTTGAAAGATAATCATTTCTTCAGACAACTTTGTAAAATGGCACCATGATCGAAAAAATATTATCAAAAGACGCGATGTGAACGAAGATCACCCTGGACTATTAATTCAAGATAACCCATGTAAATTGGAAGGATCTTGTGAAAAAATAACGAACCCCGTATCATCCCAATCTGTTATTGTGATAAAATTTGTAGCATTTACAACGACTGCAAAGATTTTTGCTCATTGTTAATATTTATCTAGCCCTGTATATAGGTGAATATATATGTCGTATTGCTTTTTTTTAGTTATAACATGTTTGGTATTTTGTACATATAATACAAATACCCTTTAAATTTTGATGTGCCAGATGTGCACATTTCGGAAATTCATTCTTCATCAGTGACACTAAAACTAAAAATTTTTATGCATAAAAAATAAGCCAAACAGTTGAAAATAATGAATCTAAAGTTTCAAAATTATATAAATCCAAATCCAGTTAAGGAATGCTTTGCATGAGGGAACAAACCTTAGTTTTAATAAATTTCAAATTTTAGACGGCTGAAAATTTGGCTAAATGGTACATTTTACGACAGCACAAAGTACTGGCTACTGAGTTATGGATATCCTCGGGGAGTTTTACTCCACCAGCAGGGTACTCGCTCGATGTTGTAAATATATAATACAAATACCAGTAAAATTTTGATGTGCAAGATGTCCACATTTCGGAAATTCATTCCTCATCAGTGACACTAAGACCGAAAAGTTTGATAATTTTTCATGATTGTTATCTTTTTGCTATAGTTCTCTGTAGTTTTAGATATAACAGTTTAGTATTTGTAAACAGTTTTTTCATGATTGTTATTTTTCCCGTAGTATTACTTAGATGTTACCAAGAAAATATTTTCTTTACGTTGCACAGCCGATACAAACTACTTAATTCCAATCCTTTTTTCCTTCTTTATTTTGACTAAGAAAAGGGTTTTCGAATGATTAATATCGATCTTTTAATGTAGTCTTTAAAACATTAAATAATATTCTGTTGCATTTACCTATAGGCCAATTTTCCCGCGCATAATTCACTCTGATTTATTCAGGAGTTACTCCGCTTTGTATATATGTCCTTATTTTAGTGTACGTAAAACACACTGTTACCCAAGTCAGGATGTTATAGTTAACTTTCTTGTTCTTAGACCATTATAATTGACAGCTTATTGCTCCCAGCAGACGTTACCTATTTTACCAAAATCTGCTACGATGATATACGAGATTTGTAGTAAAAACTGGAGAAACTTCTAGTCACAGACTATAAACTTTTTCACTATTCCCATTTATCAAAAATTTTCTTTTTCACTTTTTACACTATTTCCCTTTCAATTCTCTTCTTTTCCACATTGTTACTTATAGAAATAATACTCATATTTCTATGGTCTTTGTTTTTGAAACTTATCTTTGGTAATGGTTGATATTATATCTGTAAATTGTCAAGGTCTTAGAGACACCTCAAAGAGAATTTATGTTTTCGAGTATTTGAAAAAATTTAAAGCGAATATATACTGTTTACAAGACACACATTTCACTTCAGATTAAAAAAACAGAATAAGAAATGAATGGGGCAATAATTGCTTTTTTAGTACAGTAGAACTTCGATAACTCGAAGTGGTCGGGACTGGACTGGGGACTTCGAGTTATCGAGGTGTTCGAGTTAATCGAAGTTGAAGGATGATGTCCAAGAATGGTGTCACCTTAATATATGTTTCCGCTACAGAAATCTTGATGTTTTAAACAGTTACCTGTACTCGAATGTAAAAAAGTAAAAGATAATTTTTAAAGAAAATATAATAAATAATTTTTAAAGAATTGATATTGACGGTAAAAGCGTGTGAAACGTGTTTTTTTATTTCAAGATCATGATATATACGAACAACGAAATCGGAAATCAGATATATGTACATGTTTATCAAAATGCTTAATTTTTACATTCGTTAGACAATACGAACAGAAAGTAAATGGAATTATAAAGCAGTGCAATAAGTCATTTAAGATTTTAATGGAGTCGTGAGTACAACTGAGTTAGTCGTTTTAATTAAGCTTGGAGAACTTAAGTCAAAAGTAATCGACCGCGGCATATTAATTGGTTTCTTTTATTAGAGTAGGGGATTAGCGTTCATGTTAGGCTTAATTGTCCGTGACGGTACTGAATATTAATCCGTTAATTGATACTAATTTATATGATAGATAACAAGAACTACTCGGTTCATTTCTCTACTATAACGGTAGCCTAATAACCGATATGTGATTTCTCCATTGATCATACATTGTTACAAAAAATTCGAGTTTTTGAAGTTTATTTTAATAGATTTTTAAACTACAGACCAAATTTTATCGGGGGTATTCGAATTATAGAAGTTTGAGTTATCGAAGTTTTTCTAATATAATTTTTATAGAAAACCGGTCGGGACAAAATAAAGACTTCGAGTTATCCGTGGTATTCTAGATATCGAAGTTTGAGTTTTGTTTTTAAATACTTTCGGGCATAATTCGCGTGGCGTATGTATTTTACTAAATAATAATTTCAGCTAAAAATATTGAAAGAAAAAGGCGTATTAAAGCTATTATATTACACTAGAACTTTTTCATAGACGAAATAAAATTACACACTAGTTACTATCTATGGTCCGAATTGTGTCTGTCTACAGTTTCATGAAATATCTTCGAAATAATTCATGATTTTTTAAATGATAATTTTATTATTTGTGGAGACCTTAACCTATGTTTAGATCCGGAATTAGATATGCACAATTACGTCAAAAACAATTATCCTAAAGCGCGTGATAAACTCATAGAACGGATGTTTGAAAACGGTTGCATTGATCCCTTTAAAGAACTATACCCAACTAAAAACAGATATACATGAAGAAAAACGCGCCCTTTGAAACAAGCTCGACTAGATTTTTTCATGTCAAACTCTTTGTTCTGCTGAAATTTCTACTTGTGTTAACCCTAGCTACCGTTCTGACGATTCTATAATAAGACTAACATTAAAATTAAATCAATTTGAAAAAGCAAAAGGTCTATGGAAATTAACAACTCTTTACTTTCTGAAATAGGATTTATACGCGCGATTAAAAATCTGATATTAGACATAAAGAAACAATATATAATTCCAGTTTACAATTTTGAAAACGTACATCTTATCCCTAAACGTTAGATTCAGTTTCAAATAAATGATCAACTTTTTCTAGAAACACTTCTCATGGAAATTCGAGGAAAAGTATTTCTTATGCGAGTTATAGTAAAAAAGAAAACAAAAAATTGAATCGAAATTAATAAATGACATAAGTAATCTAGAAGAAACATAATCAAACGAAAGAGTCAATATTTTAGGAGGGAAACGGGAAGAGATAGAAAATTTGAGAAAAGAACAGATGAGGGTTAGTTTTATAAGGTCAAGGTCACAATGGTTTACGGAAAGGTGAAAAACCAACAAAATTATTTTGTAATTTGGAGTCAAAAATTCTGTGAACAAATTTATACCAAGAATAGAAAAAGAAAACGGAGATATGATAACGAACCAAAAACAAATTTTACTTGAGGTCGAACACTTGTATAAATCACCATATTTGGAAAATTGAAATATATCTCGTACAAATTTAGATACAGATTTTCAAAAATTTAATATTTCCAAACTCTCTCAGAAACAATCACTTGAAATTGAAGGATTAATTACAAATCAGGAAGCTTTACAAACACTAAAAAACATGAAAAATGACAAAAGTCCAGGATCTGATGGCTTCACCACTGAATTTTTTAAAGTATTTTGGATAGATTTTGGAGATTTTGTCGCTAGATCACTTACATTTTTTTACTTTGTGATGAAATTCTGGCAATAAGATTAAGAAATAATTATAAATATCAAAGGCTTAAAAGTTAATGAAAGAGGAAATCGAACTTTCACTTTTCGCTGATAACACTTCATTTATATTAGATGGCTCCGAACGCTCACTCCGAGAAACCCTGAAAGAACTAAACAAGTTTGCTAATATATCTGGATTGAAAATGAATACAGATAAAACTCAACTTGTATGGATAGGAAGCAAAAAGTACATTCAGGAAAAACTTTGTAATGAATATATAACAAATACCTGCTAAATTTTGATGTGCCAGATGTGCACATTTCGGAAAATCATTCCTCATCAGTGACACTAGGGGCCGAAAAGGTTGATAGATTATAAAAACATACGCCAAACAGATTGCAAATTAATGAATCTAAAGTTCCAAAAATATGTGAATCCAAATCCAGCTAAGGAATGTTTTGCAGGAGGGAACAGACCTTAGTTTTATGATCTTCAGTGGGGTTTAACACAATTTAATCTACTAGGTATCACTTTTCATTTTGATATTAAAAAATGTGCAAACTGAACTTTCAGAAAAAAATTAAAAAATCAAAACAAATTACTAGAAACTTGGAAAAAACGAAATCTTACGCCATTAGGTAAAATGACGATTTTGAAAACTATTATTATATCACAGTTTAACCACTTATTTTACTCATTACCGAACCCTAGCAATAAAATGCTTAATGACTTGGATAAAATGTTTTATGATTTTATATGGAATGGCCCAAAGGGTAGGGAAAAACGGGAAGTAGTTATAAAGGAATATCTTGAAGGGGGTTAAAAATGATAGATTTAGAATCATAAATAAATGCAATTAAAACATCTTATATCAGACGAATCATCTTTCAGAATGGAAAACGGAAGTATATAGTAGAGAAAACATGCAATATAAAAAGATTAAGTTACTTTGGAGAAGAATATTTAAATAGAGTAATTTCTCAAGTCGACAATTCAATTTTGGATTGATGTTTTAAAAGCATGGAAAATACTAATTGAAAACTTAAAAAAGAATACATAAACAAACCTGCAATACATTTGGTACAATAACAATATTAAAGTTGCAAACAAAAATAGTATTTCATCAAAAATGGTTTAATGCTGGAGTTATTTTTATAAATGATCTTTTGACAATAAATGGAAAATTCATGTCCCTTATAGAATAAAATAAGACATATCATTACAAACCTCTTAGAATATAAAAGTACCATTTCAGCTGTAAAAAGTATGCTAAAAACAAATGGAATTATGTCAGTAACACAAAAAGAAAAAATCCTTTTATACCTCTTTCTATAAAAATATTTTTTAAAAGCAAAAGGGCTCAAAAGATATGTACAATATATTAAAACTTATACCATTCAACCATCTTCAAAAATGAATGGGTGGATATTTTTGAAAATTTAACAAACGAGGACTAGAAAAAAATATACAAACTCAGCTTTAAGAGAAATGTAGGGTCAAAATTACAATGGTTCCAGTATAGAATAATCATAGAATCTTAGGCACAAACTACCTCTTACATAAAATGAAAATAATTTCACATCCTCACTGTACTTTTTGCAGAAAAGAGAATGAAAAATTTTACACCTGTTCTGGAAATATAAAAAAACACAGACATTTATCCAAGACGTTGACAACTGGCTAACTTCAAATAATTTCGCTCTAAATATCAACAAATTACCACTAAAATTTGGAGACTTCGAAACAAGAAATAAACACAATAATCTAGTCTTATTAAATATGAAATATTATATATATAAAACAAGACGTCAAAATAAATTGCTGTCTCTAAGTGCTTTTAAACAATGTCTATCTTGTATGTATGATATTCAAAAATCTATTTCAGTTAAATTTAACAATGTAGATACATCCATACTGTATTGTCAAAGCCACAATTTCACAATATTTTATGCACTAGTGTTTGAATAATAAATAAGTTGTAACAAAGAGACCATATGATAGAAACAGATGTAATCAATCTCTCTTCTCTCTCTCTCTCTCTCTCTCTCTCTCTCTCTCTCTCTCTCTCATAATTATTTTATATAAAAAAACAAAGCTAACATATCATTGATAATGATGCTACACTTATGATATGTATCAATATTATATATTTATTGATGTTTAACTTATAATCATCTCTATTTATTATGTACTGTCGAATGTTTGAATTGTTACTTTTGTTAATAAAAAAAAATATAAAAAAATTAAAAAAAAACGACTGCCGTCATGACAATAAGCAACTGAATAGGACAAATGATTCAATTGAAAAAGAAAACATTAAATACATAACATGTGAAACTAAAACACTACAAACACCTTTTCAAAAATTATTTGGACTGTTTATGGTGTCAAAATGTCCACCTGCAGAAGAGTATCTTTATCGGAATATTCCTAAGCTTTGTCAGACCGCAGATGCGTTTCCTGTTACATCAGAAGACGGAGTGACATTCAAAAACAAATACTGTGCACTTTGTCATAATGTACAATATCATTTCATATGGTCATTGGCAATGTCTTATGATGAATTTGTTTGTAGTTTTAAGACGATATTGAACCTAAACTTAACACATTTAGAGAAGATTTATTACATCAGACAGAACTGCTACTCTTGGTTGATTCCACCGAAAACTGCAACGTTTCGATTCTGTGTCAAAGACATATATAATGTTACCTACGAAAACAATCTCTGTTCAAAGTTTCAGAATCCTGTTTCATTTGAAAGGTCAAATACATTAAATCAAAATATTATAGAAATTTTCATTGTAGGAAATACAAGTCTGGAGACTTTCCTGTTTAAATCAGCCATCGTATGTCACATTAGATAGCAAAGGTTATGCCAATGTCGCTCTAACATGGTTATTTTACATTCGACCTTATAATAGAGGCTCTAGGGGAGACTGCCAGACTAGTACATTAAAACAATCTTTGTCGGTAAGTACAAAATTGAAAGTTTGATTTTAAAGGAAACATAATTAATCTTCTCTCTGCATATTAATGCAAACGATGTGGATATCAGATGGAATGGTTTTAACATCACGTTATAAAGGGGTAGAGTGTTTAAATTTGATAAACAATGTACTAAGAAACAAACTGCCTAAAAAATGTCGCAGTCTTTATAAATAGATCGAAATTTTAAAGAGTTATAAAAATGATGAAAGTCTGTATGATAGGTTTAAAAAAGAACAGAAACATCCAAAATTTCCCAATGTATATATCTAAAGTTGTTAAACAAGCTAAAGTCCAAATATTAAACGATTAAAAAAATCCTATGTATATGTTTTATTTATTAAGGTTTAACACCTATGAAACATTATTATTTAGGAAACAATAAGTGCATTGATAATGAAGTGATTTACACATCGATCGTATAGACAATATTATATAAAATATATACAAATGTATAGTAACGCTTATTTATTAAAAATATTTTTTTTCAATAAAACAGACATTGAAACGTAATCACAATAAATTTTCTGAACATCAAACATGAATAATAAAATTGCCAGTTTAAATAGTAAACTTGCTATAATAAATACGAGTGAAAAACAAGCAGCATGAACTTATACCGTACAAAATATTGCTACAATTTTTTATGAATAAAACTAAGACTGTAAAGTGCTGTAGTTTGGTCAATATAAATTTAAAGATTAAAACTATAAACTGAAAATCTAAAAAAAGAACGTTTTAAAGTGCTTAGAAGATATTTAATCAGGTTGATATACGATAAAAGCTGATGTCAACTACTTTTCCAAACCTTTGTTTTTCAATACACAAGCATAATTGTGAAATATGAATAATTCAATCACTCATCAATCAAATTTAACGATTATTTTATCTTTTATTTCACAGTCAAAATTTGATTATTTTTTATTTAAAAAAACAAGTCTTAACATACTATTATACTAACTTCGGATTAAAAAGATAGCAAAATCGTTTAAAAGGGAAATATTCTTGCTCACATAAAATGAAACAAACATACCAGAAAACGTCAATGAAGTGTATTGATATTTCATGTAATGTTAACACATAAAATCGTACTTTCTAAAAACATTTTGTGTGTGTGTGGATGTGTGTGTGTGTGTGTGCGTGTGTGTGTGTATGAAGGGTAAATAAATTTTTAATATATTATTTAAAGTAACTAAATTCTGTGAACAAAAAAGATGGATTTACTTTTGTTTAAAATGTAACATCATAGAAATTCAATTAAAAAGTATTTTGTTATTTGAATTATTTTAACTGTTTGCCAGTAAAGATGTTTTTTTTAAAGTTTTTTTTTTCCATTTGTATTTTCATGGCTGTAAGAACCCATTTTACCTTTTTTAAAATGTTATTAAAATATCCATGCCTAAAGTAATATCAAAGTAATATGAAATGTAATACAGTGGTAACGTGAAATGTAATACAGTGGTAACGTGAAATGTAATACAGTGGTAACGTGTAACGTGAGATGTAATACAGTGGTAACGTCAGATGCAATACAGTGGTAATGTGAGATGTAATACAGTGGTAATGTGAAATGTAATACAGTGGAAGTGTGAGATGAAATACAGTGGTAACGTTAGATACAATACAGTGGTAATGCAAGATGTAATGCAGTGGTAAAGTAAGATGTAATACAGTGGTATTGTGAGATATATTACAGTGGTAACGTGAAAACTAATACAGTGGTAATATGAAATGTATTACAGTGGTAAAGTAAGATGTAATACAGTGGTAATGTGATATGTATTACAGAGGTAACGTGAGATGTCAAAGAGTGAAATGTGAGGTGAAATATAGTGGTAACGTAAGATCGGAAAAATTCGGTTACCTTAGATGTAATACAATGGTAACGTAAGTTGTAATTCAGTGGTAACGTGAGATGTAATACAGTGGTAACGTGAGATGTAATACAGTGGTAATATGAGATGTATTACAGTGGTAACGTGAGATGTAATACAGTAGGTAACGTGAGATGTAATACAGTGGTAATGTTAGATGTATTACAGTGGTAATGTGAGATGTATTACAGTGGTAACGCGAGATGTAATACAGTGGTAACGTAAGATGTAATACAGTGGTAACGTAAGATGCAATACTGTGGTAATGTGAGGTGTAATACAGTGGTTACGTAAGATGTATTACAGTGGTAATACAATAGGAACAAAAGACCGAGTTGAATATAACTTTTTTGGGGTCAAGAAATCTTTGTAATATCCTCGTTAAATGTCTATAGCGGTATAATGTATGATATTGTAATATTTTAACGGTGATGTTATAATAAATATGAGAGAGATATTGTAATGATACTGTCTAAAATTGTAATATGTATTAGAATTAATAATATATATAACAATGATATCTTGGTAAGTGTGAAAATGTTAATTGTTATGTGTATGGCATTTATATTGTTGTATGCGAACAATTTATTTAAATTTCATATTTCCATTAAAAATCATTGCTATGAAAACAACTGGATTTGAAGGTTATTTGTTTCATGGTTTTGTTTAAGTACATGTATTTTTATATACATGTTTTATTCGTTATATATTTGAAGTGTTTTTAAAACTTAGTTTGACATCAATGGCGATTGAAATTAACCACTCCGTGTAATTCCTTGCATTATCAATTCTGACGTCATATATTTGTATTTCCTTTCCTGGATACCAAATCAAAAGAATAAATAAATTAATAATTTTTGTACATTGAAGTAAAAAATTTACACGTTAAATGTAAAACATGTTGTTTTGCTTCCAGTGTGATGTGAGGTGAAAGGAGTGTATATCAAGTCTACGACATATCAATTGCTTTATCTGCATTAAAATCGAAGGTTAAAAAATGACAAACATAATGAATATATAAGAGAAATAAAATTGCCCCCCCCGCTCTCTGTCTGTGTGTGTGTGTGTGTAAAATTCAATAATTCCTTTTAACCCTAAGAATTTTCTTGATATAGACAGTTTCATAATAACAATTTGAGAAACAACAAATTAAAAAATAGAACAGTGAAATAATATCTACAGTAATATTACTCACAATATTTTTACAGTTTTCTTCACTTCATATACTTTGTAAGTTATTCCAAGTATCTTGCGTTATAAATGACCGTCTCCTCTTTATATCAGCTTTATTTTTTTCAGATTGAAATAATTTTGCTTCCTCTTTTCTTTTATGGCACACAATTAAGATCTTATTGTTGATATCTTTTGTTAACATGTTTAATAAAACTATATATTTTACTTTTTTAAAGGGTCTCCCACACTATACACCTATTTGATAACAAAGTATATATTTACGTTTTTAAAGAATCCCCCACAACGTTTTTATTATCAACAGAAATGATAGAGGGATTGGCCGTTTAAGATGTACTAAACGAGGTCAGGTTGACCTATCCTGTTTGATGTTTACCTGGTTAAAAAGGCGATAATCTTTTAAACCCTGGGCATATTTTTTTCAGGAATTAGGAGGCGGCTATGTTATGGATGATGACAGGAAACTGCAGTAAACAGAGTGAAATGCCAACTTAAGCCAAGCAAACTATAAACTTTACAATAATATCAATCAAAAAATGAATTAAAAAAACCTATGGGATATTTGATTTGTCGAGAATTGCAAGTCGGTGATTTATATCACTTAACCATCGTTGGGGGATGAAACGTGTTTGACAGATTTTTAGTTCAACTGGCAATAGCCAGCTGAGCTTATGGCATGGCGAAGTGTGCATGCGTGCCTGCGTCCGTGCGTTAACTTTAATCTTCTCCTCTGAAACTGCTGGACCAATTTTAACCAAATTTGGTTAAAGATATAAATGGCTGATACACGTTTATTTATCAACCGATTTAGTTCAAATTTGGTATATAAAAAGTAGATGCATAGTCATTTAACAAATATAACGGGTTTTTCACAAACAATTTTATTGGGTCGCTATTAGTAGAATATTCAAATAAGGTGCTATATTTAGCCAATTCTTTGAAAATCTTCCCCTCAGAAACTACTGGACCTATTTGAACCTAATTTGGTGTGTAAGGTCCCTAGGTGATGCAGATTAAAGTTTGCAAAATCAACTTCCTGCAGCATTCAAGATGGCCGCGGTTACTATAAAAAGCAAAAAGTGATAAACGGCTGATACACGTTTATTTATCAACCGATTTAGTTCAAATTTGGTAAATAGTAGAAGCATACCCATTTAACATATGTAACAGGTTTTTCAGAAACATAGCCATTGAACATATATAACGGGTTTTTCAGAAACATTTTTATTGGGTCGCTATTCGCAACCTAGGTGACGCAGATTAAGTTTGCACAAATCAACTTCCTGCAGCATCCAAGATGGCCGCCGTTCTATAAGTAGCAAAAAGTGATAATTGGTTGATACACGTTTATTTATCAACCGATTTAGTTCAAATTTGGTAAAAGTAGATGCATAGCCATTTAACATATGTAACAGGTTTTTCAGAAATAATTCTAATTGGGTCGCTATTAGCAGAATATTTAAATAAGGTGCTATATTTAGCTAATTTTTTGAAAATCTTCTCCTCAGAAACTACTGGACCTATTTGAACCTAATAAGGTGTGCAAGGTCCCTAGGTGATGCAAGATTAAAGTTTGCACAATCTGTGTCATTCAAAATGGCCACCGTTATAATGAATAGCAAAAAATAATGAATGGCTGCTACAAATTTATATATCATACAATTTGGTTCAAATTTGGTATATAGACAGTAGATGTATAGGCATTTCACATACATATCATTTTTTTCTAAAATATTTTAGCTCCATTGGCAATAGCTGTGTGAAATTCACATTCAAATAAAGTGCCAATTGAGCGATACAGGCTCTTTTGGGCCTCTTGTTAAGATTTTATTAAGATTTTGTATTATTGTATTAAGTTTCATGTATTTGAAACTCCATTTAAAATGAAATAGATACTGCTCCGATACTCTACTTTCAGTTGCGGTAATGAAAATTACCACCACATAAAGAGACTTGATAGAATAGATTTGTGACTGTTTAAAGTTTTAAAGCCAAAACGTGACTGAAAAATGTTCGTACTTTAGAGCTTAAAAAACGTAAAATAAATGACTCCGATGATAAATAAAGATATATGAAGTCCATGAGCCTTAACGCTCACCTAAGAATATGTCCAAAAGTGCAATAGACAATATATTAATTACAGAAACTTTCAATTTCAGAAATGATACAATACTGAATCAAAATTATCTCGTCGCAGTTTATTTAGGAAAATGGGATATGCATGTACCAACTTTAGTACAAGATATAATTTCCAATTCATTAGCCATTTCAGCATGCATTTGCAGCTATGTCCTTGATCTTTAAACTTATGACCTTGAACCATATATGAAAAACGATCGTCATATCAATACCTATAATTTTCTAATACACATAACTATACAAACAGGTCCTGGAGAAAAAGTTGAAGTGAAAAGTTTACGAACGATGGACGACGGACAAGGACATAATAGTAGCTGAAAAGCTCACCATAAGCGATCTCTTAATAGACAGAGCGCCTCTCACTGCCTTTGTTTCCTTCGATTGTCAAATCGCTTGCAAAAGATTGGTGTTTTATTACTTGCCTAAGGTACTCCGGTTACCTCAACCACCCGGAAAGAAAGCATCGATATAAAAGAAAATGACTGAAGCATTTAACTCCGTAAATTATTTTATGTAAAATTTATGGAATAAACGATTGTTCGTTTTACAAGACATCATTATGTTTTATATAAATAATACAGAAACACAATGTTGTTTTCAATTCGCTCAATCACATTAGATAAAAGAAAAATTTAATATTCTGAAGAAAGAACCGATTACAACGTGCCACATGAATACTAGTAAAAATCATTGTCATCTGCGGTTGAATATATAACACAAATACCTGTTAAAATTTGATGGGCAAGATGTGCACGTTTCGGAAAATCATTCCTCATCGATGATACTAGGGGCTGAAAAGTGTGATAGATAAAAAACAAAAGCCAAATAATTGAAGACTAATGAATCGAAAGTTTCAAAATTATATGATTTAAGATGGTCACAGAGTCCCTTATAAATAAGAATTTGGTATGATATAAATTCTTCTATGTTCTTGAGAATTGATAATGTCATGTGCAAAATTTTGAACATTTCTTTTTATGAAAAATCAAAATTATGCACATGACAATAAAATAAACTTTTTACAAGACAGAAACAATTTTAAAAAAAACCCTAACTTAACCTAGGTTGTAAATGTATGTAATATTTCAGACGGAAACCTACATCTGAGACAGTTTATTGGTCATATTATATCAATTAGAGTAAATATGATTGTTTCCTTGTTTGTAGGGAAACGTAATGTTTTTAAATTCTACTGGTTGTTTTTTGGTTTTTTTTTAGAACAAGTTAACATGTTCTTTGTTTTCAAGAAACAATAGTATATAGTACATGTAGTATTATAAAATTAATATAATTTATCATTACATATACATATATATATATATATATATATATATATATATATATATATATATATATATATATATATATATATGTAATTATGAACACAGACGGAAACCTACATCTGAGACAGTTAATTGATCAACATGTATCAATTAGAGTAAATATGATTGTTTCCTTGTTTAAAGGAAAACGTAATGTATTTAGATTTAATTAGTTTGTTTTTCGAGAACCAGTAACAAGAAACAAAAGTATATAGTACATGTAGAATTATAAGATTATATAATTTATCATAATATATATATATATATATATATATATATATATATATATATATATATATATATATATATATATGATTATGAACACAGAAGTTAATTTTTCCGTGATTAAATTGATATTATAAGTAACGACCATAAAATTTTCTACAAATGTAAGCTCATTAAATGAAAAAAAAAATGATTATTAATATTATAACTTCACATAGTCAACTCAAGTTGAAAGTAGAGTGTTCTTCCCAGTCAAGATTCTTTCACTTTTTTGAGGAGGTCAGTTCTGGGATGGCGGAGGAAACCGGAGTGCCCGGAGAAAACCACCTATGTTCGGCAAGCGAACTGACAAACTTTTTCACACTAGGATCTGTCCCGAGTGGGATTCGAACCCAGGCGGTAAGAGGCGCTGTGATCCGTAAGCACGCTTTTGACCACTCGACCACCGAGGCCCCCGAATATGTTGAAATTGATTTCAACCGAACCAATTAACTGAAATACGTTTGTCTACATTTACACTGTTATAATTATTATTATTATTATTATTATTATCTCAAACAGAAGAATATATTTCAGATGTCGAGTCCCGGAGCACGGACGATATTTTGGCCAGTTATATATCACTTCACCGCTTAAATTCACACAAGGCATTACCGCGATGACCAGTCTGATCCAAATTTTTTTGTTCTGGTACTTGACTATTAAACAGCCGCGTAGCTGTTGTCACGCACAGAGACTGATTTGTATAGCTTCCGCCTCAAGTCATAATATCTTTAAAAAACGGCGCGGGTTTATTGTGATCAGCCACACATAATGATAATCATACATCATCACTCTTCAAATGTAATGGTGTAAAGTGGATGTATTCGGTTAAATAAATAAATAAATAAGGAAAGTTGGTCATGAAAAGGATTTAGCGAAGTTTATTGATTTTGAAGTAAAAAAAAAGTTTTAAATTCTATTATTAAAATATATTATTTAGATAAGTTTTGTTAAATATTTAGATAAATAATAATAAAGTCAAAATTGTTATTTAAAGTTTCAAACATATAAAGTTTCTCGTTTCTTTTGTATTTTTTCATTAAAATTTTGTTAAGCAGTTTGTTTTTACAAAAATTAACTTTGTCTAGCCAGTAATTAGTTAAGAAGGAAACGTACATTGTATAGTGTTTGGTATTCGGATGTTCAAATTTGGTAATCAGTAAAATAAACTTCTCAGGACATAAGGTGATTTCAACGTTTAGGCCAAATGGAAAATTTAGGAATATGTGTCAATTAACGCGCACAAACCTTTGTATTGAGGTAATTCTCATATTTGTTAAGCAATTAAGAAGGAAATGCAAATATTTAGTTTAAAAAAGTAATTGTGTTTTAATAAATTAAAATCATTATAAACGTCATAATTAATAATAATGATAATAATATAGCTTATTCTAATTCTATTTAAAAAATTCAAATGTTTCTTATACTTAAGAATTGGGAGACACTATGATGATATTTATTATTGTACGCGTTTCATTCTTATTGTATATCGCGTTTTCAATTTATATTGTTAAAAAAATTGTTCTAATGAAAAGTAATTTTTTTGAATATTATACTGTATATAAGACTTAGTACGTGAGGTTGGAAACAAATGTATGGTAAAATGCGTAAATAAAAGCGTGTATTATGAGCCTAAATTCCCCAGTTAAGAGTTCGAACCCAAGCAGCGGCGGTAACATCAGAAGTCGCAATATGTTGTGTTACCACGTGATCAATTCCCCGATATCAAGTAAAACACCAGCAGGTTCCATCGACAGTGGAATACACAGCATAATACAAATCCTGTGCTGGCTTTAAAGGAAAACCGTTTATTAAAGGAATCTTAGAATACAGTTTTGAAACATATTTTCATATATTTAACTGGACATCGGCTGGTTTGACTGAATTTTTTGTATGTTTTTTGCTGTGTGGGGTTCTATATGTCGATGTTTAATATCTCTGTGATACGCTTTTTAAACCGACTCAAATAGCTACGCCCATCTGTGTCACGACATATTTTAAATTACATTGCATTTCTTTGCTCCTTGTCCCACGTAACCCATTTTTTTAACAATTAACTAAAAAGCACAATAAAGTAATCCTTTTGGTGTTACAGGAGGATCAAAGAAACTCTCATTGTTCCAGCTTTCTTTTTTCAATCCCATTCCTTTTATGCAACGATTTTAATGCAATTATCAATAACATTTTTCAAATAAGCAAATATTTGGTCATTGAAAACAAAAATACGTCTGTCATTAACATCTAAATATCGATGTGAAGCACATGCCACTGAAAAAAACGCTATCTCATTTAATAAAATTTGATTGATTCTCAGTTGGCGAGGAATGTTAAGCACACACTTACTAATCTCAGCTCTCTCGCCATCTAGGTTAAAAAAAAGATCGGGATAGACCACGTGAACAGTTGACATTTCGCTAACCGGAAATTAGTAGTGTTTTATGGTTAAAGGTTCATTATCATTCTTTTACCGATCCCCTTGATACAATCTTGACTGTGACCTACTTACCCCATTATTTTCAATCACTCTCCTTTTAATAAATATTTAGTTAAGAAGATTGCACATAAAGAAAACTTTCATATTCGATATTCAAACAAAACCGTGATTCACTATATTGACAGTCCTGATTAAATCTGGATACTTAAGCTGATTGATAATTATCATATCATTTGTTTATAGCTATGTGTAGCGGATTTGTTAGCTCAGTTGGTGCAGCACTCACCGATAGTGTGGAAGGTCCCAAGTTGGATCTCCTGGACGACCCTTCCTTTTTTCACCTTTCTGTTACAGTTTGGTGGCCATGTGGCTCTTTGAAGTCGTGAACTGAAATTGCGTTGCATTTAAAGTCCTTCGGAGGGAACCTAGGGTGGAATTTTCTACAGGGCAAGGGGGAACTCATTAGTGAAAGGGGAGTAAGGTAGCGGTCTGTGTAGCTCAGTTGGTAGAGCACTCGCCTTAGTGTTTGAGGTCCCGGCACCATTTTCTTTTTTCTTTCTTTTTTTTTCCAAACAAATACGGTAAAATGTTAAATATTATGAAATTATTTTTTCCTTTAAATTTAATTTCCGAAATTGTAATATAACATTTTGTCCAGTGGCATATAATTTGTGAAGTCCATTCTTTGGTAAGTTTCTAAATCATACATTTCTATCGACATTTAAACTTGTTGATAACGATGGCAACAACAATTGAAAATCTTGGAAAATTATTGATTTCACAGTAACTGTCTGTTCCATGGATATTAAAAATAGGTTTGAATCTTGACAACGATTACTTGTTTCAATTACACTTTAGAAAAAAATAACTTCGACCAAGATAGAACGTTTAAGTATGAGTATCTTTATGGTATCCTATTATTGGGGAAATATATTACTTTTGTATTCAACACTTGTTAAAAATGTAAATAAGAAAACAAACTATTGCAGCGTCCTAAAGTAACATCTGAACAAACTGGTGGCGTATGAATATATATATATATATATATATATATATATATATATATATATATATATATATATATATATATATATATATATATATATATATATAGTTACAATGTGCGCATGATGTCCGATTTTATTGTGTTTTGATTGGTCGATGTATTCTGTATGATGTCATTTTTGACAAATTATTTTTGTATAACTTTACACTTTTGTCGAACTACTTCCGGTGTTTTCCGCTGTTATTAAAAGACCAATGTTTACAATGGCGACACACACAAACAGCAAAGTAGGTTAACATTTGCGGCATTTTAAAAAAGACTTGAAATGATTATGTTGCAACAATTGAAAAAATGTTATTCGTATTTCACAATAATATGAAAAATAAGTTAATAATAATAATATGCAACTAGTAAAATTAAATGGATGACCTTCAATTAGCTGAAAAACAAAATGCTTCGCCATTCCTCATGGTAATAGATGCGCCATCCGATGATGCCCATACGGTGTAAAATCCCAACTGTTTACTTGCAAGCATGTCGGTTTTCGGCAAACTTTTTTTAGTAACTTACACGAGGTATCAAGTCATTTCGATACCACTTCAAGAGTCATTTTGGCACCACTGTAACAGTCATTTTGGCACCTATTGAAAGTCAATTTCGCACCGACTACGATTAAATTCGACACCAAAAAAAAATAATAAAATAAAAAAGTTGAAAAGAAAGAGAGAAAGAAAAGAAAAAAAGAAAGACAAAAAGATTAAATTCGGCACCAGAAAAATATTTATGATTTGTTTCAAAAAATTAATTTTGGTTTTCATGTTTGTGTACAAATTTAATATATTTAATTCTGGAAAAAAAATAGGTAAGTTTAATTACTAATTTAATAAGATGTTAATTTTACAGTTATCCTACATATTATATCACAGATCACATACCATGTATAATCATCATATAACCTCCTTTGAAGTCGGGTACCAAAGGCGGCAGAAAGCAAATGATATGGATCTGAAAAGACCTTATTATGTTGGTAAAGGTATTTGGAAGTTTGATAAGAATTTATTTGAAGTGTGCGGATCAGGGCTTGTGGAACATAGAAATATAACATAAGCTAAAATGATGATAATGAATTATTATTATAATTGTTTTTAGTTGTTTATTACGATCTTCTGTGGTCTAAGCTAATTTTTCGAATGACCTAAATCCAGTGCCGAATTGACTCGGTACCGAAATGACTTGGTGCCGAGATAACGGCATGTTGACGTCACATATTTATTTATTTTTCAAAAGTGACAGTGACAATTTACACATTTTCTTTTAAAAATGAATTAACAACATTTAAAATTCGTAATAAAAAATCAAACCTTGTTGAATCACAGTAGTCTTCTATTATTAATCGAAAATTGTTAGTTGACCTACTTTGTGTTGTGTCGTACGTAACAGATGTTACCTCATTTGACGGCCATCCAAGTGTGCCACGGCCAACGTAAACAATGTCACATTGAATCTATGCGCCACTGTACACAAAATAATTCGATGTTTCGATACTGATATCGAAAATTTTAATAAAGAGACAACGTTTGTAATTATACGCTATCGTCATTCGTCGGGTTATACTTCAATAACTTTTCAAAAAATTAAAAACCAATCTTAAATAATTACAAACTGCGCGTGATGTCCGATTTTCAAAAATTCTAAAACCAGTCCTTAAATATAGCTTTGCATAATCATATAATCATATCAATTTTTCTTTTTTTTCATTTCATTTAATTGGGATTCCTATCCATATCATGTTTTCCCTGACCGTTTTTCAGTCTATTTGCATGCAATGAACTAAAATAACAAACTTTAGTATTTATCTACATGTACGTGTTCACTTGTTTTCTTCACAATTTGGTATGTAGATTTTTTGTTTTATCTTTGCCGCAAATTCTTCTTTGTTGTTTTATTTTCAATGAACATTTAAGAACGAGACAATCTAAATGTTGGCGAGAGCGATTTCTTACGCATTAAATATTTCATTGTTTTATTATGTATATTTGTGTCTATTGAAAGTTTTTTTTAATAAGAAATTTTTTAATATGTTTAAATTACATCTGTTTGTAGGAAGCACAACTAATATTTTGTTTGTGACAAATGAATTATATAGTAAAAAATGTCAGTAATGTGAAATCCGCGTGTTTGACTCTGGAAAAAAGCCAAAGTTAGGGGTATAAAATGATTTGCTGAAGAAGAAAAATCAACTCAGTTTTTGAAACTGTGACGTATTTGTTCTGATAGAGAAAGACGACCGAAAGCAACTGTAAGTTTAATTATGTTACTTTATTTAATTGTAAATTTCTTTTGGTAAAGTTTTATCTGTTTTTGTATATATTGTAGGGGTCTAAATGGGCGAGTGGTCATAAGCACGCTTACGGATCACAAGACCTTTTAATTCCTACTTTAAAATATAAATCGGACAGATCTTTGATTGAAATTTGTTTTCAATTCAAACGCCGAAAGTAGGTGCTTTTCAGGTTGATCCGGTTTTCTCTGGCATCATAAAAGTTACCCAACTTTTCAATCTTCATTGATTATTTTATATAGATGTTGTAATGTGGCGTATATCAATATCAGGTTTTTCTTTTAATAATTTATCCTTTATGTTTTTACCACTGTAAAAAGTGGTATGTATAAGGTCATCCAAGAGTATTTATAACTAAACCACTCGATGTATACCCGAGGTACACGAGGGCATGGATCACTGATTTAAACATGAACAGGATAATTTTGTTATCCAGCTGTATTTTAGCCATAACGCTTGAAAACTATTCAAATGCGTGGAATAATGATTGTTATGACAACCTTTTCTAGAATCTGTAGTGTAGTTGAGGTTCGGGGGAATCAGTTAGTTTTATAATCCTATTTTTACTCTAGTGCTTTTAACACGGATCAGTTTTTAGGAAAAAGTATATGGCTATACGCATTTGAAAAGAACGTACATGGCAATTGCCAAAGCGAACAAGAAAATTTAGACATATATAAAGCATACATTTCTCCTAGTCACATTATTTTGGCACCGGTTGAACCAAATGACGCACAACGCCATTAATTCTGAGCTAAAAGCGAGGAAACAGTATCTCTTTGGAGTCCGATGTATTATCAAGTAAGAAACCCCGACCTTCTACTCTCGAGGCGGACCCAGTACCATTAATCTTCCGATGCGATAATAGTAATCGCATTATTCATACGCGAACTGGTACGTTAGTTTTTGATTAATCTTAATACAATTTTAGTTTTAGTCATGAAAACAACTGTAGCTTTCCTTACATTGGCTGTCATGTTAGCATTTACTGATGCTGTGGCGCCTAATGTGCCTGAAGCAGGTTCTTCATCGTGGACAAACAGTTTAATGCAAGAAATATTGGTTAGTAGTTTTTCAAATTTATATATATTTATATATATATATATATTATATTTATAATTATATAAAACTGAAATTACTCAATATCTCGACAATTGTTAAGGTTTCAAATTATCAAGATTTAAATTAAGAAAACCCTTAGTTAAGGAATGATTGTGAAACTTGGGCCTGTACTTAATAATTAAATGAAAGCATTCCTTAGCTGGATTTGGATTTACATAATTTTGGAACTTTAGATTCATTAATTTTCAACTGTTTGGCTTATGTTTTTTTGTCTATCAAACCTTTTGGTCTTAGTGTCACTGATGAGGAATGAATTTCCGAAATGTGCACATCTGGCACATCAAAATTTAACTGGTATTTGTGTTATATATTTACTACCCCTAAGCGGGTACCGCTGCTGGTGGAGTAAAACTCCCCGAGGGTATCCATAACTCAGTCGGCAGTACTTTGTGCTGTTGGAAAATGTACCATTTAGCCAAATTTTCAGACGTCTTAAATTTTGAAATTTATTTAAAACTAAGGTTTGTTACCTCATGCAAAGCATTCCTAACCTGAATTTGGATTTACATAATTTTGGAACTTTAGATTCATTAATTTTCAACTATTTGGCTTATGTTTTTTATTATCAAACCTTCGGTCTTAGTTTCACTGATGAGAAATGAATTTCCGAAATGTGCACATCTGGCACATCAAAATTAACTGGTATTTGTGTTATATATTTACTACCCCTAAGCGGGTACCGCTGCTGGTGGAGTAAAACTCCCCGAGGGTGTCCATAACTCAGTCGACAGTACTTTGTGCTGTCTGAAAATGTACCATTTAGCCAAATTTTCAGCCGTCTTAAATTTTGAAATTGAATGTGCACATATGGCACATCAAAATTTAACTGGTATTTGTGTTATATATGACTTAATAAGCAGACAGTACTGTCTAATTTCCAATGCTCGGAACATCTAGGTACTTGCTTTCGAATGCGTTTAAATAAATTAAAGTGATTTAATAGTGACAAATGAAATAAACATCGTTGGGGAAAATATAAATTGTTTATTTGTAAACAGTTTAGATTAGTTTTTACCAATCAAAATATTTTAGATGTTAAAAAATGGTTTAAAAACTTTATATATTTATAAATTGCAATTGTATGTAAATGCAATCAGAATTGCGTTGCAATTTATTAAAAAACGAACTATTGATAAAATTAATTAAGACAGCCTTCCGCATCTATCTAAAGTCAATAGTTGCGTACAATTTGTAAATAATGACAAAAAAAAAAAAAAAAGAAAAAAAAAAAAAAAAAAAAAAAAAAAAAAAAAAAACTAAAAAAAAAAAAACAAAAAAAAAAAAAAAAAAAAACAAAAACAGGAATTTGTTATCAAGTAGCAATCTGGTAAAAACCTTAATTAGAACTACGGTTATAAAGGTTTTATTCTTTAAACAGGAACATTTATTTTCTGCTCCTCGAATTCCGACGTATCGAACCGTTGTTAGCAAAGTCAAGACACCATCTGACACTGAAACGATTCTGCTGAATGACCTAGAGGCATATAACAACGAAATTGAACTTACCTCTGAGCGATTTTCCGGCATGGACATTAGAAATATCTTTGATCAAGCAAGAGGATTGAAACTTCCAACCGATGTTTTTGACAAAAATGGTTTGTATTAAATAAATGAGTCTCTGTATACTTATTGAACACACTACCGAGTTTACGTACAGCAGCATTAGTTTCATCTGTTAACGTGATATACATTTAGGTTGGAGTAATCATAGTAACTAAGTATTAAAGTTATAGGCAACCCTTTTTAGAAAAATACTAAACATAATAACGCAGGATATCGTATTATAAACTTGCTATCTGTTATATATGCGTTTTTGTTTCACAGTAAATACGGCATCGTAGAACTTGTTCCAACTACGGGGACTTTCTACAAGAAAGCAAGCTGCTTACAAATAAAGTGTTGACTAATGGGATTTCGAGCCTAGGTTAACAAATCCCTTGAAAAAGTTTATGGCCATCATCAAAATTTATTGAAAAGAATGAAGTCCTTGTACCAAAAACTATACTGGATATAAGTGACGATCCATACTTCAATGTTTCTTTCACTCTCAAATTTGATTTTGCACGTGACGTAATTGAGATGAGATAGATATGTCAAACTGAATAAGAAATCTCTTATTTTGTTTCAGATTGGAATCATATTTTTCCACCACAATAACACTGTTCAATTCCTGTCACGCCTTGATGACCATATATGCTGTTTAAAAGTTTTAGATTGAAGAAAAGTTAAAATTCTGTTCTCTTGATGATGAATCGAAATACAACATTTCTGAGTGTTAAATTCAATTTTGAAGATGTTATTTAATCAATTTTCGATTAGTTCATTACTTTGTTTAGATTTGTGAACAAACAATAAATAAACAAAACAATAAACATTTTACTTGTTTTTAAAATGTATTTATCCTATAAAATATGCAAAAGAGATTTTATTTCGTTCCAACCAGGTTTTTTTTCGTCAGAAAACTTTAGTCGTTAAATTTTTTTAGAAAAGCCAAGTTGTTGATAAAATGATCAATTTTTATTTAAAAGAGTGATCAGTGATAGATCAAAGCATCATTTTATGTTTGCCTTCAAAAAGTTGTGGAGATTGCAATGTTATTATAAAGTTTGAGTGTAATACTGATGAGGAATTAATTTCCGAAATGTGCACATCTGGCACATCAAAATTTACCTGGTATTTGTATTAATTTGTACTATATATTTTCATTTGCCAATTATTTAATTACATTTTCGCGCTTAACCCCAGTTGAGTTTCATTTTGTAACAATATCTGTATGTAATTTTGGTACAAAAAATGCTTTTTTTAAATTGAAAAAAAGTTTCAAAAGCGTCAAACTCTGTTTATATCAAATCACTTCATACACGAGAAGTAGACAATACATCGATTAATACTTTATTTATGTCAAACTTATCGAATTGATATTTAATTTTCTAAAAAGAAATGACATTTTTAAGTAATGATTTGTTTCATAGTGTCAAAACATACATATAAGCTGACAATAAATTTCAATTCATTTCAATAAGTATTTAACGTCTCAGTCATTATTTTCTTATATCGATTCGAACAATTTTGGAATGTTGGATGAAACCAGGATGCTAAAACAAAACACAGACATTTTGCAAGCGAACTGACAACCTTTCTCTTTCTTGGATCTGCCCGAGTTGTACTGTCAAATAGGGGTAGGAGACTAAATAATTAATGTTTTTAAACATTAGATCAGCGAGGCTATGAGGTTTTGCCTATCTCTCTCTCTCTCATCTAGAATAAAGCGGAGAAATAGTCCACAATAAGTTTAATCTAAGAAGATATTCTTTGGGTACATCCGTCATATTACAAGTCACAGGTTGTTGTTTTATCCGAATTTCTCCGGGGTCTTTCCGAAGTCCTAAAAACGGTGAGGAAGCGACTTTTCCATAATCAATCCCTATCAGTTAACAAAACTTTAACCTGATCGGATAAGAGACGAAGAAGGAGATATGCGCGAATATTTCATTTTAATTTTAAACCTTTTGGCAATGCCACTGATAAATATGTTAACCATATATGCTTAAAAACAAATGATTCAAAAACACCAAGGTTCGCACATGTATAGTATATTATATATAATAGAAAATTAAAGGATTCGGTCATTATGCATTAAGCATTTTTTTATCGACTGATTATCCATTTTGTGCTAATTCTACTAAATATCATAACATAATGTAAATACAAGAATGCTTTCAATTAAGACATAAATACACATTTCAATTACAGTATACTTTATGTAAGCAGAGAATAAATGGCTCAAACATAACGCTTTTTTCCTGTACCTTAATTTAAATTTCTGAATTTCTTAAACTACAAATAAACAATGTTCCTACGTGCGTGTATTCTCAGACCTAAGTAATACATGCTCGGTGAGCACAAAATTTGCCATGCATTCTAACAAAGTATTTCCGTTGGGAGCTAAAAGTAAAAAATTAGAGATATATTTTAGGGCTAAATATATCTTATAAAAGTCTAACGACGAAACTCAAGTACTGTTTACAACGGTATCTTAATTGGTGGCGTTTTAAAGTCAAGGGTTTCTTAAAATCTAGCCAAAAACAAAACAATAACTTTTGTTCCTAAGCATTAGTGGCAATAGATGCAACAGTAATGTAAATGTGTAAAATCATTTAAAGACGACTTAGCTCTTGGTCGGGATGTTTTACCTGGCATTTTTGACACCCCATTGTAATCTTTTTAACTAGTAGATTTTTCGACTAGTAGATTTGTCTATGCCAGGCGGCAAATTTGCTTTTTTGCGTTATATTATGTTAGTGCCACCGGGTTATTATTTAATTTGTTACTCGTCCATGTCAATTGTCATTAGGTAGGCCAGGTCCAAAAAACGCATTTGATATACAAGCATTAAAAGGATATAAGAAACATATATGTACATGCGCCACTTGGTGTACCGTCGCTGTTATGGTGGATTGTTCCTAGCGCTGCATATCACAACTCGTCAAACACTCGATGATAGACTGGTGGTAATAGACATAACTTTCGTTGGACCATTTAAAATAGCATGCAAATATAGTTCAGCTTTGACATCTTATTGCTGTCTATTGAGTACGACGATAAAACTCAAGGCAAGAAAATAATGACAAAGCCTCCGAAGTATTACGCAGTTAACTTGCGCATTATCCCGAAAAAGATAGACATGTGTTTAGGATAATTAAGCAGACTGTGTCAGACAGGTATGCAATGGTCATTGAGTTGTCTCTCGATACAAGACTAAGTTACTCTACTGTGCCAATACCTGTTAATTGTGTTGACTCAAATAAAAAACTGAAAGTTGATTGCGCCAATGGTATCTGGAGTTGAGTTTCTTTAGCAACAACAAAAAAATTATATATATATATATATATATATATATACGCATAGGCTTGGGAATGTGCCGTGGTTCAATATAGATTCCCAGAAAGTTTTTTTCGTTGAAGGTCGGCTGATTAGTTAAGCAGATGACATTTACTTGTACTTTCACACGTAAAGTAAAACTGTGAAATCCTCCATAAGGTTTCGTATTGAAACTAGTTAAAAATGAAAACAACAGTGTAAATATTATAGATAAAATTAATATCTTTACGACGGCTCTATATGATTCCCAACCAACAATGTTTCGGGTATCATATTGTTTTAGTCCGTTACTTATCTTTTTATTTAAATTTTTCTCCAGGGCAGATCTCGGATACGGTATGATTGGTTTCGATGAAATTTGGTACCAACAATCTGCTATCTTTGTAGATGCCCCTTACATAATCAAATGATCTTTTTTGTCTATCTCCACGGTGGGTTGGTGTTAATTGTGTTATTTAATTCAAAATATATTTTTGTTCAATACATACAAAGAGAGATATAGGAGCCCCCGATAAAAATGGGTAATCTGAATTAATGTATAAAGTTAAGTACTAAATAAAAATGATCCAATGTCAATAACCTGCACCTAAACTATGAGACTGACCTCGTTCTCACATTCAGAATTTGTTTTAAATAAATGCTCAGGTACACTGCATTAAATGGTTTCAAATAGACCAATTTTTATCATTACTGTCAAACAAGTTAAACGCATCATTCAATCTCGTTCAAAAGTTAAGGGTAGGTTCCTGTACCATTAAAGTTTTTACATCCATGGGTATTCATTTGGGGATTGGCAAGAGTTGAGTGGCAGGAAGACGGGATCTTAAAACGAAAATTCCAAGGGTTCCTTAAACAGTTTTCTGTGTACTTTAAAATAATATATATTTGTTATCAGCATATCAAGGCGCATCAAATATAAGAAATTTCACCCTGGGTTACCACTACGGGGTAGCGCCTTAATTATATATTCTTTGGTTCCTTATGATAAAATGAAAAGAATGATTTAATGATAGGCACCTAAGGTCGTTTCCCACTGTTGGGAGGGGCTGGCGGTGCTATGTAACGTTTAAACGGTTGAGATTCTCAACCCTAATTTATGTATTTTGTGGTTCGTTATGGAAAGTTTAATAGAGTGATCAAAATAAAAGGGCACTTAAGATCACTCCCCACTGTTGGTGGTGATGGGTGGTGCTTTGTTCATCTGTAGCTTTTAAATAGTTAAAATCCCCTCCACTTATCTATATATACGGACATTCGAATAACCTCCAGGAAATAATTTTCAATAGAGGGTTGGTTTAGGAGGCCGGAATTCTATACACCCACCTTCAGTCAAGAAACACTATCTATTGGCATACTTGATTTCATTCCTTAAGGAATTCCTATACAAAGAATTGAAAACAAATTTAATAGCATTACTGCATGTCATTAGTATCATTGCTTTAATATCTTTGTCAATTATCCATTAATATGTAGGTTATGGCAGCTTTACAGTCATGACACATGTCAATCAAATTTGTTGCTTAAATGCCTCACAGTCCGTGAACAGTTTGCTATCAATCATAATTTAATATTTGTCCGATCAAAATACACCAGCTTATCGTAATTGCCAATTGATGGAAAGGGCCTATGTCAGAAGCTAGAACGCATCATTTTGATCTATTGAACTTGTAAATTTTACATACATTTCGAACCTGCAGACTCCGACTTCCGCGATAAATTTGTTTCTTTTATCAAAAAACGTTGTTGCAACGGTGGCGTATAAAGAAATGAAATAAATATGACTCGAATTATAATAGTACAATTCGATGTAAACTTTAATTTCACTTGTCTTCCACCCTCTCTCTTAATCAGCTTTCGTGATGGAATCAACCGATCCATCACGATATTAGTCCATCGGCAGGTGTATATTTTAGACATTATATAGATATGGATGGTGGGGAATATTAAAATTAATATTTATATTTATTTTTAAATTTTGATTGTTTGAGTTACATGTTTTAAATTGATCAATGAAAGACAATATAAATCACTATATGTTAAATGAAAAAGACTACTTTACTACTCGATTAGATGTTTAACTCAAAAGGAATATTTAAAAAATAATAATATTGACGTTCTGTTAAAGAATTTTTTAAATAAATTCTAAATAAAATTATTATGTTTGTTATTATTATTATTATTATTATTATTATTATTATTATTATTGTTGTCATTATTATTATTATTATCATTATTACTATTATTATTATTATTATTATCATTATTATTTTGTCAATGTAAAAAATAGCATAATTCCTTCTCTTATGTAGGTCTCTATTGATTTTGTCTTTGTTATATATTTTTTCAAACAAAATTAATTACATATAAGTTAGAAACATTAAAAGTTACTCAATACATACTAGTTTTTAGTATAAATAGATGTAAGGCTTTATATCGATCAAATATTTTAACTTTATTTAAGGAATAATTTTAATTTTTTCCGTCTATGGGGTTATAAACGGAATTTTTTTGGTGCACGTGGCATAAACAGCAAAGCGGTTTATGCATACGCGTCCACCAAACAATTCGGTCTATGACCCCTTAAACGGAAAAAATAAAATTATTCCTTGAAATTAAATTCAAATTATAATTAAATTAAAAAAGAAATACAATATTTATAACATTAACCTTATCTTTTTATACAACTTCAAACATGAAAGAGAGTACGAACTGCGCATTAATCTCAATGCAAGACAGCTGAATGCCCATAACTGCCGCCTGTAACTTTGCACGCTAGTTTCACCGCCATTTCTAAATCGTTCGGTTTACATGTGTGTAGTACGTACATGTATGACTTGCATATATTTAAATTAATTTCAAACGGAGCTTGCAAACATGCAAACACACCGAAGAGGTACAACTCACACTAATTGCCCTCGACTGTGCTTTAAAATATAAATGACGATGACTTCAAGCTGGGGGAGGGGCAAAATATGTATGGACAAAAATGAGACATCTGAGTTCGACGCGGAAATGTTAACCCGTAGTAAAATATCGATCAATAACACGTTGTTAACACTATCAACAATACAGTAACTTACAGAAGCCAAAAATAAATTGGTTCCAGCTAGTAGCAAACCGTTGATGTTCCTGTACTTCACATTTCCCTGTCATCAAATCCAAAAATGATATGATGCACCTGTAGATTCACAAAACTCAAATTAGCTGCTGTCATCAAGACCATCATTTATGACTACAGATCGTAAGATTAATCCTAAATATTTAACAACTTTCACGTATTTAATAAAGAAAACAAATGACACCGTTTACGTCAAGAAAGACTGAATATTTGACCTAGTTGGCAGGAAACTGACGTCAGCGGTTTCTAAGGGGTAATAACGTATGACGTGTGACGTATGCGGTCAAAACAAATTCGTCTATGAGATCATAGACGTAAAAAATTTCCAGCGTTGGACTGTTTAAAAATTTCATTATTCTGTTTTACTGTATTTATTACAACATAATATTTGTTTTAAAAATGGTTATTTAACAATTATTAATACATATTAAACCTGATTAAAAGTGAAAAGTTTTTCTTTGTAGTACTTCGGAACAATTCTCACTTACTTACATATTGTATAGATATTAATAGAAGGAATGGGTGTAACTCATTGTTAATGTTATTCTTTTAATGTTAAAAAGTATATTAGAATTTTATGTTAATAAGAAGACGCACATCTTAATACTTTTTAACTGCATAGAGAAATTAATATCTTTCATTTAAATAAAGATTTTAAATATTAAAAGGTATACGAGTTTAGACTTTTCGAGGCACTCCAAGATTTCCGTACTCTGATTCAGCTTTAAACAATATCATTTTTGATTGTAACAGCATCTACCTTGATGTGTACAGTGTAATATGAAAATAATTGTGTATCTCAATGATGTCGTATCGTCTGTAGCTGATACTCGCCTCATAAGACCATGGTCTTTACCGTTACCAATAATGACTAAAGAGTCTCGCCTGTTTGAAATTTTATATCTGGCGACAATTTTGGAAACAAATCTCTATTCTTATTTATATGTAAGTTAAACCCGGGATCAATTTACAGATCAGTTGACAGAATCATAAACATTTTTTTAAAGTAAACGATACCTATTTATATATTGTTTTTCTTCTCGATTCATTAGATAATCATTCTCATAGGTACTCTCGGAACTAACGGAAGTATGCGATTAATAATACGTCTGTACAAAAAAAATCACAACTGCAATCTTGTTCAGTTAAAAGAAATTAAATATCCCTTGGTAACAAGTTTTTGTGTAATAAAAATTAAATCCCTTGGTAACAAGTTTTTGTGTAATAAAAATTAAATCCCTTGGTAACAAGTTTTTGTGTAATAAAAATTAAATTGGCACACTACGATAGCATTTCCGCTATAACATTTGAAACACGATACTTTTACGTCAAAAAGTGTTGCGTCACTATTTCGGTAGATTTTTTTTTTTTAATTCATGTTTTATTTTTTTTCAGTTATACATTCACAGAATATATACAGATATATTACATACATAAATACATGTACAGTAATTATCAAATTGTAGTATATATTAATCGTAAATTTTTGTCTTAACTACTGTTAAAAAAAATTATTCTGTGTGTGTGTGTGTGTGTGTGTGTGTGTGTGTGTGTGTGTGTGTGTGTGTGTGTGATGCGTTTATGTGTGTTATACTCCGTTGAACTTGTTGCAATTATTTTAGTCATTTCAAAAAATTGTCAGCCATGTTCCCAAATTTTCTATAAATGATTCATATTTATCGTATTTTAAGGCAATGCATTTTTCTATTTCTACCTGACTTTTCCATACACTTATTGTAGGTATTTTCCTTTCCATTTTACATTTGTATATGTAATAACGAGTTAAAAGTAAGATGTAATTTTGAAATATAGTTTTCGGTATAGTAGTTTGCATTCCAAAAATAGAACTTTTCTTATTTAAATCTAAGAAAATATTGATTTTAGTGTAAATGAAGTCATTAATGATTCTAAAATTCCAAAATAAATGATCTATTTTTTCTGAAAACTTTTTTACAAAAGGAACATAAATATTCATTTTTAATATTTATTTTGTGTAAATAATCAATCGTTGCTAGTATAATTTTTTTTAATTCTATACTGGAACCATTGCATTTTGGTATTTTTACATATAATAAAGGGGATTTTGTACAACACTATCCAGTCTAGAGGTCTGTCAAACAAAGAATTCCATTTTTCTTTGCTTCTTTCCAACTTCACAGAAGCTTTCGTAAGAATTTTATAAAAATCTTTACTGCCTTTCTCGTTTTTGTATAATATTTTATAGATAAAGGGTATGTCTAGGTGAAGCAAGTTAACTTGATTTTATTTAATTGATAACTTTTTATATATGAAATAATAGAATTTTTAATACCGAGGAATTCAACAAAGTTTGTTCTAACAGTAGGATATCTTTAATAAAAGAAATGCCACTGCAAGCCCAAAATTTGTAGAAAACTGGTTCATTATTTACAAATATATCCTTATCATACCAAATATGAATATTCTTTATCTCGCTAATATGTTTTGGTTTTTGTTTTTCCGAGAGCACATTCCACGCATCGAAAACGTCATTCCAAAATGCATTATAATGTTTTTTCTGATTTTATTGATATAACAATTTACAACGTCTGATCCATGTAACCTTAAGTGCCATTATAAAGTGTTAAATTTCTATCATTTTTAAACCACCGGTTGTATAATCTTGTATTAAAATATCTCCTTTAATTCGATCTATCTTTGATTGCCATATAAAGTTATAAAATATTTTGTTCAGATGTTGTATTGTTTCGGCTGATGGATTTGGAAGAGCAATAAATAAGTGGTTCAGTTTGGGTATCATAAATGTTTTTATGACAGTTATTCTACCCAAAGGAGTTAGCATTCTTTTGGACCATTGTTTCAAATTATTTTGTATCTCTTGAATTTTTTTAGAAAAAATTATTTTGACAATTGAATCTAAATCAACAGTAAAATTTATCCCGAGTAGTTGAAATTGACCTTGATTCCAGTCTAATTTAAACCTGTGATTGAATGTTTCACCACAGTATTTTTTACTTCCAATCCATATAGCCCGGGTCTTTGAATTATTTACCTTTAGACCAGAGAGTGAAGCAAATTTTCTGAGAACATATAATGTTTCACGCAGGGATAACTCAGACCCATCTAAAAGAACAGTAGTATCATCGGCAAACAATGAAAGTTTAAATTCTTTATCACCTATTTTGATTCCCTTAATTTTTGGATCGTTTTTGAGAAGGGCAGACAGAATTTCTGCACATATTAGGAAAATATAAGTTGATAGAGGATCGCCCTGTCTGCATCCTCTTGATACGGTAAAAAATTCGGATAAGTGTCCATTTTGAAGGATAGACGAAGATATATCCTGACGAAATAATTTTGTCCATTTAATAAAGGATTCACCAAAAGTAAAAAAAAATCAAGAACTTTATTTATAAAAGACCATGAAACTGAATCAAAAGCTTTCTCAAAGTCTTTCATTAGTAATTATCCGGGTATATTTTGATTTTCTGTATATTGCATAATATCATATACAAGTCGGGTGTTTTCCCCTATGTATCTACCAGATATAAATCCTGTCTGGTCTTCTGATATAATTGATGGCAATACACGTTTTAGACGTTCTGCTATACAACTAGAAGCTATTTTATAAATGACATTCAGTAACGATATCGGCCTCCAGTTCTTAAGAAATTGCTTCGGTTTATCTCCTTTTGGTATACAAGTAATAATACCCTGGCGTTGTGTTATAGACATTTTTCCAAAACGAAAGAAAACCTTCATTGATAGAGCGTTTAAAAAAGAAACTAGATCTTTGAAAAAGAATTTGAAGAATTCGGCCGTAAATCCGTCTGAACCAGAACTTTTATTATTTTTCATTCTTTTTAGAACAAACAGAATCTCTTCTTGTTTTATTTTGCCTTCTAGACTTTCTTTTTGGTTTTCGGTTAAGGTATTTATATTTTTGATAGATTTTGTAATACTGTTTAAGTCAATATCACATTCATCATCTTGACTACTATAAAGATCTGAATAAAATTTTTTTGTCTCATATAATATAGCCTTCTGTTCTGTAATAACCGAATTATCACCTTTCACTATTTTAGGAATTGTTTTGTTTGTGTAGTTTCTACATTCCATACTACAGAAATATTTGGTTGGCTTTTCACCTTCATCTTACCAGTTTACTTTAGATCTGATTATATTTCCTTTTATTTTTTCTTTACGGTTTTCTTGAAGTTCGTTTTGCTTTTTTTCAATTTCTTCAATATTGATTTCAAAATTTTGTTCTAGAAATTCTAATTCACTTGATAATTACTTCTTTTTCCTTAGTGATGATTTTTTGCGATATGCTGAATAAGATATTGACTTACCCTGATATCTAATAAAAGGGCTTCCAAAAACTGTTGATCCGATATAGTAAACTGAATGTCATTGTTATCTATCAAATTTATATTTTCTACGTTATAAATGGGAATCATATACTGAACTTTCAATTGTTTAACAGATTCTCTTATTGTTATAACATATTGTTTGTCACCTACCAAGGAGTTGTTGAACTTCCAGAGACCTTTACCTCGTGTGAATTCATTAATTTTAAAAATTAAAGAAACAGAAGAATGATCAGATCTGTAACTAAGATTTATTTATACATCTGTGTCACTAGGCATCATATTTTCAGAGACTAAGAAGAAATCTATTCTCCCTTGCTTTAAAGGTTCCTTTTTACGCCAAGTATATCTCCTATCCTCGGGATATAATTCCCTAAAAGGGTCAATTAAATTAAGTTCATGTTTTATATTCAACACAGTTTCTCTTGCTTTCGGATTATTTAACCTTAAATAATTGAATGTATCTTATTGAGCATCTTGAACTAAATTAAAATCGCCAGTAATTACAAAAGTTTTATTTCCAAATTCTTCAAGAACCTTTACTATATTAAAAAAAATTGTGGAGAATCTTCATTTGGGGCGTAAATGTTTATCAGCGACAATTTCTTTCCTACTATAGTTAAATCAACCGCTATGAAATTTCCTAAAAAGTCTTTCTTTACCCTGTCCACTTTATAATCGAAGTTATTATTAAAAAGAATGCAAACACCCCTTGAGTTTGATGACGTAGAATTAAGAATTATTTCACCTCCCCATTCCGCTCTTATTGTTTCGTTTAATTTATCAACTAAATGCGTTTCCTGTAGACAGTATTTATTTTGAGATTTGGTCTTCAGGAAGTCTAACACATCTTTTCTTTTGTGATAATCATTTAAACCTCTACAGTTTGCAGTAAGTATTGACAATGAATTATGTAACGTCATTTATATAATGGTACAACACATTACTATACAGAACACATTTAAAATAAGTACATATATGTAGTATAGAGTTACCCACTGCAAGCTGTAAAGCATGAGTATCAATTAAGTATAACCGATTTACTAAGTAAATATATCGGGGCACGGGGTATTTGTTCCTATTTGAATCAAGTATGTAGTCGCACAGATACTGAGCTCCAGTATAGACTGTAAACCATAGATAATGACTATAATTGCAAAGAAAGTCAACAGAGTATATGATGTGTGTTTGTGTGATAAATGCGAAGTGTAAGATGAGTAGTAGAATTCCGAGCATTATCTGATGTGTATATCGGTATATTTACAGAAAAAAAAATTATACTAAATATCAAAATACTAATAGAGAACAATATTATGTTATCTAACATAGTGTATAAACATTATATATAGTATCATATTGTCGGACGCAGAATATAAATACAAATACATAATCATTATCGAACATAAAGTAAAAACCAAACCTAGACATTGTAAACATTAGTTTTTCTAGCGCATAAATGATATACAAGTGTAATCTGGTCGAACGTAGATTATTAACACTTTTAGCAATAAGGTGTAAATATAATGTAGACATACTTTTTTCAAAGTGAAGTCGCGCAGTAAACAAAAAATTTCCACATAATTATTAATGTTTTGTACGTAAACTCATTAGCAACACACCAAACACGTTGTTATCCTATCCCTTTCTTCCCGTTCCACAATAGCTGTGACTTACATTGTGCATCAAAATGGCTTTTCCTGAAATACGCAAAATTTTTCGAAATTCCAGAATTTGAACAAATTTTAGTTTAAGAATATCAGACATAATAAAGTATTTTTTGTCAAACCATAATTTAGACAGTTTTGATTATCTTATTCGTCTCGATAAAGATTTTGCCTCTTTTCCTGTTGCTGCAATTTTGATGTCCTCAGCCAAAGAGAAGTTGATGTTACACGCAACTAGCTCCTTTGACGTAAATTATTGTTGGTCTCTCTGCAAAGAAAAAGTCAAGATAGAAGAAACATGAGAGAGGGGAAGTTTTGATGTGTTTTGTTAGTTTAAAAAACTTTGCACACTATAAAGATTCGGGAGTTATCACTTTATAACATATCTTATTAATTAAAATGATATACAATGTAACCTTCTTTCTGTTGTATCTATTATATATCGACCAAGGTAGGTTATCGTTTGTTTTAGTTATTATCGAATGAGTTTCAGAAGTACGTGTGTGTGTTCACTTAATTCAAACAATTAGCATATATATGAGAAAGAAAGACTTGTATAATACAATATACGACATATAAATTATATTCGGTTAATCGTTATCTGAGTATTTTGGTTTTTTTTTTAAAACGATGTACAATATCTTGGTCCATCTTATAATTTTACAACACAATCTAAGAATGGTTCTTAGTTGCATAAATATTCTTGAGACACCGGACCGTTTTCAACATAGGTTATTTAAAGTGTAGTAGTGTATAGGTCATTTATACTCTAGTGTCCCTATAAAGTATGTTGATAAACACTGCCATCCGATAAACGAATGGTCTATGTACAGTCAGGTATACAGTGATTATGCAAAATAGGTAAACATATACTTGTGTACACGTGGCCGCATTATTCGAAAATGGAAACAACTTTGGATTTTTAAAATGGTTGTGTTTTTATCGGAAAAAATTTCATTATATATGTGATGTATATGTATATCGGTAAGCACATATTTTTACAATTCATTATTGGGAGTAAATACTCGTGTTATTGATGTATATACACAATAACTGTTTCGTGAATACTATACAGAGTGCGTGTTGGCGCGTGTAATATTTAAAGAGAATCACACTGGCCTAATATAGATTTGGGAAGGGGAAAGTAATTGATTTTGAATGCTTATATGTATATAAGGGCAGATTCACTGACAATAAATAGATACTAGTACTTGGATCGCTAAGGTACCCTGCTTTCATATTCATAATCTATATGTAAACAAGCTACCTAAGCATGTGTATGATATGGGGTATATGAAGGGATTTTATGTATCTCTGTGTTATTATTTAATAGATAGTAGTAATATATTCGGAAGTATTTTGCATAATCATGTATAGAAAAATGTTCTATTACATGTTATTGGTATGTTTGTAGTTTATTAACATTTCTGCAATGTTAGGTAGCGCAACAAATGGAAAGTCCTTGGTATATATAAGTCTATGTTTTTTCCTTTCTATTTCAGACATGCTTTTAAGAGATTGTAGTAAACGTGTACGTTCCCTACTGGCTTCTGGGCATAAATCCGGTACAACACTAAAACCTGAACCCTTTCTCATTTTCTTTGCTTTTAAAATAACATCATCACGGTCTTGCAAGTTTACAAATCTCACTATAATGCTCTTTCTCCCTTCAGTCCCCCCTGGTAACCTGTGAACTGCTTAAAAGGGAACCGTCTCGGCGAACTTTTGGGACATTTCAACTTTTTTAGCTAAGGAATCCCTGACCTTTCCCTCTGTGTTTCTAGCTAGCTCTTTCATGTCTTCTTCTATTCCTCTAATTACCACATTCCATGTCCTCCCCCACAATTCTAATTTTAATCTATCCCGTTTCTCACCTTCTATTTTCTCTTCTATATTGGGACCGTTTTCTCGTGTATCTCTCTGATGTTTTCACTCATATTTTCAGCAAAGCTTTCTAACTGACACACTTTCTGTTTTACCTCTGAAAATTCTGTTCTAAATTCTTCTTTCAAATCCTGTTTCGCTATCTCAATGTCTCTATTAAACTTCAATTCTAGAAGCGCAAAACACTCTGCCAAGTCTTTCCCTTCATACTTTTGTCTGATTGTGTTTACATCCATTGTCCACAATTTGGCGGAAAAGTCACACAAAAGAAAAACAAAATTTTTAAAATGTTTTACAAAAACGCAGAGAAATGTACTCCAAAATGTTGCAGATAAGATCAGTAATGTTTTTGCCAATGTTTCACTGAATAACCACTGCAAACACTACATTAAATAACTAAATAGAAGATGATAAATTGATCAACGATACCAGGCACGTCCTTTCAATGTTCCATTAAACCGGAAGTCCCGTCAAATAAAATCTTTATTGCCATGTCCTCTATATTGAAAAATTTACTCGAGTCTATATTTCGGTAGATAATGTGCCATTTTTGTTAGGGAAAAATAGTAATACTTAAAAAATTATATGTCATTTTGTTACAAGTTAAACGTCAAAATAACAAGAATAAAAAAAAACAACTTTTGTTTGAAGTTAACACATAGTTAGGCTTCTAAAATAAAGTAATAATCAATTTGTTATTATGGTTCATTGGTATTTGACAGAAACCTTATCTTTGACAACAGAAAAAACTTGTATTCTTGATGAGATAACATGTGTTTTTTTTCATTGTTGGAAATCCCCTCCATTTAACCGATCGCTTATCTAGAGGTTTTCCTTATCAGTTAATATAAAAAAGTCAGATAAGTATAAGTTACAGCAGATAAGATACTTAATAAGTTAATTTTTAAATTCTTATTACAAAAAGAAACAATTTTAACAAAGACAAAATCTAAAATCCTTTAGATAAAAACTGACTAACGAATAGTAGTGATCAGAACACATTTCAAAACTTATAAAAAATTAAAATATTTATAAGCAAAATCTTTATCTTTGAAATTATTGTATATAAATAAAACACAAATATACCAGATTTATGTCCGAATCACAATCCCAAAACAGAGTAAAAACTTGAAAAAGATGGCAAATTTAGTAATACACGTGAACTTCAAACAAGGAAGCGAGGCCGGGTGCTCCGGAAGGGTAAGCGCCTCCTATCTAGCTAGCTACACCCACCACGTGCAAGTCAACATTGAGAATGGAAGGAACAAAGAACTATGGTAAGTCAAATAGATCAAGTATAAGTTTGGATACGGTGACTACATACTTATCAACAATATTGTGATGACGGCCATAGCACTTTTTAAAATCCTGTATTTGACTAGGCTTGCAATATTCTTGCGTCAACAATTTAATTGTAAACAGTTTGCGTCGTTGTAGATAGTTTCTATAGTGGGAACAAGCTCTACCATAACGTATTAACTGGGAAACATATACACCATACGCAGGAGAGGCAGAGATATTACTGCAAAGAAACGGAACGTCGACAATAGTAAAATTAAAGTCATCACATTTAAATAGCTTTATACAAAAAAACTTTGACGGCAACATCTTGACATTTTGACACCATAAACAGTCCAAATAATTTTTTAAAAGGAGTGTTAAATTTTTTAGTTTCACATGTTATGTATTTTATGTTTTCTTGTTCAATTAAATCATTTGTCCTATTCAGTTGTTCGTTGTATCCAAAGCAATATCAAAGTCAATATCAATTTTAAGGTAAAAATAATAAATTCAAAATCTAAAATAAAAACTTTTAAAGTACTCAGATGACATTTAATCAGGTTTATATACGATAAAAAGCTGATGTCAACTACTTTTCCAAACCATTGTTTTTTTCAATACACAAATATTATTGTAAAATATTAATTATTCAATTAATCATCAATCAAATTAAACGATTATTTTATCTTTTATTTCACAGGCAAAATTTGATTATTTTTATTAAAAAAGCAAGTCTTAGCATACTATTATACAATCTTCGGATTAAAAAGATAGCAAAATCTTTTAAAAGGGAAATATTCTTGCTCACATAAAATAAAACAAACATACCAGAAAATGTCACAAAAACATAGTCAATGAAGTGTATTGATATTTCATGTAATGTTAACACATAAAATCATATTTCTAAAAATATTGTGTGTGTGTGTGTGTGTGTGTGTGTGTGTGTGTGTGTGTGTGTGTGTGTGTGTGAAAGGTTAATACATTTTTAATACATTAATTAAAGTAACTAAATTCTGTAAACAAAAAGATTGACTTACATTTGGTTAAAATGTAATATCATAGAAATTCAATTAAAAAGTATTTTGTTATTTGAATTATTTTAACTGTTTGCCAGTAAAGATGGTTTTTGTTTAAAGTTTTTTTTTTCCATTTGTATTTTCATGGCTGTAAGAACCCTTTTTGAAATTGTTATAAAAATATCAATGCGTAAAGTAATATTAAAGTAAAATGAGGTGTAATACAGTGGTAAAGTAAGGTGTAATACATTGGTAATGTAAGCTGTAACACAGTGGTGACGTTAGATGTAATACAGTTGAAACGTAAGATGTATTACATTGGTAACGGAAAATGTATTGTAACGTAAAATGTAATACAGCGGTAATGCAAGATGTAATGTAGTGGTAATGTAAGATGTAATACAGTGGATATGTGAGATATCTTACAGTGTAAACATGGAATTTAATACAGTGGTAATGTGATATGTATTAAAGTGGTAACGTGAGAGGTAATACAGTGTTAACGTAAGATGTATTACAGTGGCATTGGAGATGTAATACAGTGGTAACTTGAGAGGTAATACATTGTTAACGTAAGATGTAATACAGTGGCAATGTGAGATGTAATACAGTGGTAACTTGAGAGGTAATACAGTGTTAACGTAAGATGTAATACAGTGGTAATGTGAGATGTAATACAGTGGTAATGTGAAATGTATTACAGTGGTAACGTGAGATGTAATAAAGTGGAAATGTGAGATAAAATATAGTGGTAACGTAAAAAGTATAAGACATCGGTTACGTAAGATGTAATACAGTGGTAACGCAAGTTGCAATTCAGTGGTAAAGTTGAAATGCAAAACAGTGGTAACGTAAGATGTAATACAGTGGTAACGTGAGATGTAATACAGTGGTAACGTGCGATACAATACAGTAATAACGTAAAATGCAATGCAGTGGTATTGTGAGATGTAACACAGTGGTTACGTGAGATGTAATACAGTGGTAACGTTTGATATAATACAGTTGCACGGTGAGGTGTAATACAGTGGTAACGTAAGATGTATTACAGTGGTAACGTAAGATGAAATACAGTGGTAACTTGAGATGTTATATAGTGGTAACGTAAAATGTAATAGAGTGGTTACGTGAGATGTATTGCAGTAGTAACGTTAGATGTATTACAGTGATAAAGTGAGGTGTAATACAGTGGTAACGTAAGATGTATTACAGTGGTAACGTAAGATGAAATACAGTGGTAACTTGAGCTGTTATAAAGTTGTAACGTAAAATGTAATAGAGTGGTTACGTGAGGTGTATTGCAGTGGTAACGTTAGATGTATTACAGTCATAAAGTGAGGTGTAATACAGTGGTAACGTAAGATGTATTACAGATGTAACGTGAGATGTAATACAGTTGTAAGGTAAGATGTAATACAGTGGTAACGTGAGGTGTAATACATATGTGACGTGAGATGTATTACAGTGGTAACGTGAGATGTAATACAGTGGTAACGTAAGATGTAATACAGCGGTAACATAAGTTGTAATACAGTGGTGACGTAAGATGTATTACAGTGGTAACATAAGATGTAATACAGTGGTAACGTTAAGGTAATACAGTGGTAACGTAAAATGTATTATATTGGTAATGTCAGATGTAATACAGTGGTAACGTGAGATGTAATATAGTGGTAACGTAAGATGTATACAGTGGTAACGTAAGATGTATACAGTGGTAACGTGAGATGTAATATAGTGGTAATGTAAGATGTAATAGAGTGATAAGTGAGGTGTATTACAGTGGTAACGTAAGATCTAATGCAGTGGTAACGTGAGGTGTAATACAGTGATAAGCTAAGATGTAATACAGTTGTAACGTGAGGTGTTATACAGTTGTAAGGTTAGATGTAATACAGTGGTAACGTGAGGTGTAATACAGTTGTTAGGTAAGATGTAATACAGTAGTTACTTGAGTATAATACAGTGGTAACGTAAGATGTAATACAGTGGTAACGTGAGGTGTAATACAGTTTTAACGTAAGATGTTATACAGTGGTAACGTGAGATGTAATACAGTGGTTACGTGAGATGTAATACAGTGGTAACGTAAGATGTAATACAGTGGTAACGTGAGGTATAATACAGTTTTAGCGTAAGGTGTTATACAGTGGTAACGTAAGATGTAATACAGTGGTTACGTGAGATGTAATACAATGGTAACGTAAGATGTAATACAGTGGTAACGTGAGGTGTAATACAGTTTTAACGTAAGATGTTATACAATGGTAACGTAAGATGTAATACAGTGGTTACGTAAGATTTAACACAGTGGTAACGTAAGATGTAATACAGCGGTAATTTGAGATGTAATACAGTGGTAACCTAAGATGTAATACAGTTGTAACGTGAGATGTAATACAGTTGTAAGGTAAGATGTAATACAGTTGTAACGTGAGGTGTAATACATATGTGACGTGGGATGTATTACAGTGGTAACGTGAGATGTAATACAGTGGTAACGTAAGATGTAATACAGCGGTAACACAAGTAGTAATACAGTGGTGACGTAAGATGTATTACAGTGGTAACGTAAGATGTAATACAGTGGTAACGTTAGGTGTAATACAGTTGTAACGTAAGATGTAATACAGTGGTAACGTAAGATGTAATACAGTGGTAACGTGAGATATAATACAGTGGTAACGTAAAATGTATTGTATTGGTAATGTTAGATGTAATACAGTGGTAACGTGAGATGTTATATAGTGGTAACATAAGATGTATTGAAATTGTAACGTAAGATGCAATACAGTGGTAACGTGAGGTGTAATACAGTTGTAACATAAGATGTATTACAGTGGTAATGTTAGATGTAATACAGTGGTAACGTTAGTTGTAATACAGTTGTTACGTACGATGTAATCCAGTGGTAACGTAAGATGTAATACAGTTGTAACGTGAGGTGTAATACAGTGGTAACGTAAGACAAATTAATGTGGTAATGTAAGATGTAATACAGTTGTAACGTGAGATGTAATATAGTGGTAACGTGAGATGTAATATAGTGGTAATGTAAGATGAAATAGAGTGATAAGTGAGGTGTATTACAGTGGTAACGTAAGATCTAATGCAGTGGTAACGTGAGGTGTAATACAGTGATAAGCTAAGATGTAATACAGTTGTAACGTGAGGTGTTATACAGTTGTAAGGTTAGATGTAATACAGTGGTAACGTGAGGTGTAATACAGTTGTTAGGTAAGATGTAATACAGTAGTTACTTGAGGTGTAATACAGTGGTAACGTAAGATGTAATACAGTGGTAACGTGAGGTGTAATACAGTTTTAACGTAAGATGTTATACAGTGGTAACTTGAGATGTAATACAGTGGTTACGTGAGATGTAATACAGTGGTACCGTAAGATGTAATACAGTGGTAACGTGAGGTATAATACAGTTTTAGCGTAAGGTGTTATACAGTGGTAACGTAAGATGTAATACAGTGGTTACGTGAGATGTAATACAGTGGTAACGTAAGATGTAATACAGTGGTAACGTGAGGTGTAATACAGTTTTAACGTAAGATGTTATACAATGGTAACGTAAGATGTAATACAGTGGTTACGTAAGATTTAACACAGTGGTAACGTAAGATGTAATACAGCGGTAACTTGAGATGTAATACAGTGGTAACATAAGATGTAATACAGTTGTAACGTGAGATGTAATACAGTTGTAAGGTAAGATGTAATACAGTTGTAACGTGAGGTGTAATACATATGTGACGTGGGATGTATTACAGTGGTAACGTGAGATGTAATACAGCGGTAACGTAAGATATAATACAGCGGTAACACAAGTTGTAATACAGTGGTGACGTAAGATGTATTACAGTGGTAACATAAGATGTAATACAGTGGTAACGTTAGGTGTAATACAGTTGTAACGTAAGATATAATACAGTGGTAACGTAAGATGTAATACAGTGGTAACGTGAGATGTAATACAGTGGTAACGTAAAATGTATTGTATTGGTAATGTTAGATGTAATACAGTGGTAACGTAAGATGTAATATAGTGGTAACATAAGATGTATTGCAGTTGTAACGTAAGATGTAATACAGTGGTAACGTGAGGTGTAATACAGTTGTAACATAAGATGTATTACAGTGGTAACGTTAGATGTAATACAGTGGTAACGTTAGTTGTAATACAGTTGTTACGTACGATGTAATACAGTGGTAACGTAAGATGTAATACAGTTGTAACGTGAGGTGTAATACAGTGGTAACGTAATTCAAATTAATGTGGTAATGTAAGATGTAATACAGTTGTAACGTGAGATGTAATATAGTGGTAACGTGAGATGTAATATAGTGGTAATGTAAGATGTAATATAGTGATAAGTGAGGTGTATTACAGTGGTAACGTAAGATGTAATACAGTGGTAACGTGAGATATAATACAGTGGTAACGTAAAATGTATTGTATTAGTAATGTTAGATGTAATACAGTGGTAACGTGAGATGTTATATAGTGGTAACATAAGATGTATTGAAATTGTAACGTAAGATGCAATACAGTGGTAACGTGAGGTGTAATACAGTTGTAACATAAGATGTATTACAGTGGTAACGTTAGATGTAATACAGTGGTAACGTTAGTTGTAATACAGTTGTTACGTACGATGTAATACAGTGGTAACGTAAGATGTAATACAGTTGTAACGTGAGGTGTAATACAGTGGTAACGTAAGACAAATTAATGTGGTAATGTAAGATGTAATACAGTTGTAACGTGAGATGTAATATAGTGGTAACGTGAGATGTAATATAGTGGTAATGTAAGATGAAATAGAGTGATAAGTGAGGTGTATTACAGTGGTAACGTAAGATCTAATGCAGTGGTAACGTGAGGTGTAATACAGTGATAAGCTAAGATGTAATTCAGTTGTAACGTGAGGTGTTATACAGTTGTAAGGTTAGATGTAATACAGTGGTAACGTAAGATGTAATACAGTGGTAACGTGAGGTGTAATACAGTTTTAACGTAAGATGTTATACAGTGGTAACTTGAGATGTAATACAGTGGTTACGTGAGATGTAATACAGTGGTACCGTAAGATGTAATACAGTGGTAACGTGAGGTATAATACAGTTTTAGCGTAAGGTGTTATACAGTGGTAACGTAAGATGTAATACAGTGGTTACGTGAGATGTAATACAGTGGTAACGTAAGATGTAATACAGTGGTAACGTGAGGTGTAATACAGTTTTAACGTAAGATGTTATACAATGGTAACGTAAGATGTAATACAGTGGTTACGTAAGATTTAACACAGTGGTAACGTAAGATGTAATACAGCGGTAACTTGAGATGTAATACAGTGGTAACCTAAGATGTAATACAGTTGTAACGTGAGATATAATACAGTTGTAAGGTAAGATGTAATACAGTTGTAACGTGAGGTGTAATACATATGTGACGTGGGATGTATTACAGTGGTAACGTGAGATGTAATACAGCGGTAACGTAAGATATAATACAGCGGTAACACAAGTTGTAATACAGTGGTGACGTAAGATGTATTACAGTGGTAACATAAGATGTAATACAGTGGTAACGTTAGGTGTAATACAGTTGTAACGTAAGATATAATACAGTGGTAACGTAAGATGTAATACAGTGGTAACGTGAGATGTAATACAGTGGTAACGTAAAATGTATTGTATTGGTAATGTTAGATGTAATACAGTGGTAACGTAAGATGTAATATAGTGGTAACATAAGATGTATTGCAGTTGTAACGTAAGATGTAATACAGTGGTAACGTGAGGTGTAATACAGTTGTAACATAAGATGTATTACAGTGGTAACGTTAGATGTAATACAGTGGTAACGTTAGTTGTAATACAGTTGTTACGTACGATGTAATACAGTGGTAACGTAAGATGTAATACAGTTGTAACGTGAGGTGTAATACAGTGGTAACGTAATTCAAATTAATGTGGTAATGTAAGATGTAATACAGTTGTAACGTGAGATGTAATATAGTGGTAACGTGAGATGTAATATAGTGGTAATGTAAGATGTAATATAGTGATAAGTGAGGTGTATTACAGTGGTAACGTAAGATGTAATACAGTGGTAACGTGAGATATAATACAGTGGTAACGTAAAATGTATTGTATTAGTAATGTTAGATGTAATACAGTGGTAACGTGAGATGTTATATAGTGGTAACATAAGATGTATTGAAATTGTAACGTAAGATGCAATACAGTGGTAACGTGAGGTGTAATACAGTTGTAACATAAGATGTATTACAGTGGTATCGTTAGATGTAATACAATGGTAACGTTAGTTGTAATACAGTTGTTACGTACGATGTAATACAGTGGTAACGTAAGATGTAATACAGTTGTAACGTGAGGTGTAATACAGTGGTAACGTAAGACAAATTAATGTGGTAATGTAAGATGTAATACAGTTGTAACGTGAGATGTAATATAGTGGTAACGTGAGATGTAATATAGTGGTAATGTAAGATGAAATAGAGTGATAAGTGAGGTGTATTACAGTGGTAACGTAAGATCTAATGCAGTGGTAACGTGAGGTGTAATACAGTGATAAGCTAAGATGTAATACAGTTGTAACGTGAGGTGTTATACAGTTGTAAGGTTAGATGTAATACAGTGGTAACGTGAGGTGTAATACAGTTGTTAGGTAAGATGTAATACAGTAGTTACTTGAGGTGTAATACAGTGGTAACGTAAGATGTAATACAGTGGTAACGTGAGGTGTAATACAGTTTTAACGTAAGATGTTATACAGTGGTAACTTGAGATGTAATACAGTGGTTACGTGAGATGTAATACAGTGGTACCGTAAGATGTAATACAGTGGTAACGTGAGGTATAATACAGTTTTAGCGTAAGGTGTTATACAGTGGTAACGTAAGATGTAATACAGTGGTTACGTGAGATGTAATACAGTGGTAACGTAAGATGTAATACAGTGGTAACGTGAGGTGTAATACAGTTTTAACGTAAGATGTTATACAATGGTAACGTAAGATGTAATACAGTGGTTACGTAAGATTTAACACAGTGGTAACGTAAGATGTAATACAGCGGTAACTTGAGATGTAATACAGTGGTAACCTAAGATGTAATACAGTTGTAACGTGAGATGTAATACAGTTGTAAGGTAAGATGTAATACAGTTGTAACGTGAGGTGTAATACATATGTGACGTGGGATGTATTACAGTGGTAACGTGAGATGTAATACAGCGGTAACGTAAGATATAATACAGCGGTAACACAAGTTGTAATACAGTGGTGACGTAAGATGTATTACAGTGGTAACATAAGATGTAATACAGTGGTAACGTTAGGTGTAATACAGTTGTAACGTAAGATGTAATACAGTGGTAACGTAAGATGTAATACAGTGGTAACGTGAGATATAATACAGTGGTAACGTAAAATGTATTGTATTGGTAATGTTAGATGTAATACAGTGGTAACGTGAGATGTTATATAGTGGTAACATAAGATGTATTGCAGTTGTAACGTAAGATGTAATACAGTGGTAACGTGAGGTGTAATACAGTTGTAACATAAGATGTATTACAGTGGTAACGTTAGATGTAATACAGTGGTAACGTTAGTTGTAATACAGTTGTTACGTACGATGTAATACAGTGGTAACGTAAGATGTAATACAGTTGTAACGTGAGGTGTAATACAGTGGTAACGTAATTCAAATTAATGTGGTAATGTAAGATGTAATACAGTTGTAACGTGAGATGTAATATAGTGGTAAGGTGAGATGTAATATAGTGGTAATGTAAGATGTAATATAGTGATAAGTGAGGTGTATTACAGTGGTAACGTAAGATCTAATGCAGTGGTAACGTGAGGTGTAATACAGTGATAAGCTAAGATGTAATACAGTTGTAACGTGAGGTGTTATACAGTTGTAAGGTTAGATGTAATACAGTGGTAACGTGAGGTGTAATACAGTTGTTAGGTAAGATGTAATACAGTAGTTACTTGAGGTGTAATACAGTGGTAACGTAAGATGTAATACAGTGGTAACGTGAGGTGTAATACAGTTTTAACGTAAGATGTTATACAGTGGTAACGTGAGATGTAATACAGTGGTTACGTGAGATGTAATACAGTGGTAACGTAAGATGTAATACAGTGGTAACGTGAGGTATAATACAGTTTTAACGTAAGGTGTTATACAGTGGTAACGTAAGATGTAATACAGTGGTTACGTGAGATGTAATACAGTGGTAACGTAAGATGTAATACAGTGGTAACGTGAGGTGTAATACAGTTTTAACGTAAGATGTTATACAATGGTAACGTAAGATGTAATACAGTGGTTACGTAAGATTTAACACAGTGGTAACGTAAGATGTAATACAGCGGTAACTTGAGATGTAATACAGTGGTAACCTAAGATGTATTACAGGGGTTATGTAAGATGTAAAACAGTCGTAACTTGAGATATAATATAGTGGTAACATAAGATGTATTAAAGTTTTAACGTAAGATGTAATACAGTGGTAATGTGAGATGTAATACAGTGGTAACGTAAGATGTATTACATTGGTACTTTCAGCTGTAATACAATAGGAACTAAAGACCGAGGTTAGGTCTAATACAGTGGTAACGTAAGATTTAATACAGTGATTACGTAAGATGTATACAGTGGTAACGTAAGGTGTAAAACAGTGGTAACGTGATGTGCAATACAGTGGTAACGTAAGATGTATTACAGTGGTAACGTAAGATGAAGTACACTGGTAATGTGAGATGTAATATAGTAGTAATGTAAGATGTAATAGAGTGGTAACGTTAGGTGTATTACAGTGGTAACGTAAGATCTATTACAGTGGTAACGTGAGGTGTAATACAGTGATAAACTTAGATGTAATACATTTGTAACGTGAGGTGTAATACAGTTGTAAGGTTAGATGTAATACAGTGGTAACGTAAGATGTAATCCAGTGGTTACGTGAGATGTAATACAGTGGTAACGTAAGATATAATACATTGGTAACGTAAGATGTAATACAGTTGAAACGTGGGATGTAATACAGTGGTAACGTTAGATGTATTACATTGGTAATGTAAGATGTAATACAGTGGTAACATGACATGTAATATAGTGGTAACATAAGATGTATTACAGTTGTAACGTTAGATGTAATACAGTGGTAACGTGTGATGTAATACAGTTGTAACATAAGATGTATTGCAGTGGTAACGTTAGATGTAATACAGTGGTAACCTAAGATGTATTACAGGGGTTATGTAAGATATAAAACAGTGGTAACTTGAGATATAATATAGTGGTAATAAAGATGTATTAAAGTTGTAACGTAAGATGTAATACAGTGGTAATGTGAGATGTAATACAGTGGTAACGTAAGATGTATTACAGTGGTACTTTCAGCTGTAATACAATAGGAACAAAAGACCGAGGTTAGGTCTAATACAGTTGTAACGTGAGGTGTAATACAGTGGTAACTAAGATGTAATACATTGATAACGTAAGATGTAAACAGTGGTAACGTAAGATGTAAAACAGTGGTAACGTGATGTGCAATACAGTGGTAACGTAAGATGTATTACAGTGGTAACGTAAGATGAAGTACACTGGTAATGTGAGATGTAATATAGTAGTATTGTAAGATGTAATTGAGTGGTAACGTGAGGTGTATTACAGTGGTAACGTAAGATCTATTACAGTGGTAGCATAAGGTGTAATACAAGTGTAAGGTTAGATGTAATACAGTGGTAACGTAAGATGTAAAACAATGGTTACGTGAGATGTAATACAGTGGTAACGTAAGATATAATACAGTGGTAACGTAAGATGTAATACAGTGGAAACGTGGGATGAAATACAGTGGTAACGTAAGATGTATTACATTGGTAATGTAAGATGTAATACAGTGGTAACGTGACATGTAATATAGTAGTAACATAAGATGTATTACTGTTGTAACATAAGATGTATTGCAGTGGTAACGTTAGATGTAATACAGTGGTAACCTAAGATGTATTACAGGGGTTATGTAAGATATAAAACAGTGGTAACTTGAGATATAATATAGTGGTAATAAAGATGTATTAAAGTTGTAACGTAAGATGTAATACAGTGGTAATGTGAGATGTAATACAGTGGTAACGTAAGATGTATTACAGTGGTACTTTCAGCTGTAATACAATAGGAACAAAAGACAGAGGTTAGGTCTAATACAGTTGTAACGTGAGGTGTCATACAGTGGTAACTAAGATGTAATACATTGATAACGTAAGATGTAAACAGTGGTAACGTAAGATGTAAAACAGTGGTAACGTGATGTGCAATACAGTGGTAACGTAAGATGTATTACAGTGGTAACGTAAGATGAAGTACACTGGTAATGTGAGATGTAATATAGTAGTATTGTAAGATGTAATTGAGTGGTAACGTGAGGTGTATTACAGTGGTAACGTAAGATCTATTACAGTGGTAACATAAGGTGTAATACAAGTGTAAGGTTAGATGTAATACAGTGGTAACGTAAGATGTAAAACAATGGTTACGTGAGATGTAATACAGTGGTAACGTAAGATATAATACAGTGGTAACGTAAGATGTAATACAGTGGAAACGTGGGATGAAATACAGTGGTAACGTAAGATGTATTACATTGGTAATGTAAGATGTAATACAGTGGTAACGTGACATGTAATATAGTAGTAACATAAGATGTATTACAGTTGTAACGTAAGATGTATTACAGTGGTAACGTGAGATGTAATACAGTGGTGACATAAGATGTATTACAGTGGTAACGTTAGATGTAATACAGTGGTAACGTGAAGTGTTATATAATTGTTACGTAACATGTAATACAGTGGTAACGTAAGATGTAATATAGTTGTAACGTGAGGTGTAATACGGTGGTAACGTAAGACGTATTAAAGTGGTAATGTTAGATGTAATACAGTTGTAACATGAGGTGTAATAGAGTGGTAACGTAAGATGTATACAGTGGTAACGTAAGATGTAATACAGTGGTAACGTAAGATGTATACAGTGGTAACGTAAAATGTAATACAGTGGTAATGTTATGTAATACAGTGGTAACGTAAGATATATTACAGTGGTAACGTAAGATGAAGTACACTGGTAACGTGAGATGTAATATAGTGGTAATGAAAGATGTAATAGAGTGATAATTGAGGTGTGTTACAATGGTAACGTAAGATCTATTACAGTGGTAACGTGATGTGTAATACAGTGATAAGCTCAGATGTAATATAGTTGTAACGTGAGGTGTAATACAGTTGTAAGGTAAGATGTAATACAGTAGTTACTTGAGGTGTAATATAGTGGTAACGTAAGATGTAATACAGTGGTAACGTGAGGTGTAATACAGTGATAACGTAAGATGTAATACAGTAATAACGTGAGGTGTAATACAGTTTTAACATAAGATGTTATACAGTGGTAACGTAAGATGTAAAACAGTGGTTAAGTGAGGTGTAATACAGTGGTAAAGTAAGATGTAATACAGTGGTAACGTGAGGTACAATACAGTTTTAACATAAGGTGTTATACAGTGATAACGTAAGATGTAATACAGTGGTAACGTAAGATGTAAAACAGTGGTAACGTGAGATGTAATAAAGTGGTAACATAAGATGTATTACAGTTATAACGTAAGATGTAATACAGTGGTAACGTGAGGTGAAATACAGTGGTAACGTAAGATGTATTACAGTAGTACCTTCAGCTGTAATACAATAGGAACAAAAGACCGAGGTGGGGTGTACTACAGTGGTAATGTAAGATGTAATACAGTGGTAACGTGAGGAGTAATAGAGTGGTAACGTAAGATGTATACTGTGGTAACGTAACATGTAAAAGAGTGGTAACGTGATGTGTAATACAGTGGTAACGTAAGATGATATACACTGGTAATGTGAGATGTAATATAGTTGTAATGTAAGATGTAATAGAGTGGTAACGTGAGGTGTATTACAGTGGTTACGTAAGATCTATTACAGTGGTAACGTGAGGTGTAATACAGTGATAACCTTAGATGTAATACAGTTGTAACGTGATGTGTAATACAGTTGTAAGGATATATGTAATACAGTGGTAACGTGAGGTGTAATACAGTTGTAAGGTAAGATGAAATACAGTGGTAACGTTAGATGTAATACAGTGGTAACGTGAAGTGTTATATAATTGTTACGTAACATGTAATACAGTGGTAACGTGAGGTATAATACAGTTTTAGCGTAAGGTGTTATACAGTGGTAACGTAAGATGTAATACAGTGGTAACGTGAGATGTAATACAGTGGTAACGTCAGATGTAATACAGTGGTAACGTGAGGTGTAATACAGTTTTAACGTAAGATGTTATACAATGGTAACTTAAGATGTAATACAGTGGTTACGTAAGATTTAACACAGTGGTAACGTAAGATGTAAAACAGTGGTAACGTGAGATGTAATAAAGTGGTAACATAAGATGTATTACAGTTATAACGTAAGATGTAATACAGTGGTAACGTGAGGTGAAATACAGTGGTAACGTAAGATGTATTACAGTAGTACCTTCAGCTGTAATACAATAGGAACAAAAGACCGAGGTGGGGTGTACTACAGTGGTAATGTAAGATGTAATACAGTGGTAACGTGAGGAGTAATAGAGTGGTAACGTAAGATGTATACTGTGGTAACGTAACATGTAAAAGAGTGGTAACGTGATGTGTAATACAGTGGTAACGTAAGATGATATACACTGGTAATGTGAGATGTAATATAGTTGTAATGTAAGATGTAATAGAGTGGTAACGTGAGGTGTATTACAGTGGTTACGTAAGATCTATTACAGTGGTAACGTGAGGTGTAATACAGTGATAACCTTAGATGTAATACAGTTGTAACGTGATGTGTAATACAGTTGTAAGGATATATGTAATACAGTGGTAACGTGAGGTGTAATACAGTTGTAAGGTAAGATGAAATACAGTGGTAACGTTAGATGTAATACAGTGGTAACGTGAAGTGTTATATAATTGTTACGTAACATGTAATACAGTGGTAACGTGAGGTATAATACAGTTTTAGCGTAAGGTGTTATACAGTGGTAACGTAAGATGTAATACAGTGGTAACGTGAGATGTAATACAGTGGTAACGTCAGATGTAATACAGTGGTAACGTGAGGTGTAATACAGTTTTAACGTAAGATGTTATACAATGGTAACTTAAGATGTAATACAGTGGTTACGTAAGATTTAACACAGTGGTAACGTAAGATGTAATACAGCGGTAACTTGAGATGTAATACAGTGGTAACCTAAGATGTAATACAGTTGTAACGTGAGATGTAATACAGTTGTAAGGTAAGATGTAATACAGTTGTAACGTGAGGTGTAATACATATGTGACATGGGATGTATTACAGTGGTAACGTGAGATGTAATACAGCGGAAACGTAAGATATAATACAGCGGTAACACAAGTTGTAATACAGTGGTGACGTAAGATGTATTACAGTGGTAACGTAAGATGTAATACAGTGGTACCGTAAGATGTAATACAGTGGTAACGTGAGGTATAATACAGTTTTAGCGTAAGGTGTTATACAGTGGTAACGTAAGATATAATACAGCGGTAACACAAGTTGTAATACAGTGGTGACGTAAGATGTATTACAGTGGTAACGTGAGATGTAATACAGTGGTAACGTAAAATATATTGTATTGGTAATGTTAGATGTAATACAGTGGTAACGTAAGATGTAATATAGTAGTAACATAAGATGTATTGCAGTTGTAACGTAAGATGTAATACAGTGGTAACGTGAGGTGTAATACAGTTGTAACATAAGATGTATTACAGTGGTAACGTTAGATGTAATACAGTGGTAACGTTAGTTGTAATACAGTTGTTACGTACGATGTAATACAGTGGTAACGTAAGATGTAATACAGTTGTAACGTGAGGTGTAATACAGTGGTAACGTAATTCAAATTAATGTGGTAATGTAAGATGTAATACAGTTGTAACGTGAGATGTAATATAGTGGTAACGTGAGATGTAATATAGTGGTAATGTAAGATGTAATATAGTGATAAGTGAGGTGTATTACAGTGGTAACGTAAGATCTAATGCAGTGGTAACGTGAGGTGTAATACAGTTTTAACGTAAGATGTTATACAGTGGTAACGTGAGATGTAAGACAGTGGTTACGTGAGATGTAATACAGTGGTAACGTAAGATGTAATACAGTGGTAACGTGAGGTATAATACAGTTTTAACGTAAGGTGTTATACAGTGGTAACGTAAGATGTAATACAGTGGTTACGTGAGATGTAATACAGTGGTAACGTAAGATGTAATACAGTGGTAACGTGAGGTGTAATACAGTTTTAACGTAAGATGTTATACAATGGTAACGTAAGATGTAATACAGTGGTTACGTAAGATTTAACACAGTGGTAACGTAAGATGTAATACAGCGGTAACTTGAGATGTAATACAGTGGTAACCTAAGATGTATTACAGGGGTTATGTAAGATGTAAAACAGTCGTAACTTGAGATATAATATAGTGGTAACATAAGATGTATTAAAGTTTTAACGTAAGATGTAATACAGTGGTAATGTGAGATGTAATACAGTGGTAACGTAAGATGTATTACATTGGTACTTTCAGCTGTAATACAATAGGAACTAAAGACCGAGGTTAGGTCTAATACAGTGGTAACGTAAGATTTAATACAGTGATTACGTAAGATGTATACAGTGGTAACGTAAGATGTAAAACAGTGGTAACGTGATGTGCAATACAGTGGTAACGTAAGATGTAATACATTTGCAACGTGAGGTGTAATACAGTTGTAAGGTTAGATGTAATACAGTGGTAACGTAAGATGTAATCCAGTGGTTACGTGAGATGTAATACAGTGGTAACGTAAGATGAAGTACACTGGTAATGTGAGATGTAATATAGTAGTAATGTAAGATGTAATAGAGTGGTAACGTGAGGTGTATTACAGTGGTAACGTAAGATCTATTACAGTGGTAACGTGAGGTGTAATACAGTGATAAACTTAGATGTAATACATTTGCAACGTGAGGTGTAATACAGTTGTAAGGTTAGATGTAATACAGTGGTAACGTAAGATGTAATCCAGTGGTTACGTGAGATGTAATACAGTGGTAACGTAAGATATAAACATTGGTAACGTAAGATGTAATACAGTTGAAACGTGGGATGTAATACAGTGGTAACGTTAGATGTATTACATTGGTAATGTAAGATGTAATACAGTGGTAACGTGACATGTAATATAGTGGTAACATAAGATGTATTACAATTGTAACGTTAGATGTAATACAGTGGTAACGTGTGATGTAATACAGTTGTAACATAAGATGTATTGCAGTGGTAACGTTAGATGTAATACAGTGGTAACCTAAGATGTATTACAGGGGTTATGTAAGATATAAAACAGTGGTAACTTGAGATATAATATAGTGGTAATAAAGATGTATTAAAGTTGTAACGTAAGATGTAATACAGTGGTAATGTGAGATGTAATACAGTGGTAACGTAAGATGTATTACAGTGGTACTTTCAGCTGTAATACAATAGGAACAAAAGACCGAGGTTAGGTCTAATACAGTTGTAACGTGAGGTGTAATACAGCGGTAACTAAGATGTAATACATTGATAACGTAAGATGTAAACAGTGGTAACGTAAGATGTAAAACAGTGGTAACGTGATGTGCAATACAGTGGTAACGTGAGATGTAATACAGTGGTTACGTGAGATGTAATACAGTGGTAACGTAAGATGTAATACAGTGGTAACGTGAGGTATAATACAGTTTTAACGTAAGGTGTTATACAGTGGTAACGTAAGATGTAATACAGTGGTTACGTGAGATGTAATACAGTGGTAACGTAAGATGTAATACAGTGGTAACGTGAGGTGTAATACAGTTTTAACGTAAGATGTTATACAATGGTAACGTAAGATGTAATACAGTGGTTACGTAAGATTTAACACAGTGGTAACGTAAGATGTAATACAGCGGTAACTTGAGATGTAATACAGTGGTAACCTTAGATGTATTACAGGGGTTATGTAAGATGTAAAACAGTCGTAACTTGAGATATAATATAGTGGTAACATAAGATGTATTAAAGTTTTAACGTAAGATGTAATACAGTGGTAATGTGAGATGTAATACAGTGGTAACGTAAGATGTATTACATTGGTACTTTCAGCTGTAATACAATAGGAACTAAAGACCGAGGTTAGGTCTAATACAGTGGTAACGTAAGATTTAATACAGTGATTACGTAAGATGTATACAGTGGTAACGTAAGATGTAAACAGTGGTAACGTAAGATGTAAAACAGTGGTAACGTGATGTGCAATACAGTGGTAACGTGAGATGTAATACAGTGGTTACGTGAGATGTAATACAGTGGTAACGTAAGATGTAATACAGTGGTAACGTGAGGTATAATACAGTTTTAACGTAAGGTGTTATACAGTGGTAACGTAAGATGTAATACAGTGGTTACGTGAGATGTAATACAGTGGTAACGTAAGATGTAATACAGTGGTAACGTGAGGTGTAATACAGTTTTAACGTAAGATGTTATACAATGGTAACGTAAGATGTAATACAGTGGTTACGTAAGATTTAACACAGTGGTAACGTAAGATGTAATACAGCGGTAACTTGAGATGTAATACAGTGGTAACCTAAGATGTATTACAGGGGTTATGTAAGATGTAAAACAGTCGTAACTTGAGATATAATATAGTGGTAACATAAGATGTATTAAAGTTTTAACGTAAGATGTAATACAGTGGTAATGTGAGATGTAATACAGTGGTAACGTAAGATGTATTACATTGGTACTTTCAGCTGTAATACAATAGGAACTAAAGACCGAGGTTAGGTCTAATACAGTGGTAACGTAAGATTTAATACAGTGATTACGTAAGATGTATACAGTGGTAACGTAAGATGTAAAACAGTGGTAACGTGATGTGCAATACAGTGGTAACGTAAGATGTATTACAGTGGTAACGTAAGATGAAGTACACTGGTCATGTGAGATGTAATATAGTAGTAATGTAAGATGTAATAGAGTGGTAACGTGAGGTGTATTACAGTGGTAACGTAAGATCTATTACAGTGGTAACGTGAGGTGTAATACAGTGATAAACTTAGATGTAATACATTTGTAACGTGAGGTGTAATACAGTTGTAAGGTTAGATGTAATACAGTGGTAACGTAAGATGTAATCCAGTGGTTACGTGAGATGTAATACAGTGGTAACGTAAGATATAATACATTGGTAACGTAAGATGTAATACAGTTGAAACGTGGGATGTAATACAGTGGTAACGTTAGATGTATTACATTGGTAATGTAAGATGTAATACAGTGGTAACGTGACATGTAATATAGTGGTAACATAAGATGTATTACAGTTGTAACGTTAGATGTAATACAGTGGTAACGTGTGATGTAATACAGTTGTAACATAAAATGTATTGCAGTGGTAACGTTAGATGTAATACAGTGGTAACCTAAGATGTATTACAGGGGTTATGTAAGATATAAAACAGTGGTAACTTCAGATATAATATAGTGGTAATAAAGATGTATTAAAGTTGTAACGTAAGATGTAATACAGTGGTAATGTGAGATGTAATACAGTGGTAACGTAAGATGTATTACAGTGGTACTTTCAGCTGTAATACAATAGGAACAAAAGACCGAGGTTAGGTCTAATACAGTTGTAACGTGAGGTGTAATACAGTGGTAACTAAGATGTAATACATTGATAACGTAAGATGTAAACAGTGGTAACGTAAGATGTAAAACAGTGGTAACGTGATGTGCAATACAGTGGTAACGTAAGATGTATTACAGTGGTAACGTAAGATGAAGTACACTGGTAATGTGAGATGTAATATAGTAGTATTGTAAGATGTAATTGAGTGGTAACGTGAGGTGTATTACAGTGGTAACGTAAGATCTATTACAGTGGTAACATAAGGTGTAATACAAGTGTAAGGTTAGATGTAATACAGTGGTAACGTAAGATGTAAAACAATGGTTACGTGAGATGTAATACAGTGGTAACGTAAGATATAATACAGTGGTAACGTAAGATGTAATACAGTGGAAACGTGGGATGAAATACAGTGGTAACGTAAGATGTATTACATTGGTAATGTAAGATGTAATACAGTGGTAACGTGACATGTAATATAGTAGTAACATAAGATGTATTACAGTTGTAACGTAAGATGTATTACAGTGGTAACGTGAGATGTAATACAGTGGTGACATAAGATGTATTACAGTGGTAACGTTAGATGTAATACAGTGGTAACGTGAAGTGTTATATAATTGTTACGTAACATGTAATACAGTGGTAACGTAAGATGTAATATAGTTGTAACGTGAGGTGTAATACGGTGGTAACGTAAGACGTATTAAAGTGGTAATGTTAGATGTAAAACAGTTGTAACATGAGGTGTAATAGAGTGGTAACGTAAGATGTATACAGTGGTAACGTAAGATGTAATACAGTGGTAACGTAAGATGTATACAGTGGTAACGTAAAATGTAATACAGTGGTAATGTTATGTTATGCAGTGGTAACGTAAGATATATTACAGTGGTAACGTAAGATGAAGTACACTGGTAACGTGAGATGTAATATAGTGGTAATGAAAGATGTAATAGAGTGATAATTGAGGTGTGTTACAATGGTAACGTAAGATCTATTACAGTGGTAACGTGATGTGTAATACAGTGATAAGCTCAGATGTAATATAGTTGTAACGTGAGGTGTAATACAGTTGTAAGGTAAGATGTAATACAGTGGTAACATGAGGTGTAATACAGTTGTAAGGTAAGATGTAATACAGTAGTTACTTGAGGTGTAATATAGTGGTAACGTAAGATGTAATACAGTGGTAACGTGAGGTGTAATACAGTGATAACGTAAGATGTAATACAGTAATAACGTGAGGTGTAATACAGTTTTAACATAAGATGTTATACAGTGGTAACGTAAGATGTAAAACAGTGGTTAAGTGAGGTGTAATACAGTGGTAAAGTAAGATGTAATACAGTGGTAACGTGAGGTACAATACAGTTTTAACATAAGGTGTTATACAGTGATAACGTAAGATGTAATACAGTGGTAACGTAAGATGTAAAACAGTGGTAACGTGAGATGTAATAAAGTGGTAACATAAGATGTATTACAGTTATAACGTAAGATGTAATACAGTGGTAACGTGAGGTGAAATACAGTGGTAACGTAAGATGTATTACAGTAGTACCTTCAGCTGTAATACAATAGGAACAAAAGACCGAGGTGGGGTGTAATACAGTGGTAATGTAAGATGTAATACAGTGGTAACGTGAGGAGTAATAGAGTGGTAACGTAAGATGTATACTGTGGTAACGTAACATGTAAAAGAGTGGTAACGTGATGTGTAATACAGTGGTAACGTAAGATGATATACACTGGTAATGTGAGATGTAATATAGTTGTAATGTAAGATGTAATAGAGTGGTAACGTGAGGTGTATTACAGTGGTTACATAAGATCTATTACAGTGGTAACGTGAGGTGTAATACAGTGATAACCTTAGATGTAATACAGTTGTAACGTGATGTGTAATACAGTTGTAAGGATATATGTAATACAGTGGTAACGTGAGGTGTAATACAGTTGTAATGTAAGATGAAATACAGTGGTAACGTGAGATGTAATACAGTGGAAACGTAAGATGTATTACAGTGGTAACGTGAGATGTAATACAGTGGTAACGTTAGATTTAATACAGTGTTAACGTGAGGTGTAACACAGTGGTAACCTAAGATGTATCACAGGGGTCATGTAAGATGTAAAACAGTGGTAACGTGAGATGAAATATAGTGATAACATAAGATGTATTACAGTTGTAACGTAAGATGTATACAGTGGTAACGTAAGATGTAATACAGTGGTAACTTGATGTGTAATACGGTGGTAACGTAAGATGTATTACAGTGGTAACGTGAGGTGTATACAGTGGTAACGTAAGATGTAAAACAGTGGTAACTTGATGTGTAATACGGTGGTAACGTAAGATGTATTACAGTGGTAACGTAAAAAGAAGTACACTGGTAACGTGAGATGTAATATAGTGGTAATGTAAGATGTAATAGAGTGGTAACGTGAGGTGTATAACAGTGGTAAAGTAAGATCTATTACAGTGGTAACGTGAGGTGTAATACAGTGATAACCTTAGATGTAATACAGTTGTAACGTGGGGTGTAATACAGTTGTAAGGATAGATGTAATACAGTGGTAACGTGAGGTGTAATACAGTTGTAAGGTAAGATGTAATACAGTGGTAACGTGAGGTGTAATACAGTGGTAACGTAAGATGTATTACAGTGGTAACGTGAGATGTAATTCAGTGGTAACATAAGATGTAATGCAGTGGTTACGTGTGATGTAATACAGTGGTAACGTAAGATGTAATACAGTGTTAACGTGAGGTGTAATACAGTTGTAACGTAAGATGTAATACAGTGGTAAGATGTAATACAGTGGTAAGATGTAATACAGTGGTAACGTAAGATGTAATACAGTGGTAACGTGAGGTGTAATACAGTCCCAACGTAAGATGTATTACAGTGGATATGTTAGATGTAAAACAGTGGTTACGTGAGATGTAATATAGTGGTAACGTATGATTTATTACAGTGGTACCTTCAGGTGTAATACAATAGGAACAAAAGAACGAGGTAAATATAATTTTCTTTTTGGTCAAGAAATCTTTGTATATCTGTATGATATTGTAATATTTGAACAGTAATGTTGTTATATATATGAGAGAGATATTGTAATGATATTGTCTAAAATTGTATAATGTATTAAAATTAATAATATATATATAACAGTGATATTGTTGTATGTATAAAAATGTTATTGTTATGTGTATGACATTTATATTGTTATGTGTATGACATTAATATTGTTGTATGTGAACCATTTTTTTTATTTCATATTTCCATTGCTATGAAAACAACTGGATTTGAAGGTTATTGTTTTATGGTTCTGTTGAAGTAAATGTATTTTTATATACAATGTTTATTCATTACATATTTGAAGTGTTTTTAAAACTTAGTTTGACATCAATGGCGATTGAGATTAACCACTCCGTTAAATTTCTTGCATTATCAATTCTGACGTCATATATTTGTATTTCCTTTTCTGGATACCAAGTTAGAAGAGGATTAATTTTTTTACATACAAGTAGAAATGAAAATGCTTCTATTTATTTACACGTTAAATGTTAAACACGTTGTTTTGCCTCCAGTGTGGTGTGATGTCAAAGAAGTGTATATCAAGTCCATGACATACCAATTGCTTTATCTGCATTATAATCGAAGGTTAACAAATGACAAACATAATGAATATATAAGAGAAATAAAATTGGCCTCTCTCTCTCTCTCTCTCTCTCTCTCTCTCTCTCTCTCTCTCTCTCTCTCTGTGTGTGTGTGTGTCTCTCTCTCTGTGTAAAATTCAATAATTCCTTTTAACTCTAAGAATTTTCTTGATATAAACAGTTTTATAATAACAATTTGAAAAGAAAATTATAGAACAGTGAAATAATATCTACAGTAATATTACTCACAATATTTTTACAGTTTGCTTCACTTCATATACTTTGTAAGTTATTCCAAGTATCTTGCGTTAAAAATGTCCGTTTCCTTTTTATATCAGCTTTATTTTTATCAGATTGAAATAATTTTGCTTCTCTTTTCTCTTTTTGGCACACAATTAAGATCTTGTTGTTGATATCTTTTGTAAACATTTTTAATAAACTATATATTTTACTTTTTTAAAGGGTCTGCCACACTCTACAGAGTGAAATGCCAACTTAGGCCAAGCAAACTATAAACTACAATAATATCAATCAAAAAATGACTTTAAAAAACCTTTGGGATATGGGATTTGTCGAGAATTGCAAGTCGGTGATTTATATCACTTAACCATCGTTGGGGGGGATGAAACGTGTTTGACAGATTTTTAGTTCAACTGGCAATAGCCAGCTGAGCTTATGGCATGGCGAAGTGTGCGTGCGTGCGTGCGTCCGTGCGTAAACTTTAATTTTCTTCTCTGAAACAACTGGACCAATTTTAACCAAATTTGGTTAAAGTGATAAATGGCTGATACACGTTTATTTATCAACGGATTAAGTTCAAATTTGGTAAATAGAAAGTAGATGCATAGTCATTTAACATATATAACGGGTTTTTCAGAAACATTTTTATTGGGTCGCTATTAGCAGAATATTCAAATAAGGTGCTATATTTAGCCAATTCTTTGAAAATCTTCTTCTCAGAAACTAATGGACCTATTTGAATCTAATTTGGTGTGTAAAGTCCCTAGATGGTGCAGATTAAAATTTGCACAAATCAACTTCCTGCGGCATTCAAGATGACAGCCGTTACTATAAATAGCAAAAAATGATAAATGGCTGTTTCACGTTTATTTAACAACAGATTGAATTCAAATTTGGTATATAAAAAGTAGATACATAGCCATATAACATATGTAACTGGTTTTACAGAAATAATTTTAATTGGGTCGTTAGTAGCAGAATATTCAAATAAGGTGCTATATTTAGCTAATTCTTTGAAAATCTTCTCCTCAGAAACTACTGGACCTATTTGAACCTAATTTGGTGTACAAGGTCTCTAGGTGATGCAGATTAAAGTTTGCACAATCTGTGTCATCCAAAATTATAAATAGCAAAAAATAATGAATGGCTGCTACACATTTATATATCATACAATTTGGTTCAAATTTGGTATATAGACAGTAGATGTATAGCCATTTCACATACATATTATTTTTCTAAAATATTTTAGCTTAACTGGCAATAGCTAGCGGCATGGCTGTGTGAAATTCACATTCAAATAAAGTGCCAGTTGAACGATACAGGCCCTTTTTGGTCTCTTGTTAAGATTTTATTAAGATTTAGTATTGTTTTATTAAGTTTCATGTATTTGAAACTCCATTTGGAAAGAAATAGATACTGCTTCGATACTCTATTTTCAGTTGCAGTAATGAAAAATAACACCACATAAAGAGACTTGATAGAATAGATTTGTGACTGTTTAAAGTTTTAAAGCCAAAACGTGACTGAAAAATGTTCGTACTTTAGAGCTTAAAAACGTCAAATAAATGACCCCGGTGGTAAATAAAGATATATGAAGTCCATGAGCCTTAACGCTCACCTAAGAATATGTCCAAAAGTGCAATAGACAATATATTAATTACAGAAACCTTCAGATTCAGAAATGATACAATACTGAATCAAAATTATCTCGTCGCAGTCCATTTAGGAAAATGGGATATGCATGTAGTAACTTTAGTACAAGATATAATTTCCAATTCATTAACCATTTCAGCATGCATTTGCAGCTATGTCCTTGATCTTTAAACTTATGACCTTGAACCATATATGAAAAACGATCGTCATATCAATACCTATAATTTTCTAATACACATAACTATACAAACAGGTCCTGGAGAAAAAGTTGAAGTGAAAAGTTTACAAACGATGGACGACGGACAAGGACATAATAGTAGCTGAAAAGCTCACCATAAGCGATCTCTCAATAGACAGAGTGCCTCTCACTGCCTTTGTTTCCTTCGATTGTCAAATCGCTTGCAAAAGATTGGTGTTTTTATTACTTGCCGAAGGTACTCCGGTTACCTCAACCACCCGGGAAAGAACGCATCGATATAAAAGAAAAATGACTGAAGCATTTAACTCCGTAAATTATTTTATGTAAAATTTATGGAATAAACGATTGTTCGTTTTACAAGACATCATTATGTTTTATATAAATAATACAGAAACACAATGTTGTTTTCAATTCGCTCAATCACATTAGATAAAAAAAAAATTAATATTCTGAAGAAAGAACCGATTGCAACGTGCCACATGAATACTAGTAAAAATCTTTGTCATCTGCGGTTGAATATATAACACAAATACCTGTTAAATTTTGATGGGCAAGATGTGCACGTTTCGGAAAATCATTCCTCATCGATGATACTAGGGGCTGAAAAGTGTGATAGATAAAAAACAAAAGCCAAATAATTGAATCGAGAGTTTCAAAATTATATGATTTAAGATGGTCACAGAGTCCCTTATAAATAAGAATTTAGTATGATATAAATTCTTCTATGTTCTTGAGAATTGATAATGTCATGTGCAAAATTTTGAACATTTCTTTTTATGAAAAATCAAAATTATGCACATGACAATAAAATAAACTGTTTACAAGACAGAAACAATTTTTAAAAAAACCCTAACTTAACCTAGGTTGTAAATGTATGTAATATTTCAGACGGAAACCTACATCTGAGACAGTTTATTGGTCATATTATATCAATTAGAGTAAATATGATTGTTTCCTTGTTTGTAGGGAAACGTAATGTTTTTAAATTCTACTGGTTGTTTTTTGGTCTTTTTTTTTAGAACAAGTTAACATGTTCTTTGTTTTCAAGAAACAATAGTATATAGTACATGTAGTATTATAAAATTAATATAATTTATCATTATATATATATATGTAATTATGAACACAGACGGAAACCTACATCTGAGACAGTTAATTGATCAACATGTATCAATTAGAGTAAATATGATTGTTTCCTTGTTTTAAGGAAAACGTAATGTATTTAGATTTAATTGGTTTGTTTTTCGAGAACCAGTAACAAGAAACAAAAGTATATAGTACATGTAGAATTATAAGATTACATAATTTATCATAATATATATATATATATATATATATATATATATATATATATATATATATATATATATATATATATATATATATATATATGATTATGAACACAGAAGTTAATTTTTCCGTGATTAAATTGATATCATAAGTAACGACCATAAAATTTTCTACAAATGTAAGCTCATTAAATGAAAAAAAATGATTATTAATATTATAACTTCACATAGTCAACTCAAGTTGAAAGTAGAGTGTTCTTCCCAGTCAAGATTTTGTCACTTTTTTGAGGAGGTCAGTTCTGGGATGGCGGAGGAAACCGGAGTGCCCGGAGAAAACCACCTATGTTCGGCAAACGAACTGACAAACTTTTTCACACTAGGATCTGTCCCGAGTGGGATTCGAACCCAGGCGGTGAGAGGCGCTGTGATCCGTAAGCACGCTTTTGACTACTCGACCACCGAAGCCCCTCGAATAAGTTGAAATTGATTTCAACCGAACCAATTAACTGAAATACTTTCCCTGTTTGTCTACATTTACACCGTTATAATTATTATTATTATTATTATTATTATTATTATTATTATTATTATTATCTCAAACAGAAGAATATATTTCAGATGTCGAGTCCCGGAGCACGGACGATATTTTGGCCAGTTATATATCACTTCACCGCTTAAATTCACACAAGGCATTACCGCGATGACCAGTCTGATCAAAATTTTTTTGTTCTGGTACTTGACTATTAAACAGCCGCGTAGCTGTTGTCACGCACAGAGACTGATTTGTATAGCTTCCTACAAAATCCGCCTCAAGTCATAATATCTTTAAAAAACGGCGCGGGTTTATTGTGATCAGCCACACATAATGATAATCATACATCATCACTCTTCAAATGTAATGGTGTAAAGTGGATGTATTCTGTTAAATAAATAAATAAATAAGAAAAGTTGGTCATGAAAAGGATTTAGCGAAGTTTATTGATTTTGAAGTAAAAAAAGTTTTAAATTCTATTATTAAAATATATTATTTAGATAAGTTTTGTTAAATATTAAGATAAATAATAATAAAGTCAAAATTGTTATTTAAAGTTTCAAACATATAAAGTTTCTCGTTTCTTTAGTATTTTTTCATTAAAATTTTGTTAAGCAATTTGTTTTTACAAAAATTAACTTTGTCTAGCCAGTAATTAGTTAAGAAGGAAACGTACATTGTATAGTGTTTGGTATTCGGATGTTCAAATTTGGTAATCAGTAAAATAAACTTCTCAGGACATAAGGTGATTTCAACGTTTAGGCCAAATGGAAAATTTAGGAATATGTGTCAATTAACGCGCACAAACCTTTGTATTGAGGTAATTCTCATATTTGTTAAGCAATTAAGAAGGAAATGCAAATATTTAGTTTAAAAAAGTAATTGTGTTTTAATAAATTAAAATCATTATAAACGTCATAATTATAATAATGATAATAATATAGCTTATTCTAATTCTATTTAAAAAATTCAAATGTTTCTTATACTTAAGAATTGGGAGACACTATGATGATATTTATTATTGTACGCGTTTCATTCTTATTGTATATCGCGTTTTCAATTTATATTGTTAAAAAAATTGTTCTAATGAAAAGTAATTTTTTTGAATATTATACTGTATATAAGACTTAGTATGTGAGGTTGGAAACAAATGTATGGTAAAATGCGTAAATAAAAGCGTGTATTATGAGCTAAATTCCCCAGTTAAGAGTTCGAACCCAAGCAGCGGCGGTAACATCAGAAGTCGCAATATGTTGTGTTACCACGTGATCAATTCCCCGATATCAAGTAAAACACCAGCAGTTCCATCGACAGTGGAATACACAGCATAATACAAATCCTGTGCTGGCTTTAAAGGAAAACCGTTTATTAAAGGAATCTTAGAATACAGTTTTGAAACATATTTTCATATATTTTAACTGGACATCGGCTGGTTTGACTGAAATTTTTGTATGTTTTTTGCTGTGTGGGGTTCTATATGTCGATGTTTAATATCTCTGTGATACGCTTTTTAAACCGACTCAAATAGCTACGCCCATCTGTGTCACGACATATTTTTAATTACATTGCATTTCTTTGCTCCTTGTCCCACGTAACCCATTTTTTTAACAATTAACTAAAAAGCACAATAAAGTAATCCTTTTGGTGTTACAGGAGGATCAAAGAAACTCTCATTGTTCCAGCTTTCTTTTTTCAATCCCATTCCTTTTATGCAACGATTTTAATGCAATTATCAATAACGTTTTTCAAATAAGCAAATATTTGGTCATTGAAAAACAAAAATACGTCTGTCATTAACATCTAAATATCGATGTGAAGCACATGCCACTGAAAAAACGCTATCTCATTTAATAAAATTTGATTTGATTCTCAGTTGGCGAGGAATGTTAAGCACACACTTACTAATCTCAGCTCTCTCGCCATCTAGGTTAAAAAAAAAAGATCGGGATAGACCACGTGAACAGTTGACATTTCGCTAACCGGAAATTAGTAGTGTTTTATGGTTAAAGGTTCATTATCATTCTTTTACCGATCCCCTTGATACAATCTTGACGGTGACCTACTACCCCATTATTTCAATCCACTCTCTTTTAATAAATATTTAGTTAAGAAGATTCACATAAAGAAAACTTTCATATTCGATATTCAAACAAAACCGTGATTCACTATATTGACGTCCTGATTAAATCTGGATACTTAAGCTGATTGATAATTATCATATCATTTGTTTATAGCTATGTGTAGCGGATTTGTTAGCTCAGTTGGTGCAGCACTCACCGATAGTGTGGAAGGTCCTGGATCTTGGATCTCCTGGACGACCCTGCCTTTTTTCACCTTTCTGTTACAGTTTGGTGGCCATGTGGCTCTTTGAAGTGGTGAACTGAAATTGCTTTGCATTTAAAGTCCTTCGGAGCGAACCTACGGTGGAATTTTCTACAGGGCAAGGGGGAACTTATTAGGGAACGGGGAGTAAGGTAGCGGTCTGTGTAGTTCAGTTGGTAGAGCACTCGCCTTAGTGTTTGAGGTCCCGGCACCATTTTCTTTTTTCTTTCTTTTTTCCATTCAAATACGGTAAAATGTTAAATATTATGAAATTTTTTTTCCTTTGAATTTAATTTCCGGAATTGTAATATAACATTTTGTCTAGTGGCATATAATTTGTGAAGTCCATTCTTTGGTACACACATATATATATATATATATATATATATATATATATATATATATATATATATATATATATATATATATATATAGTTACAATCTGCGCATGATGTCCGATTTTATTGTGTTTTGATTGGTCGATGTATTCTGTATGACGTCATTTTTGACAAATTATTTTTGTATAACTTTACACTTTTGTCGAACTACTTCCGGTGTTTTCCGCTGTTATTAAAAGACCAATGTTTACAATGGCGACACACACAAACAGCAAAGTAGGTCAATATTTGCGGCATTTTAAAAAAGACTTGAAATGATTATGTTGCAACAATTGAAAAAATGTTATCCGTATTTCACAATAATATGAAAAATTAGTTAATAATAATAATATGCAACTAGTAAAATTAAATGGATGACCTTCAATTAGCTGAAAAACAAAATGCTTCGCCATTCCTCATAGAAATAGATGCGCCATCCGATGATGCCCATACGGTGTAAAATCCCAACTGTTTACTTGCAAGCATGTCGGTTTTCGGCAAACTTTTTTTAGTAACTTACACGAGGTATCCAGTCATTTCGGCACCACTGTAACAGTCATTTTGGCACCTATTGAAAGTCAGTTTGGCACCGACTACGATTAAATTCGACACCAAGAAAAAATAATAAAATAAAAAAGTTGAAAAGAAAGAGAGAAAGAAAAGAAAAAAAGAAAGACAAAAAGATTAAATTCGGCACCAGAAAATTATGTATGATTTGTTTCAAAAAATTAATTTTGGTTTTCATGTTTGTGTACAAATTTAATATATTTAATTTTGGAAAAAAAGGGTAAGTTTAATTACTAATTTAATAAGATGTTAATTTTACAGTTATCCTACATATTATGTCACAGATCACTAGACCTTGTATAAGCATCATATAACCTCCTTTGAAGTCGGGTACCAAAGGCGGCAGAAAGCAAGTGATATGGGTCTGAAAAGACCTTATTATGTTGGTAAAGGTATTTGGAAGTTTGATAAAAATTTCTTTTGAAGTGTGCGGATCAGGGCTTGTGGAACATAGAAATATAACATAAGCTAAAATGATGATAATAATTATTATTATAATTGTTTTTAGTTGTTTATTACGATCTTCTGTGGTCTAAGCTAATTTTTCGAATGACCTATATCCAGTGCCGAATTGACTCGGTACCGAAATGACTTGGTGCCGAGATAACGGCATGTTGACGTCACATATTTATTTATTTTTCAAAAGTGACAGTGACAATTTACACATTTTCTTTTAAAAATGAATTAACAACATTTAAAATTCGTAATAAAAAATCAAACCTTGTTGAATCACAGTATCTTCATATTATTAATCGAAAATTGTTAGTTGACAGACTTTGTGTTGTGTCGTACGTAACAGATGTTACCTCATTTGACGGCCATCCAAGTGTGCCACGGCCAACGTAAACAATGTCACATTGAATCTATGCGCCACTGTACACAAAATAATTCGATGTTTCGATACTGATATCGAAAATTTTAATAAAGAGACAACGTTTGTAATTATACGCTATCGTCATCGTCGGGTTATACTTCAATAACTTTTAAAAAATTAAAAACCAATCTTAAATAATTACAAACTGCGCGTGATGTCCGATTTTCAAAAATTCTAAACCAGTCCTTAAATATAGTTTGCATAATCATATAATCATATCAATTTTTCTTTTTTTCATTTCATTTAATGGGATTCCTATCCAAATCATGTTTTCCCTGACCGTTTTTCATCTATTTGCATGCAATGAACTAAAATAACAAACTTTAGTATTTATCTACATGTACGTGTTCACTTGTTTTCTTCACAATTTGGTATGTAGATTTTTTGTTTTATCTTTGCCGCAAATTCTTCTTTGTTGTTTTATTTTCAATGAACATTTAAGAACGAGACAATCTAAATGTTGGCGAGAGCGATTTCTTACGCATTAAATATTTCATTGTTTTATTATGTATATTTGTGTCTATTGAAAGTTTTTTTAATAAGAAATTTTTTAATATGTTTAAATTACATCTGTTTGTAGGAAGCACAACTAATATTTTGTTTGTGACAAATGAATTATATAGTAAAAAATGTCAGTAATGTGAAATCCGCGTGTTTGACTCTGGAAAAAAGCCAAAGTTAGGGGTATAAAATGATTTGCTGAAGAAGAAAAATCAACTCAGTTTTTGAAACTGTGACGTATTTGTTCTGATAGAGAAAGACGACCGAAAGCAACTGTAAGTTTAATTATGTTACTTTATTTAATTGTAAATTTCTTTTGGTAAAGTTTTATCTGTTTTTGTATATATTGTAGGGGTCTAAATGGGCGAGTGGTCATAAGCACGCTTACGGATCACAAGACCTTTTAATTCCTACTTTAAAATATAAATCGGACAGATCTTTGATTGAAATTTGTTTTCAATTCAAACGCCGAAAGTAGGTGCTTTTCAGGTTGATCCGGTTTTCTCTGGCATCATAAAAGTTACCCAACTTTTCAATCTTCATTGATTATTTTATATAGATGTTGTAATGTGGCGTATATCAATATCAGGTTTTTCTTTTAATAATTTATCCTTTATGTTTTTTACCACTGTAAAAAGTGGTATGTATAAGGTCATCCAAGAGTATTTATAACTAAACCACTCGATGTATACCCGAGGTACACGAGGGCATGGATCACTGATTTAAACATGAACAGGATAATTTTGTTATCCAGCTGTATTTTAGCCATAACGCTTGAAAACTATTCAAATGCGTGGAATAATGATTGTTATGACAACCTTTTCTAGAATCTGTAGTGTAGTTGAGGTTCGGGGGAATCAGTTAGTTTTATAATCCTATTTTTACTCTAGTGCTTTTAACACGGATCAGTTTTTAGGAAAAGGTATATGGCTATACGCATTTGAAAAGAACGTACATGGCAATTGCCAAAGCGAACAAGAAAATTTAGACATATATAAAGCATACATTTCTCCTAGTCACATTATTTTGGCACCGGTTGAACCAAATGACGCACAACGCCATTAATTCTGAGCTAAAAGCGAGGAAACAGTATCTCTTTGGAGTCCGATGTATTATCAAGTAAGAAACCCCGACCTTCTACTCTCGAGGCGGACCCAGTACCATTAATCTTCCGATGCGATAATAGTAATCGCATTATTCATACGCGAACTGGTACGTTAGTTTTTGATTAATCTTAATACAATTTTAGTTTTAGTCATGAAAACAACTGTAGCTTTCCTTACATTGGCTGTCATGTTAGCATTTACTGATGCTGTGGCGCCTAATGTGCCTGAAGCAGGTTCTTCATCGTGGACAAACAGTTTAATGCAAGAAATATTGGTTAGTAGTTTTTCAAATTTATATATATTTATATATATATATATATTTATATTTATATTATATAAAACTGAAATTACTCAATATCTCGACAATTGTTAAGGTTTCAAATTATCAAGATTTAAATTAAGAAAACCCTTAGTTAAGGAATGATTGTGAAACTTGGGCCTGTACTTAATAATTAAATGAAAGCATTCCTTAGCTGGATTTGGATTTACATAATTTTGGAACTTTAGATTCATTAATTTTCAACTGTTTGGCTTATGGTTTTTTGTCTATCAAACCTTTTGGTCTTAGTGTCACTGATGAGGAATGAATTTCCGAAATGTGCACATCTGGCACATCAAAATTTAACTGGTATTTGTGTTATATATTTACTACCCCTAAGCGGGTACCGCTGCTGGTGGAGTAAAACTCCCCGAGGGTATCCATAACTCAGTCGGCAGTACTTTGTGCTGTTGGAAAATGTACCATTTAGCCAAATTTTCAGACGTCTTAAATTTTGAAATTTATTTAAAACTAAGGTTTGTTACCTCATGCAAAGCATTCCTAACCTGAATTTGGATTTACATAATTTTGGAACTTTAGATTCATTAATTTTCAACTATTTGGCTTATGGTTTTTATTATCAAACCATCGGTCTTAGTTTCACTGATGAGAAATGAATTTCCGAAATGTGCACATCCGGTACATCAAAAATTAACTGGTATTTGTGTTATATATTTACTACCCCTAAGCGGGTACCGCTGCTGGTGGAGTAAAACTCCCCGAGGGTGTCCATAACTCAGTCGACAGTACTTTGTGCTGTCTGAAAATGTACCATTTAGCCAAATTTTCAGCCGTCTTAAATTTTGAAATTGAATGTGCACATCTGGCACATCAAAATTTAACTGGTATTTGTGTTATATATGACTTAATAAGCAGACAGTATTGTCTAATTTGCAATGCTCGGGACATCTAGGTACTTGCATTCGAATGCGTTTAAATAAATTAAAGTGATTTAATAGTGACAAATGAAATAAACATCGTTGAGGAAAATATAAATTGTTTATTTGTAAACAGTTTAGATTAGTTCTTACCAATCAAAATATTTTAGATGTTAAAAAATGGTTTAAAAACTTTATATATTTATATATTGCAATTGTATGTAAATGCAAACAGAATTGCGTTGCAATTTTTTAAAAAACGAACTATCGATAAAAATAATTAAGACAGCCTTCCGCATCTATCTAAAGTCAATAGTTGCGTACAATTTGTAAATAATGACAAAAAAACAAAACAAAACAAAAAAAAAAACAAAAAAAAAAAAAAAAACAAAAAACAAAAAAAAAAAAACAAAAAAAAAAAAAAAAAAACAAAAAAAAAAAAAAACAAAAACAGGAATTTGTTATCAAGTAGCAATCTGGTAAAAACCTTAATTAGAACTACGGTTATAAAGGTTTTATTCTTTTAACAGGAACATTTATTTTCTGCTCCTTCAATTCCGACGTATCGAACCGTTGTTAGCAAAGTCAAGACACCATCTGACACTGAATCGATTCTGCTGAATGACCTAGAGGCATATAACAACGAAATTGAACTTACCTCTGAGCGATTTTCCAGCAAGGACATTAGAAATATCTTTGATCAAGCAAGTGGATTGAAATTTCCAACCGATCTTTTTGACAAAAATGGTTTGTATTAATATAAATGAGTCTCTGTATACTTATTGAACACACTACCGAGTTTACCGAGTTTACGTACAGCAGCATTATTTTCATCTGTTAACGTGATATACATTTAGGTTGGAGTAATCATAGTAACTAAGTGTTAAAGTTATAGGCAACCTTTTTTTTTAGAAAAATACTAAACATAATAACGCAGGATATCGTATTATAAACTTGTTATCTGTTATATATGCGTTTTTGTTTCACAGTAAATACGGCATCGTAGAACTTGTTCCAACTACGGGGACTTTGTACAAGAAAGCAAGCTGCTTACAAATAAAGTGTAGACTCATGGAGTTTTTCGAGCCTAGGTTTAACAAATCCCTTGAAAAAGTTTTTGGCCTTTATCACAAATTTGTTTATAAGAATAAAGTCCTTGTACCAAAAACTATACTGGATATAAGTGACGATCCATACTTCGATGTTTCTTTCAAACTCAAATTTGATTTTGCACGTGACGTAATTGAGATGAGATAGATATGTCAAACTGAATCAGAAATCTTTTATTTTGTTTCAGATTGGAATCATATTTTTCCACCACAATAACGCTGTTCAATTCCTGTCACGCCTTGATGACCATATATGCTGTTTAAAAATTTAGATTGAAGAAAAATAAAAATCTGTACTCTTGATGATGAATCGAAATACACAAACATTTCTGAGTGTTAAATTCAATTTTGAAGATGTTATTTAATAAATTTTCGAAAAGGTCATTACTTTGGTTTAGATTTGTGAACAAACAATAAAAAACAAAGCAATAAACATTTTACTTGTTTTTAAAATGTATTTATCCTATAAGATATGCAAAAGAGGTTTTATTTCGTTACAACCGGGTTTTCTTCGTCAGAAAACTTAAGTTGTTAAGTTTTTTTAGAAAAGCAAAGTGGTTGATAAAATATTCAATTTTTATTTAAAAGAGTGATCAGTGATAGATCACAGCATCATTTTATGTCTGCCTTCAAACAGTTGTGGAGATTGCAATGTTATTATAAAGTATGAGTGTCATACTGATGAGGAATTAATTTCCGAAATGTGCACATCTGGCACATCAAAATTTAACTGGCATTTGTATTAATTTGTATTATATATTTACATTTGCCAATTATTTTATTACATTTTCGCGCTTAACCCCAGTTGAGTTTCATTTTGTAACAATATCTGTATGTAATATTGGTACAGAAAAATGCATTTTTTAATTAAAAAAAAAGTTTCAAAAGCGCCAAACTCTGTATATATCATATCACTTCATACACGAGAAGTAGACAATTTATCGATTAATACTTTATTTATGTCAAACTTATCGAATTGATATTTAATTTTCTTCGTTTCAGAGTGTCAAAACATACAAATAAGCTGACAATAAATTTCAATTCTTTCAATAAGTATTTAACGTCTCAGTCAGTAAATTTCAATTCATTTCAATAAGTATTTAACGTCTCAGTCATTATTTTCTTAAATCGATTCGAATAATTTTGGAATGTTGGATGAAACCAGGATGCTAAAACAAAACACAGACATTTTGCAAGCGAACTGACAACCTTTTTCTTTCTTGGATCTGCCCTAGTTGTACTGTCAAATAGGGGAAATAGACTAAATAATTAGTGTTTTTAAACATTAGATCAGCGAGGCTATGAGGTTTTGCCTCTCTCTCTCTCTCTCTCTCTCTCTCTCTCATCTAGAATAAAGCGGAGAAATAGTCCACAATAAGTCTTATCTAAGAAGATATCCTTTGGGTACATCCGTCATATTACAAGTTACAGGTTGTTGTTTTATCCGAATTTCTCCGGGGTCTTTCAGAAGTCCTAAAAACGATGAGGAAGCGACTTTTCTATAATCAATCCCTATCAGTTAACAAAACTTTAACCTGATCGGATAAGAGACGAAGAAGGAGATGTGCGCGAATAATTCATTAATTTTAAACCTTTTGGCAATGCCACTGATAAATATGTTAACCATATATGCTTTAAAACAAATGATTCAAAAACACCAAGGTTTGCACATGTACAGTATATTATATATAATAGAAAATTAAAGGATTCGGTCATTATGCATTAAGCTTTTTTTTATCGACTGATTATCCATTTTGTACTAATTGTACTAAATATCATAACATAATGTAAATACAAGAATGCTTCCAATTAAGACATAAATACGCATTTATATTACAGTATACTTTATGTCAGCAGAGAATAAATGGCTGAAATATAACGCCTTTTTCCTGTACCTTAATTTAAATTCGAATTTCTTTTACTACAAATAAAGAATGTTCCTATGGCGTGTATTCTCAGACCTAAGTAAAACATGCTCGGTGAGCACAAAATTTGCCATGCATTCTAACAAAGTATTTACGTTGGGAGCTAAAAGTAAAAAATTAGAGATTTATTTTTGCAAATGTTATAGAGCTAAATATATCTTATAAAAGTCTAACGACGAAACTCAAGTAATGTTTACAACGGTATCTTAATTGGTGGCGTTTTAAAGTCAAGGGTTTCTTAAAATCGAGCCAAAAACAAAACGGTGTACCGCCGGTGTTATGGTGGATTGTCTCTAGCGCTGCATGATATCTTTAGTAAAAACTCGTCAAACAATCGCGGTTAGACTGGTCGGAATAGACTTTCGTTGGACCATTTAAAATAGCATGCAAATATAGTTCAGCTTAGACATCTTATTGCTGTCTATTGAGTACGACGATTATACTCAAGGCAAGAATATAATGACAAAGCCTCCGAGGCATTACGCGGTTAACTTTCGCATTATTCCTAAAAAGATAGACTTGTGTTTAGGAAAATTAAGCAGACCGTGCCAGACAGGTATGCAACGGTCATTAAGTTGTCTCTCGATACAAGACTGAGTTTCTCTATCAATATATATATATATATATATATATATATATATATATATATATATATATATACTTATATATATATATATATATATATATATATATATATATATATATATATATATATATATATATATACTTATATATATATATATAAGCCTAAACGCATAGGCTTGGGAATGTGCCGTGGTTAAATATAGCTTTCCAGAAAGTTTTTTTTTGTTGCAGGTCGGCTTATTAGAATAACTGATGACATTTACTTGTAATGTTTCACACGTAAAGTAAAACTGCGAAAACTTCCATAAATTCCTGTATTTAAACTAGTTTAAAATGAAAACAACAGTGTAAATAATATAAATATAAATAATCACTTTCTGACGGCTATATACGATTCAGAACCACCAAAGGGGGGTATCATATTCTTAAAGTCCGTTACTAACCAATTTTTTTTATGTATTTGTCCAAGGCAGATCTCGGATACGGTATGATTGGTTTCGATGAAATTTGGTACAACGATCTGCTATCTTTGTAGATGCCCCTAACACCATCAAATAATTTTTTGTCTATCTCAACGGTGGGTTGGTTTTAACTGTGTTATTTAATTCAAAACAATTCTTTGTTCAATACATACAAAAAGAAATAACACTCAGAGAATTTTCTTCTATCCTCCTGCTAGTTAGGGCTTTGTCATAACTTTAACCCCTTAAGCCTCAACTATGCATTTCTACGCATATTTTCCCGACATTTACAAAATGCCATACCATGATTTTCTTGTGCCTTGCATTTCGTTAATATTCGCCAGATATAGACGAATTTAGTATCAAATAAAAAATGTTTTACGTACTCTAATGTTCTTCTACTTTTTTTCTTTTGTCACTCTATACTTATGAAAAAATTAATTATTTTTCAAAAAAAATCATGGCGTCAGAATGAAACAAAAATCACTGCCGAAATTATACAAAATTTAATTTGATATAAATTCAACAGAACACTTTAAAAACCAAAACAAAGTACATTTCTCTAAAAAGACGAAATTCATATTTCAAAAATATCAAAATTGTTGCAGATTATCGAAAATTTGATTTGTGATTTAAGGATAGTTCTATACGACAACCTTTTTTGAACCCGATACCGCTTTCATCCTGAAATGTCATGTGGTTTTACTTATAAACAAATCGTTACTATAAATAAAATTTATTCCAATCATGGTTTTCATTATTCTATTACGATGCGTTATTTTTTCTTAAATAAAGCATTTGAAAAAAAACATTAGATAATAGTTTATTTTTTTATAATTTTTTATTTGATGGACCTAAGATTATACGTGTTAATATGTTTTTTAAACCCACCAGTACTGGTACCCGGAAAAACACGACATACGTTACGAATCAAACTGTTTTACTAAGAAATAACATAAATAAAAATAATATACATCAAAAATCGTAACTAAATATGACAGAAGAAAAATTTTACCGGTTTATTTAGAAAATACAGAAATAAACGTGCTATAAATAAATGCACAGGGATTCGAATATCAACATGACAGAAAAACAATAACACGGAAGTGGAAAGCGTGTCATGAATACAACCGGGTTTGTGAGGTGTTTTATTGATCAGGTATATTATAATATATCTTATACATTGTTTACAAACATTTGTAAGTCTTGATTTACGAGTCTGTCGGCGGGAAACTAACTTTATACCTGTACTATGGCGTCAGTTGATAATTCGGCCTCGGATTCAGATTCCCACAGTGAGAGTGATGGCTCTGATATCGACCAGAATGATGATTACAGTGACTGTTCCTTCAGTTCTGATACTGACAGTGGAGACGATGGTGATAGTCAGTCGTCGATGGAAACGTTGGCAAGTGATATATCAAACATACATGAAGATCAGTTCTGGACAGATGAGCTACATGATAAAGATATTGGTCAATTTGAGGAAACAGTTGGTCCAAATCATCAGCTTGCTCCTAATTCAACTGTACTCAAGTTTTTCTTTTTGATGTTTTCTGAGTCGTTTTTCCTACACATCGCCAATCAAACAAATTTGTATGCAAGACAGCACATGACTCAACATGCTGATAATACCTGGTATGAGACCGCTTCTTTTGAAATAATGGCATTTTAGGCCTACACTTAATGATGGGAATAGTTCAGCTGCCAAGATTAAGAATGAACTGGTCAAATAATAAATATTTTGAAAACCTGCTCTAGTACCAAATAATTCTCTCTCTCTCTCTCTCTCTCTCTCTCTCTCTCTCTCTCTCTCTCTCTCTCTCTCACACACACACACACACACACACACACACACACACTTATGATAAATGACATATATATATATATATATATATATATATATATATATATATATATATATATATGACTTTTTTATGTCAGGATGACATATACAATTCTATTATAATTATATTATAATATATTCTATTATGTAAAAAGGCCACCTGCTGACTGCTGATAACATATATGCTTCTATTATGTACAAAGGCACCTGCTGATGAAATATTCACTTCTATAATATTAAAAGGCACCTGCTGATGACATATACACTGCTATTATGTACAAAGGCACCTGCTGATGACATATTCACTTCTATAATATAAAAAGGCACCTGCTGATGACATATCCACTTCTATAATGTAAAAAGGCACCTGCTGATGACATATACACTTCTATAATGTAAAAAGGCACATGCTGATGACATATAACTGCTATTATGTAAAAAAGGCACCTGCTGATGACATTTACACTTCTTTTATGTACAAAGGCACCTGCTGATGACATATTCACTTCTATAATATAAAAAGGCACCTGCTGATGACATATCCACTTCTATAATGTAAAAAGGCACCTGCTGATGACATATACACTTCTATAATGTAAAAAGGCACATGCTGATGACATATAACTGCTATTATGTAAAAAAGGCACCTGCTGATGACATTTACACTTCTTTTATGTAAAAAGGCACCTGCTGATGACATACAATGTATACACTTATATTATTTAAAAAGGCACCTGCTGCATAATTATCATGCTAATTTTTATCTGTATGTGTGGAAACATTTAGTTATTTCAAGCTTTATACTGTGATACACACTTGTGAAAATACTTTAATTTATAATAAAAAACCAAGAAAGGAGGCAGTGCACATTAATGTTTTGTACAATTAGGATATAATGTACTGTTCAATCATAAATTTGTTGATTTATTTTAATGTTTAGGCAATAAAGGATTTCAGGACACTATGCCTATAAAGAGATTTAGTGAACTAATGAGATATTTCCATATCAGTGACAACAGTTCACAAGGACAACCTGAAACACCAAATTATGACAGGTTATAACTGCTTTTGTATTAATTGTGTCCAGGTGTTTGACAGTTATCATTTTTTAATTATATATTTTTCAAGGAACCACACATACACAGCATTTGCAATAAGTACCAAATATTTACAAGGTATCTAGTTAGATTACAATAACTAATATGTTGTAAATACTTAACAAAACAGACAACAAATTAGTTGTTATATATTTGTACATAGAAAGTATGATACATTGCATGCAATTTATACTTAATTAAAAGTAGATTTCTCATTACCACTGGAATTATAATAATAATTTTGTTTTGTTTTGTTTTTTTTCCCTCTAGACTTCATAAAGCTGACAAACTTTCTTACACTAGAATCTGTCTGAATGGGACTCGAACCTAGGTAGTGAGAGAGTCTGTTATCCATTAGCATGTTTACAGACTTGGATTACTTAATCATAGAATAATAATTCACTTTTGAGTCTTTATGTCTTTATCAGTGAAGCATATGTAAGAACTGCTGTTTTTTAATAACAAAGAAACAAACTATACACACTAACTACTTAAAATCCACTATTTTGCCATTGTGTCTGGTGCCTTCTGCAAGTTACAGGATTATTTAATGGTCTTATGTGAGATCAAGTGTTAAATTCGCTTGCCTTTGATGGTTCTTTACATTGCCAAGTTTGTATGTATCATTTGATACAGAACTTGATTATTGATGAAATATAATGCAATAAAGTTTAATTTTCATCAAATTATTCTTTTTCCCCCTTTCTTAGCTAATTTCCAATAGTCAGATGCATGTTTTAGGTAATACATGGGTCCAAGGACAGGATTTTTATGATTTTTTCTTAATTTTTGCATTAAAATTGAAATCTGTTGCCATGGTAACCAATATCTGATCTTGTATGTTGGAAACAAAAAGTTCAAGTTATATGCTTTGATAACATATAGGGATTGGTATATGACGAAATTATCGTTAAAGGCAGAAAAAAAGTGTTGAAAATAACAGTTATTTTCTCATGATTTCAGCTAAAAATTCTGAGGCTTAAGGGGTTAAAACTGTCATGATCCCCGCCCCTAAATTATATAATCTCTGGTTCCTTATGATAAAATGAAAAGAATGATATTAATGAAAGGCACCAAAGGTCCGTTCCCACTGTGGGGAGGGGCTGGCGGTGCTTTGTAACGTTAAAACGGTTGAGATCCCCAACCCTAAATTATGTATTTTGTGGTTCATTATGGAAAGTTGAATAGAGAGATAAAAATAAAAAAGGGCACCTAAGATCACTCCCCACTTTGGGTGGTGCTGGGTGGTGCTATATTCATGTGTAGCTTTGAAATATTTATAATCCCCTCCACGTATATGTATATACGGACATTTGCATATAGAGACTTCAAGGAAAACATTTTCTATAGAGGGTTTGGCTGGGAGGCCAGAGTTCTTTACACCCACCTTCAGCCAAGAAACACTATCCTACGGCATACTTGATTTCATTCCTTAAATTTACAGGATCAAATTCCTATTCAAAGAATTGAAAACAAATTTAATAGCATTACTATATGTCATAAGTATCATTGTTTTCATATCTTTGTCAATTATCCATTAATATGAAGGCTATGTCAACTTTACAGTCATGACATATGTCAATCAAATTTGCTGCTTAAACGGCTCACAGTTTGTGAACAGTTTGCTATCAATCATAATTTAATACTTGTCCGATCCAAATGCACCAGCTTATTGTAAATTCCAAATTGATGAAAAGGGCCTATGTCAGAAGCTAGAACGCATCACTTTGATATATTGAACTTGTAAAATTTACATACATTTCGATTTATAAATTTATACCTGCAGACTCGGACTTCCGCGATAAATTGGTCTCTTTTAATAAAAAACGTTGTTGCAACGGTGGCGTATTAGGAAATGAAATTAATATGACTCGAATTATAATCGTACAATTCGATGTAAACTTTAATTTTTCTTGTCTTCAACCCTCTCTCTTAATCAGCTTTCGATTTAGTAATGGAATAAACCGATCCATCACGATATCAGTCCATCGGCAGGTGTATATTTTAGACAATATATAGATATAGATGGTGGGGAATATTAAAATTAATATTAATATTCAAATTTAAAATTTGATTGTTTGAGTTATATGTTTAAAGTTGATTAACGAAAGACAATAAAATTTGCTATATGTTAAATAAAAAAGACTATCATACTACTCGATTACATGTTTAACTCAAAAGGAATATTTAAAAAAAAAAATATTGATGTTCTGTTAAGGTATTTGTAAAAAAATTCTAAATAAAATTATTGTCTTTATTATTATTATTATCTTTATTATTATTATTATTATTTATTTTTTTTATTATTATTATGTCAATGTAAAAAATAACATAATTCCTTCTCTTAAGTAGGTCTCTATTGATTTTGTCTTTGTTATATATTTCTCAAAAAAAATAATTACATATAAGTTAAAAACAATAAAAGTTACTACATACATACCATTTTTACTATAATTAGAAATAAATATTTTTACTTTATTCTGTTTAACTTCACTTATTACAACATAATATTTGTTTTAAAAATGGTTATTTAACTTTTTTTCAAATACTCAATCTAACATTATCAGGATAAGGGTTGACGAAAAAATCGTTAAAATAGTTTGCTTGAATAAATTCATATTTGAATACAATATAAATCTCCTTTACATTTCAAAGATAATTACACTTTGTACTTTGAGATTTTAATTTTAATCTAAAGTCTGGATAAAAAAAGAAAAAAAAACCAATATAATTCTCTTCAAGCGTAAGTCATGAATGAGTTTTATAATGATTAGAAAAAGGGGTATGAAATGTAAATTATCAATAAAAGACGAAATAGGTTGTTCTGAATCCACAATCATTATCATTAATACATATTAAACCTGATTAAAAGTTTTTCTTAGGATCAATTCTCACTTACGTACATATTGTATGGGTATTAATAAAAGGATTGGGTGTAACTCATTGTTATTGTTATTCTTTTAATGTAAAAAAGTATTATAGAATTTTAATAAGAAGACGCACAACTTAATACATTTTAACTGCATAGAGGAATTAATATCTTTCATTTAAGTAAAAATTTAAAATAATAAAAGGTATACGATGTTTAGACTTTTCAAGGCACTCCGAGATTTCCGTAATCTTGATTCAGCTTTCAACAATATCATTTTTGATTGTAACAGAATCTACCTTGATGTGTACAGCGTAATATCAAAATAATTGTGTATCTCAATGATGTCGTATCGTCTGTAGCTGATACTCGACTCATAAGACCACGGTCTTTACCGTTACCAATAATGACTAAAGAGTCGCCTGTTTGAAATTTTATATCATGTTATCTGGCGAGAATTTTGGAAACAAATCTCTATTTTTATTTATATGAAGGTTAAACCCGGGATCAATTTAACTTTATGATTTATAAATAGGGAGTATTTTAAGATTTGGAAAATAAACCTTTTTTGACAGAAGGTCATGCTATACAGTAAAAACATCATTTATTGATTTTAGTATATATATCATAGCTGTCAACCTGTTAAAATTTAGAATTCGCTTAATCTAATTTCGTTTAGAAATGATTATTATTATCTCCTTTGTTTTACAACAATCGGTTGAATTTAGGAATTATCAATTAACAGCCAGACTTTAGAGCAAAAGACGTTGCCAGGATCATCAACATTTTTTAAAAATATACGATCCATATTTATATATTGTTTTCCTTCTCGATTTATTAGATAATCATTCTCATAGGTAATCTCGGAACTAACGGAAGTATGCGAATTTCAATACGGCTGTTTTTTTTTTTTTTGTTGACTACCTACTAGTATAAAAAATGTCAATGTTTCAAGTGTTGCGTCAATATTTCGGTAGACAATGTGCCATTTTTGTTTGCGAAAAAATAGTTATAAAAAATATATGTCATTTTTGTACAAGTGAAACGTCAAAATTACAAGAATCAAATAAACTTTTGTTTGAAGTTACTACATAGTTAGGCTCGTAAAATAAAGTTATAATCAATTTCTCATTATGGTGCAGTCTATAATTCATTGGTATATGACAGAAACATATTTTTCTTGTTCAATTAAATCATTTGTCCTATTCAGTTGCTCGTTGTCATGACAGCAGTCGTTGTAAATGCTACACATTTAATCACAATAACAGATCGGGATGATACCGGGTTCTTCTTTTTTTTTTTTTCACAAGATCCTTCCAATTTACATGAATTATCTTGAATAATTAGTCCAGGGTGATCTTCGTTCACATCGCGTCTTTTGATAATATTTTTTCGATTGTGATGTTTTAGTAGCCAAAATATAGTGATACGGAGCTTGGTAAGGTTTTTTTTCAAAAATGTTTTGGGCTACTATATTCTTGAACAAAATGCAACGGAAGCTTTAAAAACGTTACAATATTATTATTAATTGTAATACAAAAATTATAAAAACAATGATTCCGAAGTTTAAATCGAATTATGCTTAGCTCAGATATCTCAGATGTCGTGTTTATTTGTGCTTCAAAATTGTGTAAAACTAAATAATGTATTAGTTCTTAGCTCGTCTCAACAATACAAAAATTGCTGAAAAAATTTAATATTCCCATAATTGTGTGAAACAGAATGATGAACCATTTAAAGATATCGTCATAAAAATGAAAAAAAAAATAAATAAAAGATAAAGATTATTTTAAAAAATCCGTCAAAGAAGGTTTAAAATTGTTTTGGTCGAGTTTCCATAAAGAGCCAGTTATATATAAAATCATATTCAAAAACAAACTCCTTGATTAAAAATTTAAGTATTCACTGACAAAAAATAACGTGTATTGTAATCAGTTTGTTGTTATGATGTAATCATATGATAATTTTTTTACGTTTCCTCTTGATTTCCACGCCCCGTTTTATTATCACGCCTTCCAACAATCGAAGCTGGATATAAAAGATAAGTTAACCACAACAAGATCTAATCGTTTTTAAAAGCAACTAGGATGGATCAATTTTGTTCACCAAAGTTAATACTTTTGTTTTTGGTCGTACAATGTACTGGCCTTGTAAGATCATCATTTCTTCAGACTTACACACCGGGCTTTATTTCTGTAACAAAGGTAAAGAACATTGTAAAATGGCATCATGATCGAAAAAATATTATGAAAAGACGCGATGTGAACAAAGATCAGCCTCGACTAATAATTCAAGATAATCCTTGTAAATTGGAAGGATCTTGTGAAAAAAATAAAGAACCCGGTATCATCCCAATCTGTTATTGTGATGAAATGTGTAGCATTTACAATGACTGCTGTCATGACAATAAGCAACTGAATAGGACAAATGATTCAATTGAAAAAGAAAACATTAAGTACATAACATGTGAAACTAAAATACTAAACACTCCATTTAAAAAATTATTTGGACTGTTTATGGTGTCAAAATGTCCACCTGCAGCAGAGTATCTTTATCGGAATATTTCTAAGCTTTGTCAGACCACAGATGCGTTTCCTGTTACATCAGAAGACGGAGTGACATTCAAAAACAAACACTGTGCACTTTGTCATGATGTACAAAATTATTTAATATGGGGAGTGGCAATGTATCTAAATAAGATTTTTGAATCTGGTTGTAGTATTGAGAAGATATCTCACTTAAACTTAACACATTTAGAAAAGATTTATTACATCAGACAGAACTGCGACTCTTGGTTGATTCCACCGAAAACTGCAACGTTTCGATTCTGTGTCAAAGACATGTATAATGTCACCAACGAAAACAATCTGTGTTCAAATTTTCAGAACCCTGTTTCATTTAAATTGACGGTTCCTATTAACAGAAAATATTATAGAAATGTCCATTGTGGGCAATACAAGATTGGGGACTATGTTTCTTGTTTAAATCAGCCATCTTATATCACAGTAGATAGCAAAGGTTTTGCTGACGTTGCTCTAACAGGGTTGTTTTACATTAGACCTAATGGTAGAGGTTCTGGGGAAGATTGCAAAACTAGTACCTTAAAAAAATCTTTGTCGGTAAGTACGAAATTGAATGTTTGATTTTAATGAATACATAATTAATCTTCTCACATGCATATGTATGCAAACAAAAACAAAACAGAAATATCCAAAATTCCCCAATGTATATATCTTAAGTTGTTAAACTTGTTAAAGTCAAAATAGTCACCGATTTTAAAAATTCCTATGTATACGTTTTCCTATATTTAGGTTAAACACCTATTTAAAATTATTATTTAGGAAATAATAAAGTGCATTGATAATGTAGAGATTTACACATCGATCATATAGACAATATCAAATAAAATATATACAAATGTATAGGAATGCTTAGTTAATAAAGATATTTTTCTATAATTGACATTGAAACGTTTTTAAAAAAATTACATTGTTTTGGGGCCACTTCATGCTAGTATGACACCGACTGTTCCGGGTACAAATTTAGCAATTTGAACCCGGAATACCCGGTATGATACTAGCTTACATCTTATCTGCTATTTGGTCTTTAAACTTTTAATACATTTCATTTCTGTTAATTTACTACCTCCGTTGGTTTTAGTGTTTCGTTAAACCCGTCTATCACATCTACATAAAGGATGACGTCATTAATAAGTGAGATGACAGGTGACCCCGCCTACTTCCATTGATGAAAAAAAAACTTAAACGTTTAATGGTTTTTTTAATGACACAATTAAACGATTAAACTTTGAAAATATTGAAGAGTTTCATTTGCATATTCAAATAAAAAGTACAGTTTGAAAAACAAGAATTGGAAAATACACCAAAAGTGTGGTAACTAACTTGTCGTGTAAGGGTATGTGACCGTTTTTGGTGATTTGGTTTGACCCAGTTAGAGCAGTTACTTCAGCTCTGCCCGACGCAGCAGATGCACATTCACATAATTTGCCGGTCGGGTCAGCAGTCATAGCAAGTACATTACTAATTGCTTGTTTTTGGGAACTGGATAAATCCCTGGCATAGCTTCTAACTGATGCCTCATTCTTGTGACCACTATAAATTTTCGGTTTATTTTGTAAACAAACGCCATGTGTTTTGCGGTTTGTGGAAGTTGTTTAATAACCCTTGAACCTTGTTTTCATACGCAGTACTGTTGTATCAGTTCAAAAAGATCAAACATACGTTTTCATAGCGTATGAAGCAAATTTTCGATAATGTTGAGGAAAAGCTTTCATAGGCGGAAAGTGGGTGCTATTGTAAATATATCAGAATAAATTTTCTGAACATCAAGATGAATATAAAAATTGTAATTTTAAATAGTAAACTTGTTATAATGAATATGAGTTTTAAACAAACAGCATGAACTTACACGGTAAAAATACTACTACAAAATTTTATAAATAAAACTTATAGTGTAAAGTGCTGTAGTTTGGTGAATATCAATTTAAAGGTTAATATTATAATTCATAATCTAAAATAAGAACGTTATTAAGTGCTCAGATGACATTTAGTCAGGTTTAGATACGGTAAAAAGCTAATGTCAACTACTTTTCAAAACCTTTTTTAAATACACAAACATAATTGTGAAATATGAAAAATTCAATCACTCATCAATGAAATTTAATGATTATTTTATCTTTTATTTCACAGTCAAAATTTGATTATTTTCGATATGAAAATGAAACAATAATTCTAACAAGTCTCATCATACTATCTTCCGATAAAAAAGATAACAAAATATTCTCAAAAGTGGAGTGTCCTTGCTCACATAAAAACGTCACAAAAACATAGTCAACGAATTGTATTAATATTTCATGTAATGTTAATACATAATATCTATAAAACTGTGTGTGTGTGTGTGTATGTGTGTTTGTATGTGTGTATGTGTGTCAATAGTAAATAAATTTTGAATACATGAATTAAAGTAATTAAATTCTGTAAACAAAAACATGGACTTACGTTTGTTAAAAAAGTAACATCATAGAAATTCAATGAAAAAGTATCTTCTTATTTCAGTTTTTTGAACTGTTTTCAAGTGAAGAAAATGGGTTTTGTTTAAGAATTTTTATTCCATTTGCATTTTCATGGCTGTAAGAAATTATAGAATACAAATACCAGTTAAATTTTGATGTGCCAGATGTGCACATTTCGGAAATTCATTCCTCATCAGTGACACTAAGACCGAAAAGTTTGATATATAAAAACTATAAGCCAAACAGTTGAAAATAATGAATCTAAAGTTCCAAAATTATATACATCCAAATCCAGCTAAGGAATGCTTTGCATGAGGGAACAAACCTTAGTTTTTAATAAATTTCAAATTTTAGACGACTGAAAATTTTAATCAATTGTACATTTTCTGACAGCACAAAGTACTGCCTACTGAGTTATGGATACCCTCGGGGAGTTTTATTCCACCGGCAGCGGTACCCGCTCAGGGGTAATAAATATATAATACAACTACGAGTTAAATTTTGATGTGCCAGATGTGCACATTTCGGAAATTCATTCCTCATCAGTGACACTAAGACCGAAAAGTTTGATATATAAAAACTATAAGCCAAACAGTAGAAAATAATGAATCTATAGTTCCAAAATTATATACATCCAAATCCAGCTAAGGAATGCTTTGCATGAGGGAACAAACCTTAGTTTTTAATAAATTTCAAATTTTAGACGACTGGAAATTTTAATCAATTGTACACTTTCTGACAGCACAAAGTACTGCCTACTGAGTTATGGATACCCTCGGGGAGTTTTATTCCACCAGCCGCGGTACCCGCTCAGGGGTAGTAAATATATAATACAAATACCAGTTAAATTTTGATGTGCCAGATGTGCACATTTCGGAAATTCGTTCCTCATCAGTGACAATAAGACCGAAAAGTTTGATACATAAAAACTATAAGCCAAACAGTTGAAAATAATGAATCTGAAGTTTCAAAATCATATACATCCAAATCCAGCTAAGGAATGCTTTGCATGAGGGAAAAAACCTTAGTGTAAGAACCCATTTTACCTTATTGAAAATGTTATTAAAATATCCTTGCGTAAGGCAGCAAAATGTACATCGCAGTAGCTAATATCCACCATATTTGTTTACCGCTTCAGAGAGAGGTTGTCGTTGTAGTGTAATAATTAGAAACGTATCAGACCAATTTCACCGTTTTTAATAAATTTTATATTCTTGGTGGATTAACTCTCTCCGCTCACATTGGAATTTTCTATTTTCAATCCATAATAAAAAAATAGTCGTTCTGGAAGTTGCTGTTTGCCATCAGTGCCATTGTCTGAATGGTGCAGAAGCTGTATACTTCAAATATGCCCGATATTTTCGAGACAAAAAAATCAACCAGATAACATTTATTAATTCGATATACATTATGTGATCATGAAATAAAATATCGTAGACTTTCTATTTATTACACACAGAAGGGATAGATATCAAAGCATTTTATCAAAATTAGTGTTACTCTAATTTTGTTTGTGTTGTGTGGATCTATTTTGTTTTGTGGAAAATTGAAAAAAATGAATGGGTTATTCGTCGTGATTAAGAAAGAAAATAGCTTAACATAAAAGCTTATAAATCTGAAATATGTTAAAAAAATAAAAGCGTAACTGTTATCCATTTACTTCTGTTATTTTATATACGTGGAGGGGGTACCTGTCGTGATAACTTTCCAAATTGGTTAGTGACAGATGAATAAAACGTGAGTAGGTATATTTTACATAACAAAGATTTATAAGTATGGGGAAGACTAGAAAATGTTAATTTGATATATAATAAAACACCAGGGTTTCACAAAAGAAAAAAAAAATAAAATAAAATAAAAAGAAAAAGAAAAAAAAAAAAGGATTAAAAAATTATTGCATTTAGCAATAAGTTTCCCTAATCATAAAACATCTTTGTATATATTAAAATATTTCAAAAAATACTATATTTTTATAAAAACTTGCATGTTTTTCCTGAGGCTATATGTTGTTTTTAATTATAAAGCTTTAATGCATATTTCATATTCTAAAATTTAAAATAAAAACTTTGATTCCTTGTCCTTATTCAGATTTCTTTGGTTGCAAAGTTTTTTCATTCACATTGACAAAGAATGTCATTTTTAAACAGTTCAATTGTAAAATGTTTGCTAAATTTGAGTTTTAGCATTTAATATCAAAATATACTTTATTGAATTGAATTGTATGTTTTCAAAGAAGGCTCTATTTTGGAAATAAGACTATACGGCTGTGGTAGAAAGCGTAATTAATACACTACAAAACCTTAATCTGACCCCTATTGGTTTAGGGAAATTGTCCGTGTAAAAATAATTAGTCTTCTATATCTTGTAAATATTTGATAACAAGAGGCCCATGGGCTTTAACGCTCACCTGAAGATATGTCCAATATTGTTGGCAAAGTGCAATAGACAATATATTGAGTACAGAAACTTGAAAAGATTTCTCATGTTAAGGACTCCCACAAAATTTAATCAGAAATATATCCATTCACATTTCGTTTATAAGAAGCTTATATAATATGCATGAAGTAACTGTTGTGCATTTAATAATTTCCAAATCATTTATCAACTTCAGTATACTGATACAGCTATGTCCTTGACCTTTGAACATATATGACCTTGAACCATATATGATTGTCAAATCAATACCTACAATATTCTAATATACATGACTATGCATGAAATTAATAGCTTTCAAGATTATTAGCAATTTAAGTCTTCTTTTGCAGTTTTGACCTTGACCTTTCAACATATGATCTTGAACCATATATCAAAATGATCGTCATGTCAATACCTACAGTATTCTAATATACATGCCTATACAAAAAGTTAATAGTTTTCAAGATAATGAGCAATTTATGTCTTCTTTTTGCAGCTGTGACCTTGACCTTTCAACATATGACCTTGAACTATAAATCAAGGTCATCGTTGTTGCAATACCTACAATATTCTAATATACATGCCTATACAAAAAGTTAATAGTTTTCAAGATTATTAGAAATTTAAGTATTCTTTTGCAGCTGTGATCTTGACCTTTCAACATATAAGCTTGATCCATATATAAAAATGGTCGTCTTGTCAACACCTACAGTATTCTAATATACATGCCTATACAAAAAGTTAATAGTTTTCAAGATATAGTTACAAATATATAATTTTTAGCAATTTCCCCACTCAGTGCCTTACAATTTCCCCATTTTGAGCCCCATGGCTACCTATTGTGCAAATCTGAAAATATATTACCTAAGGATGTTATAAGTGAAATAACTAAGGTATATCTCTTGTAGATTCAGAGGAGAAGATTTTTAAAGTTTTTCACTATTTCCCCATATGGGGCCCCAAGGGGACATAAAACCTTCATTTGTGCCAATCTGAAAGGACTTCACCCAGGCATGATGGTTACCAAGTTTCATTAAATTTGGCCCAGTGGTTTTGAGGAGAAGATTAAAATGTAAAAAGTTTACGCACGACGGACGACGCACGACGGACGAAGATGGATAGCAAAAGCTCATCTGAGCTTTCAGCTCAGGTGAGCTAAAAAGTAAATCGGCATAACGAATAAATATCTTTTGTAGAATGAATGTGGCGACTGTGGCGACCAACCACAAGAATTTTGTGTTGAAGAACATGTAAAGAAATACAATTACAAGATGAAACAGTATTTCCTTACCAATGGCGACATTGATTCATCGACTTTTACCAGAGTTTTTGCCATTGTTTATATGTCATTGCCTGTAGATAAGTATGAATTATTTTTAGACAATTTATTTATTTACCAAAACTATTGGTGTTCCAACTACACCCAAGAACAATGTTGTGCATATGAAGGTTTCTTTTCTCTTACTTTCAACAAAGCAATGACATATAAACAAATTTCTTCTTTCATAACTGATGCTTCAAATATGAAATGGTCAGTCAGTGAAAAACACATTGAAAAAGACTATCAAATAACCAAAGTTGAAAATGTTTCATTACATTGTCCAAAAGCACAATCTATTATATACAACGATGTCTTCCCAATTAATCAAGCGGATTTGAAGAAAAGCATTGAAATACTTCAAAGATTCAGAGCATCATCAGACGATGTACCAGTATCTGTAAATGGAACAATTAGTGTCATAGACAGCATCATTTCTGATTTTATTGTTGTAAACTGGGTAGCAACGTATAAGGAAAAAAATAACACAAGCTTTAGCAATAACACTTTTACGCGTAAATCATTGAATACAACATGGGGTTCAAAATCAATCTTGACTTATCTGACCTTAGGGTTATCGTGTTTATCACTTTTTATTACAATGTCAGTTTATTGTTATTTAGGACTATTTCAGTCAAATGCTGGAAAAATATCAGGACACATGATGATTTCACTTTTCAGCGCCCAACTTGTTTTTATAACAGTTGTAGGTGCTAACTATATATACGAGATATGCCTGGCTATCGCTGTACTTTCTCACTATCTATGGCTTTGTACTTTTTCTTGGATGTCAGTCTTTTGCGTTCAAGTTTTACAGAAAATTGGGAGGATGAGATATTCTTCCGGGTCACTCGTTTTTAAGAACCAACTGTCTTCTCAATATATATGTTTTGGTTACATTCTTCCTGCTTGTTTTGTTTTACCGTGTGCATTACTTGATATTTTGACAGATATCCCAATAGACTACACTGGTGAGATATGTTTTATTTCGGGATATCCGGCAAATCTGATTGCGTTCACGGTCCCCGTGTTAATTTCAATTCTAACTAATATAATTGCTCTTATTACAACTTCTGTCTTGGTATCAAGATACAACGCTTCTATAAATTCTCTTAACACTGTAACCATTACCCGTTCTTTTATTCCTCTTTACTTCCGATCTTGTATATTGTGCGCATTTCCTTGGATTTTCGGGATCCTGGCTAACATGTTTTATTCTGAGATTCTTGAGTATGTTTATGTCATACTTGCCGGTTCACACGGTATATTTGTAAGCATATCATTTATTTCTACAAAAACCGTCACAAACAAAATGAAACAATTTTTCAGAAAGAATAATCATCCATGAAAACACTTAATTAATCAGAAGTTCACGTGTGTAACATATTTTGCCAGTCTCTATTGGTACATATCATTTGAATTACCTTTAATTTTAACTTAAAACATACCAGTCCATTACCAAATCAGAATCCTAAAATCATTACACATTTCCTGTATAACATAATATATAATGTTAAAAAGAAGCTGCGTGTTCCTGATGTAAAAATAACACAAACATTCCAGTCCTTGTACAAATCGCAATTCCCCCAAAATAAAAAACAAAACATAACAAAACATATCAAAGTAAAAAAAAAAACTGGCCAATTCAGTTATACTTGAATCCTTCCATCAAAGAAGTGAGGCGAGTACTACGGAAGGGTAAGCACATCCTGTCTAGCTAGCTACACCCGTAAACTTGTAATGAAATATAAAGAACGGTGATAATTGAACTGGTATAACAATGGTTATGTGTATATTTTGTACAGATAAGATATGTCTTTAAGTGTGTATACATAGCTATTTTATGTAGTTTAGTAGTTTTAGTAATTGTAGTAGTAATTGTATTTATAACAGAAAAAAATGTAATGTGACGTGATGATAATAAATTATGTATTTTAGTAGCAATGTGAATTGCATTGATATTGTAAAGTAATGTGTATTATAGTTATAAATATCAACGTGAATTGTATTTAAATTGTAATGTGATATGCATTGAATTGATAAAAAATGTATTAGGAAGTTTACTGAAAAAATTCGCAGTTACATCCGCGATGTACATGTAACGTAACAAACAGTGTTATGATCACACAGGTATATTGAAGAGTTTATTATTTATGACAAAAGGAACGGGAGTTTTGCGTTACAGTTGTTAGGAGTATTGCAGAGGTAATGTAGACAATTGAATGTAATTTGCAATAAAAGAAAAAGCCATGTAATGAGAGTGAAATGATTTTACGGAAGTGTACAGTGGTAAAGTAAATTGTATTGCAGTGGTAACGTGAGATGTATAACAGTGGATAACTGTCGTAAAGTTAGATGTAGTAATACAATAGTAACATGAGGTTTAATCAAGTGGTAATGTGAGATGTAATACAGTAACGTGATGTATCAAAGAGTGGTAACGTATGATGAAATACAGTGGAAACGTGAGATGCAATACAGTCGTAACTTAAGACGTAATACAGTGGTACCGTGTAATGTATAACAGTTGTAACGTGAGATGTAATAAAGTTGTAACTTAAAATATAATACGGTGGTTACGTGAGATGTAATACGGTGGCAACGTGAGGTGTAATAAAGTGCTAGTGTGAGATGCAATACAGGGGTAGTGTGAGATGTTATACAGTGGAAATGTGAGATGTTAACAGTGGTAACGTGAGATGTATAGCAGTGGCAACGGTGCGTGTAAAAAAGTGGTAATTTGATTTTTAATACAGTAAAAAAGCGAGATGTAATAAAGTGGAAATGTGAGATGTAATACAGTGGTTATGTAAGATACGATTCAGTGGTTACGTGAGATGTAATACAGTGGTAACGTAAGATGTAATACAGTGGTAACGCGAGATGTAAAACAGAGGTAACGTGAGATGTAATACAGTGGAAACGCAAGATGTTATACAGAGGTAATGTGAGATGTAAAAAAATGGTAACGTGAGATGTAATACAGTGGTGACGTAAGATATAATACGGAGGTAACGTGAGATGTAATACAGTGGTTACGTAGGATGTAATGAAGTGGTAACGTGAGATGTAATACAGTGGTGGCGTAAGATGTAGTACAGTGGTAACGCGAGATGTAAAACAGAGGTAACGTGAGATGTAATACAGTGGTAACATGAGATGTAATAGAGTGGTTACATGAGATGTAATACAGTGTTAACGTGATGTATATTACTGTGGTATCGTAAGATGTATCACAGTGGTAACGTGAGATGTAATACAGTGGTAAAGCGGGATGTAATACAGTGGTAACGCGGGATGTAATATAGTGGTAACGCAGGATGTAATACAGTAGTAACGTGTGATGTATAACAGTGGTAACGTGAGATGTCATGCAGTTGGGTAACTTGAGATGTAATATAATGGTAACATGAGATGTAATACAGTGTTAACGTGATGTATATAACTGTGGTTACGTAAGATGTAATAAAGTGGTAACGAGAAATGTAATACAGTGTTAACGTGAAAATATTACAGTGGTAACGTAAAGTGTAATACAGTGTTAACGTGAGATATATTACAGTGGTAACGTAGGATGTAATACAGTGGCAACGTGCGATGTATTACAGTGGTAACGTGAGATATATGTTACAGTGGTAACAAAAGATGTAAAACAGTGGTAAGGTAAGATGTAATCATTTGTAACGTGAGACGTAATACATTTGTAACGTGAGACGTAATACAGTTGTAACGTGAGACGTCATACAGTCAGAACGTGAGAAGTAATACAGAGGTAACGTAAGATGTAATACAGTGGTAACTTAAAGTGTAATACAGTGGTAACGTGAGATGTAATACAGTGGTTACGTTAGATGTATTACAGTGGTAACGTAAGATGTAATGCAGTGGTAACGTGAGATGTAATACAGAGTTGACGTGAGATGTAATACAATGGTTACATGAGATATAATACAGTGTTTACGTGATGTATAATACTGTGGTTACGTTAGAAGTAATAAAGTGGTAACGAGAAATGTAATACAGTGTTAACGTGAAGAATATTACAGTGGTAACGTAAAGTGTTATTCATTGGTAACGTGATGTATATAACTGTGGTTAGGTAAGATGTATCACAGTGGTAACGTGAAATGTAATACAGTGGTAACTTAAAGTGTAATACAGTGGTGACGTGAGATGTAATACAGTTTTAACGTGAGACGTAATACAGTTGTAACGTGAGACGTAATACAGTTGTAACGTGAGACGTAATACAGTCGGAACGTGAGAAGTAATACAGTGGTAACGTAGGATGTAATACAGTGGCAACGTGTGATGTATTACAGTGGTAATGTGAGATATATGTCACAGTGGAAACAAAAGATGTAATACAGTGGTAACGTGAGCTGTTATACAGTTGTAACGTGAGACGTAATACAGTTGTAACGTGAGACGTAATACAGTCGGAACGTGAGATGTAATACAGTGGTAACTTAAAGTGTATTACAGTGGTAAGGTGAGATGTAATACAGTGGTAACGTAAGATGTAATGCAGTGGTAACGTAAGATGTAATACAGTGGTTACGTGAGACCTAATACAGTGGTAACGCAAGATGTAATACAGTTGTAACGTAAGATGTAATACAGTCAGAACGTGAGATGTAATACAGTGGTAACGCGAGATTTATTACAATGGTAACGTAAAATATAATACGGTGGTAACGTGAGATGTTATACAGTGGTAACGCGAGATGTAACAGAGCGATAATGTGAGATGTAATAAAGTGGTAACGTGATTTGTAATTCAGTGGTAACTTAAAGTGCAATACAGTGGTAACGTGAGATGCATTACAGTGGTATCACAAGTTGTTATACAGTAGAAACAAATCGAGGTGAATATATCTTTCTTTTTTGTTAGGAAATGTTTGTAATAGCCTCGTCGAATGTCTAAAGCTGTATAATGTATGGAAGTAATATTGTAATATTTGAACAGTAATGCTGTTAAAATATGAGATATATCCTCTAAAATTATAATATGTATTTAAATAGATTACTATGTATAATAGTGATATTGTGGTTTGTATAAAATGTTATTGTTATGTTCATGATATTTATATTATTGATTGTGAACTTATTATTTTTTTTATTGTATATGTTCATTAAAGATCATTGCTATGAAAACAACTGTATATTAAGGTTGTTTGTTTTATGGTTCTATTGAAGCACACTCACAAACACACACAGACAGATATATTTTGACATAATCATATATATATATATATATATATATATATATAAATCCAAAGTCTTTGAATCTTGTATACAGATGAAATATAACAATAAGTAAAATAATAACAGGAAAAGTTCAAAATTACATTTTCGCAAGTACTTTCATGCGTATGTTTCGCAATCTTCAGGCGAATAATTTATTGATTATTATACCATAGTAACGTTACTATGACGTCACAATGTTACAAGGGGAGATAATAATACAACGGGAGGTTATTTTGAAAAGCTCTGGAATTATCCATTTAATTTCGGTTTAAAAACCTCGATAAAATGTTGCTCTCTGGTTAACCTCTTAGTTTGATCTTCATCTAGACATTTGTAGAACGGGAAAATTTTGAAATCTTTGTTACCACAGATATCGATATGTTCACTGAGTGGTATTTTTCTCGTTCTCGGGTCTCTTATTTGCTGCTTGTGAACCCTTACACGTTCACATAGACTATTTCCCGTTTGACCAATGTAACTTTCCTTACTTTTCCTGTTATTATTTTACTTATTGTTATATATATATATATATATATATATATATATATATATATATATATATATATATATATATATATATATATATATATGCAAGTCCATAAAGACATTGGAATATTACTTTATTTCTTTTATTTACAATATTAATTAAAAATAATTTTATGTCCGACTCACATTTTAAAATTCACTGCTAGTGCACCTTCTCAGAAAAATGGGTCGCCCCTGTCATTCAAAAAGAACATTTGACATCCGACCCCGCCCACATGTAACTGCCATTTGACATCTAACCACACCCGCTGATCAATCTAGATATGCATTATTTATTAAATTTCATAAAATAACAAAAAATATGAATTACATTTTCAAGTGGAAATTGAATGAACACTTATTAAAAGATGATTTTGTCCAAAAAATGCATGAATGAATCTCATTGAAAATGCTAAACGTCAATATCGAAAACGTTTTCCCGCAATCCGCGGTTAAAAAAATCTATGACGACACTGTTCGCACGTGGAGCATTTACTTTATGGAGTTGCAAAGTCTAGTCGACGTCAAATACTTTATTGAAACAAAAATTGATGTAATTGTGTGTGTATATATATATATATATATATATATATATATATATATATATATATATATATATAAGGCTATTAGCCATGCTAAAAGACTTGAGGGTTTTTTTTATCTCTTTAGTGATATTCTTTTTGTTGAAACCTTCAAAACTTTATTATATCATTTATATCACATATGACGTCATCTTTTGGACTTGTTTTAAATGGAATATATTGATTAATCGATACATCATAGAATCAGCTAAAATGGTACATTGTAATCTAAGCAGTCTGCTTTTAGTACTTTTGAGTATTTTAATTTTGTTTAAAGTAACGGCAACGATCTTTGTAGAGCAGAATCGATCGACTTAAGAATGAGTCTCAAAAAGCCGAGCGATCTGCCTAGGAAAAATGCCAAGAAACAAGGTTACACCTTTGGGAGACCTCTATATCCCAACATCGACTCGAGGCCAAATACAAATTAATTTTAGCCTAACGTGCCTATATATAAAACGTAATAAAGACATCTAAAAAATGTCACTAGGAAAAAACCTAATATGAAAATGTGTCATTGGTTGTATTCTCACTGTTTTTACCCGTAATTGCGAAGAGCAAAATTCACAATACACGATTTTCGCCTGTGAACTAATGCAGCGCCTACAGTGAAATGATAATAGTTTTGTTTTTTACATGCTTTGTATACCTTAAACTTGTGTAGGAAACGCACGTGTGTTGACCAGTGCCCTGATGATATATCATAACGTTGTGAGATATTTACATGTATTGAAACCAGTTTTAATGTGCTCAGATGAGCAGTGCGAAATTTAATAAGGTTATTTGTTGATAAACTATATACACTGCGTTAAATGAGAAAAAAATATTGCAACAAAATTACTATTAAATATATTAAAACGGACGGCATGTAAAATTTTAACTCAGGACTTTGAGGTTATCATTTCCTACGTTCTACCACACAGCCAGCGTATATGATAGGAAAATCAAATGCTAGCATATATCAAGTATTTATATTGTTTGGGGCGATTAAGGGTAATATGTTTTATTAACCCCCCCCCCATTTCAATGCCAGCGCATTCCTCTTCATCATCAAAAAATTGCCAAACAGAAGATAAAATATAGATGTTTTGGTATTCAAAATATCTTTGATGGAGAGGAATGCGCTCTGTATTAATTGAAAAACACGCTCATTTCTATCAAAATTTTCGTAATTGTTTGGAAGTATATTCTGAAATGTATGTTTAAACACATAATGTAATGTTTTTCAAACTTTAAATATGCAAAACCGTTTCGTTTTGGTACTCTCTTTTGAATGTTTAAAGTGTTAACATTATTGTAACAAATCTAATATTTTGAATTCTGAAGGCGGATGCCTCGGCTTATTGAGAATCATCCTTATGCATCTAGTTTACATATTACGCTTATAAAGCACTAATGAAAAAGTGACGCTAAAACACATTACTTATGTCTAAATGTGTATTCTATATACCAAAATTGAATTAATGGACCTATATATGAACATGTATGATTATTAAAAAAATTATTTGTGCTCTCCGTAAAGTTTTTAAATCTATTCACCGAGGAATCTTTTACATTCAATTTGGTATTAAACGACTTAATTTCAGATGGAAAAGATTTTTAAAAAGTTGTCTAAATTTGTCAGCTTATTTGCATATTACGCTAATAACACACCAATGAAAAAAGTGACGCAAAAATCTCTTACATTTGTTAACTAGCTAGGCACCTATATGCTATATATACCAAATTAAATCGTTCCATATAGAAACATGTAATGGTAACTTGTGTTTTTTTTATATTTATGATAACAACGGCCATATTTAATATCTAACAGATTCAAGGAACATAACTTTTAATTCAAGTCATCTAGGGACCTTCCACTCAACATTTGGTTTTAATTGATTTGGTAGTTACAAAGGGGAAAAAAGTTTAAACACACACACACACACACACACACACACACCACGCCATGACAAAAGCTCAGCTGGTTATTGACAGATGAGCTAAAACGTATCGGTTTGTTTTGAGATGTTTTCTAATCAATCACTGTGGAAACTTTAATGTGCTCAAATAGCTTCTAGCAACCAATAACTAATGTTTATTCCACTACAGCTTAAGCAGTGATATAGCCGATGAAACTAAAAATAAATTTTATATACACTTCTTCAAGAATCGTTAATTCCTTAAATGTAAAGTTTAAGTTTAATATCAACAAGAGTTAAGGCAAAAAGCTGCTATTTTGAAGAAGTTCCCAAGTTCAAGGTTCTTAACTTTGCAAAAAAAAAAAAAATAATAATAATAATAATAAAAAAAATAAATAAATAAAATAAAATACATAAATAAAACAAAAAATTAAAAAATCAGTAAACCCGGAACGCAACTTATATTACTCATGATGGTAGACTCGCAAACCAAATTTGAGTTTAATGTCTGCAGACATTTTAAAGAAAGTCCAGAAAACTAATATTTCAATAAAATTTTTAAGTCAAAGTGAACCGGAACGAAACTCAAACTTGGTCTATAACTCATGATATATGTAGTAGACTTGCATACCAAATTTGACTTCAATATCTACAAGCGTTTAGAAAAATGTCCGGAAAACCAATGGTCCTGCCAATGCTCCAGAGTTTATCGGCGCATTGGAGAACGTTTCATGACGCGTTTGTGGTGGAACGACGTTCGTTCGGTGGGGCAGTGTAATGGTTTTGGGTGGTATCACAGCGAATGACAGAACTCCTCTGGTAGTCATCGATGGGAATTTGACCGGTGTACAGTACCGTGATGAAATCCTACAGACCCATGTCATCCCATTCATTCAAGGACAGCAACGTAACGTCACTTTTCATCATGATAATGCAAGACCACACGTCGCACGGATTTTCTGGCACAGCATAACGTCAATGTGTTACCGTGGCCAGCCGTTTCACCCGACCTTTCTCCAATTGAACACGTATGGGATAAAATGGAACGCCGATTACATCATCTGCCCAATCAACCTGTTACATTGCAAGGTTGGCCCAAGCGTTAGACCAGATATGGAACAACATCCCTCAAGCATTCTTAAGGCATTTAATCAATTCTATGAGGCGTCGCTGTCAGTCCTGGTGGTCACACACGATACTGATCTTGTGAACTGACTTTTACTATTTGCTATGTTTCTAGTCCCCTGCGTATGAAATAACAGTATCTGTAACCTTTTCAATGACTTGAATTTGTAAAGAAATATCTAATAAACAAATACGAAATTATTCATTGCTTTGCATTTTCAAATTATTTTATAATCTCACATTTCAGTCATGCCAGTTACTTTTTTCCGCTTGTATATATAAGGATTGGTTTTCAATTTTTGTAAAGTTATTGAAATATTACCCGACGATGACGGATAACAAATTGTATAAAATCGCGTAGCGTAACGAAGAAATTGAAAACCAATCCTTATAATTACAAACGTTATCTCTTTATTAAAAGGTTCGATATCAGTATCGAAACATCGAACTATTTGTGACTCACTTAGATGGCCGCCAAATGAGGTAACATCTGTTATGTATGACAAAACACAAAGTCGGTCAACAAACAATTTTTGATAAATAATAAAAAGACACTATGATTCAACAAGGTTTGATTTTTATTACGAATTTTAAATGCTGTTACGTCATTTTTAAAAGAAAATGTGTAAATTTGCACTGTTAGTTTTCAAAATACATATACGTGACGTCAAAATGCCATTATTTTGGAACAAGTCTTTTTTGGTACCTAGTCAATTCGGCACTGGCAATAGGTCATTCAAAAACTGATTAGCTGAGACCACAGAAAATCGTGATTAGGAACTAAAAGAAATAATTATAATCATATTTATCTTATGCTGTATTTCTATGTTCCACAAGCCCTGATCGCACACTTCTCACCAAACTTCCTAATACCTTTATCTTTTCAGACGCATATCACCAAAAATAAATATTAAATCAGTACACAAACATGAAATTTTCTGGTGCCGAATTTAATCTTCTTCTTTTTCTTTTTGTCCTTTTTTTTTTTTTTTTTCTTTTCTTTTTTTTTTTAATTTATTTATTTTTTTTTTTTTTTTGGGGGGGGGGGGGGTGTTGCCGAATTTATTCGTAGTCGGTGGAAATGACTTTTAATTGGTGCCGAAATGACTGTTTACAGTGACTTGGTGCCAAAATGACTTAATACCTCGTGTCAGTTACTGTAAAAAAGTTTGCCGAAAACCGACATGCTTGCAAGTAAACAGTTCGGATTTTACACCATATAAGGGCATCATCGGATGGCATATCTATTGCTTTTAGGAAGAGAGAAGCATTTAACAAAAATTGTCGAATTTGTTCCCCGTAAGCAGCTATGCTAGCCAGCAGTAAGTTACAGACGGATTTTGTTTTTCAGCTAATTTAAGGTCATGCATTTAATTTTACTTGTTGCATATTATTATTATTAACTATTTTTTATATATTATTGGAAAATACTGATAATATTTTTTTCAGTTCTTTAATTGTTTAATCATTTCAAGTCTTTTTTCCTAAAATGCCGCGAGTGTTGACCTACTTTGCTGTTTGTGTATCGCCATTGTAAACATAACAGCGGAAAAAACCGAAAGTGGTTCGGCAAAAGTGCAAAGTTATACGAAAATAAATTGTCAAAAATGACGTCATACATTATTTATACATCGACCGATTAAAACACAATAAAATTGGACATCAGGCGCAGTTAGTAATTATATATATATATATATATATATATATATATATATATATATATATATTTATATATATATATATATTGCCCCAATATTGATTTCTATTAAAATAAACAGTTTAATCAGACCAAATATTGCTAATTTTTGGACTTTTTGAAGAGAAAGTGCATTTATCACTAAATGATGTATTAAGAAGCCACAATAAACAACAAAATCAATCAAATTCGGCTTCTAAAATGTTGAAAGTTAAGAGAGATATGCGAAGATTATTGATTTTTTTTTATCAGTTTCAAAGCAGAAAACATGTACATAAAAGTACTGTATCTAATTATTGAATTCACGTTAAAAATGTATGCTAAACATAAGAATTCTGCGGAATGGTTTGTTTCACCTATAGACACATGTCAAAAGAGTGTGCTGGAGATGCGGGAGCTAAAAAGCCAACTAAGGTACTTTCCTGCCTTGCATGGCCATTGCAGCTCCAATACCAATGTATAAGGAAAATTAAAGCTAACTTGTTGTTTCGATAAAAAAGCAGCAATTATGTCTCTTCTTTTTTTCTTAGAGGTAAAGACAAAATTGTTGTTATGCATTGAATGTTAGCAATTGAAAAAAAAAATTAAAAAATCATTTGGAATCAACAACAAACATAAATATTTTATGTTAAGATCCTTTGTTTGACAGTAAATATGCGAAAATGAAAATGTATCCAGGATTACTTTCTGAAGTTTAGGAACATAAATGTAAAATAATACACATTTCAAACTTGACTTCAACAGACCTTGACACATATTTCCTGCATATTCAATAGTATATGCAAATACAAAATGCTATATAAACTAGAGCAGTCAGAAGTAACAGATAGAAACCTGCATATTTAGCTTGAACTTCATCCAATTACTCTAAAACTTAACACTGGATGCAGATGCACTTTGTACAGGTGGGCTAAAGATGTTTTACTCTTTATCTTTTCCATTACCTTTAGCTATGGCCTTATAAGGTGGTCTAAGCACTCTTCACATCATTTTCTACAACTTTCCCCCACACTTTATGCTTATGAAATTAATTATATTGACATTTTAGTCATTGAACTTGACTCTATGTATTTCCACATATTACTCCCAACAACAAAACTATAAACATACAAAAAGTCTACTGTGTTTTAGAAATCTGATCTAGCTCTGGGGAAATGAAAGTGAATGTGCTCAAATATCCTATGTGCCCACATGTTATATAATAAAATTAAGTAAAAATATTATAAATAAAACTAACTGCGTCCAAGTTTTTTAATTTCAGTAAAATTCAACCGACCCCACCCCCCAACGCTCGAACAATAAATAACAATTATAATAATAATAAATAGATCTGTAACTCATCAAAGCAGACTTACAGTCTAAAAATCACCTTCATATCTGCAAGCGTATTAAATAAAAAATAAAATAAAATAAAATAAAATAAAACACGAAAAACTACGAAAGCCGAATCGTGCCAGTTTAAAAAAATAAAAAATATAAAATTTCACGTAATTACGAGAAAAATTCATGTTATTACGAGAAAGTTTCATGTAATTACAAGAAAAATTCATGTGATTATGAGAAAGTTTCATGTAATTACGAGAAAAATTCACTTTATTACGAGAAAAATTCATGTTATTACGAGAAAGTTTTATGTAATTACGAGAAAAATTCACGTTATTACGAGTAAGTTTCATGTAATTACGGGAAAAATTCACGTTATTACAATTCAAATTCACGTAATTACGAAAAAAATTCACGTTATTACAAGAAAATTCATGTTATTACGAGAAAAATTCACGTTATTACGAGAAAAATTCCATGTTATGACGAGAAAAATTCACGTTATTACGAGAAAGTTTTATGTAATTACGAGAAAAATTCAAGTAATTCCGAGAAAAATTCATGTTATTACGAGAAATTTTAATGCTTTGAAAGGTGTTTATTTTGTCTCGGTTCAATGCACACACTTACAATCTCAGTACTAGTAGTAGGGCAGACGACTATTGGAAGTTTTAGAAAACCTTGTAGATGGTTTATTATATTACCATACATTTTGTTTTTGTTGTTGATTTATTGTTTGCTTGCTTGCATTTTATACTTTCAATTATTTACTCAGTATACCCTTTCGTCTGTCTTTATGCAATTTTATTTTTTTTTCTATGAACTTTTTAAACTTCACGGGGGAAAACGTGGTACCCAGGTTTATAGTACTAAATACGAGTTCGCATTTTACAACCGTTAGTATAAAAGTTCTATTCTTGTGTTCAGATGCTGCTTTACTCTCATATACATTTTAAAAATCAATGAAAATTGAATTAACGTTTTCAAAAGGGACGGGGAGGTCGGGTTCGAACCCACCACCGGGTCTGATCGAGACTAAAAAATAGGTGGCGACCATTTTTCTTAAAGCACCCGGCATGTAGAAATTAAAGAAACACGGGTCTTTAAGGATAAGACGTTAATATTCTTTACTGGGACTAAAACCCTTTGAATCAAATCAATCCAGAGAAATTCATACGCATTTTATTTCATTTTCAAAATTTGTTACATTCGTTCCTTCGACGGAAATTCGTAGATGCATTATAATTATACACTCTTTTCTCCAAACGCCTGTTGGTTCGGCGTTTGCTGTGTTTGAGGCGTTTATCTTTAAACCCCAGCTCTGGCATTGCTGTAAGTTCTAAGTCATTTGACCACACGTGGTTGGCCATTTTGGTCCAGTTGATGTCAATAATAGACAACCGAGTTTGTATGTAATGTGAATCTTAGTGTAATCAAATGTGCTAGCATTAAAAAAGTCGCCACCAGTGAGCTCTAGTACAAAGTGGATCAAACACATTATTCACATCACGCAATATATGGACTTATGTAAATCGCTTACTCCTAGATATTAATTTGAACTCTTCGCAAATGGCTGCAATACTACTGACGCGACGTAAAACTCTAGCAAACAATCAAATTCACCTGCTCATCCATCCATTCTTAACAAACTGTTTTTATGAGACTTGTCTTCTGTAATTGTGTCTCTCTCTCTGCTCGTTTTGAGTTTTGGGTGTCATTTGACGTGAAATCTTTTATATTTGTAACGATAACTTGTTCTATTGTATGTAGAACATGTAGATCATGTGGTTTTTGTTGGGTAACCTAAAATGAAGCCAATGGGCCTTAACGCTCACCTGAGAATGTGTTCCATATTTCGAATACTAAGTACTACACTTAATTTTTTATCGTCAGCACATTTCTTAAAGCTGCATTAAGTTTTCCAAAGAAAAAAATAAAACGGTGCTAATCTAATAAATGATGTTCCTAATGAACAATGTTACATTTGGTTCAACGATAAAAGCTCGAATAAATACAGAAATTACAGTATTTACCCAGCGAGATGCAGCATTTGGGATCTTATATTTAAACATGGTTACGTCATCAAAACCCGGGTCATTTAAACACAACTTTCAAAATGTTGAAATACGATAAATTAAACACAGAACTTCGTTGAATTTGTCATTTGTGACTTAGTAAGGGAAAAATAACACCATTTCAAATACATCTGGATATTAATGAAGGACAATTAATGCAATCTGTCATGTTTCTCTTTCGATTCTAGGCTTTTCCGTACATCCGTGCGCATGCTCCAAGCTCATAATTACCATCGTAGAACACTGACCAACCGGTCAGAGGATCCCGTTTATTTACAGCTAAAAGAAATGAAATTTAGAAAATGAATCTCACGGATCGTGGTTAGAAGATATCTACTTTAAAAAAATATATTTGTAGAAAATAAAAAAAAAATTCAGAAATTTGGTAAACTTAATGCAGCTTTAAGCCCTTTTTGTCTTTAGATCCATGCAGGAAAACTTCTAAAACGATGAAAATTAAAAAATCTCCATTATATATCATCAAATAATTTTTATGGTAGTATCAAAAGCACAAAGGTAAATAAATCTATTAAGATTCTGAATTTAAAAAAAACAAAAATGAGGCTGAAAAAATTGTGATGTGCTCGTTTTATTTAAATCAGTATGATCCTCAAGTCTATTGATTCACACCTGCTATTGACCTAACTTCTCTTCTCAAATTGATGTGCAATAAAACCTGCTATAGAGTCCACCTCTATATAAAGTCCATCTTTCTATAACAACCGGTCTGAAGGATCCACAATGGATTTTACTATAAAATGAATCTTTATATATAGTCCACCTATCTAATGTTAAGAAAGCCCCCCCCCCTTTTTCAGTCCCGAAATGACTCCTAAACCTATAAATTCCACTTTTGAAAAATCTTTCTTAAAATTTTATAATTTTCGAAAAGTTTATGCAATAATAATCAGCCGAGTTTCTTTTAAATTTATATCAAAATTATTTTTTCCAATATCTACACATTAGTATGAAAAGTGCGCTAAAATTTTGATATACATGTAAATCTTTGATCTACTTATATACAATGTATTAACTTAAAATGTTTTACATGATAATATAATAAACGGTATAGTGTTAACTGATAATGAGTAATATATATATACATATATATATATATATATATATATATATATATATATATATATATATATATATATATATATATATATATAAAGCCATTCTTATTATGTCAGCAAATGACACTATTATTACTACTATTTAATTTGCGATATCTTTGCTACTTAGAACAACAAAGACACGATAAGTCATGCATATACCATTCGTATAATCAAAGTTAATCAGATATAGTTCATCAAAATTAAAATACTTTTCAGAATTTTGAATAATAAAATTAAAACAGTGTAATAGATAAATATCAAATAAGTATTTTACAAGGTTCTAAATATCGTTCTCTCCCTTTTTGATAGTAACAATATAAGTTTTATAATATATATAGATGGCCTTCTATATAGAGTCCACCTGTCTAATAAGTCCACTTTTGTTCAATTTCATGGGTGGTCTTTATACACAGGTATATCCCAGTCAAGAATATTTCACATATAACGAGACTTCACTAGCTATAGATGTAGTGGAAGAAATTTTTACCTTTGCAATGCACTTGGGGTAATGTGCAGAAAGGGTTCTTTAACATGCTACGATAGGGGGCATCGGTTTTTAATTTCTCACTCGAAGAAGTTCGTGTTTCTTTTCTAAATGCCGGGTGCTTGGAGAAAAGCGGACACCACATATTTTCAAGTCTTGGTCATTCGGGCCGGGGTTCGAACCCGACCTCTCCGTCTCTTTTAAAAAAGGTAATTCAATTTTTACTGATTTTTAAAATATATACGAGAGTAAAGCAGCATCTGAACACAAGAATAGAACTTTTATACTAACGGTTGTAAAATGCGAACTCGTATTTAGTACTATAAACCTGGGTACCACGTTTTCCCCCGTGAAGTTTAAAAAGTTCATAGAATGAATATTAAATTGCATTAAGACAGACAAACGGGTATACTGAGTAAATAATTGAAAGTATAAAATGCCAGCAAGCAAACAATAAATCAACAACATAACAAAATGTATGGTAATATAATAAACCATCTACAAGGTTTTCTAAAACTTCCAATAGTCGTCTGCCCTACTACTGAGATTGTAAGTGTGTGCATTGAACCGAGCCAAAATAAACACCTTTCAAAGCATTAAAATTTCTCGTAATAACATGAATTTTTCTCGTAAAAACGTGAATTTTTCTCGTAATAACATGAAACTTTCTTGTAATAACGTGAATTTTTCTCGTAATTACATAAAACTTTCTCGTAATAACATGAAACTTTCTTGTACTAACGTGAATTTTTCTCGTAATTACATGAAACTTTCTCGTAATAACATGAATTTTTCTCGTAATAACGTGAATTTTTTCTCGTTATTACATGAAACTTTCTCGTAATAACATGAATTTTTCTCGTAATTACATGAAAATTAATATTTTTATTTTTTTTTAAACTAGTAGATTCGGCTTTCGTAAAAAACTGTGTTTTCGAAAATTTTCAAAGTCTGGGGACCATCATCAGCGGTCCAGGTTAAAGGTTAAACTTTATCTGTTACCCATGTCAGCACCCTCACATACCAAATATCAACAAGGATTTACAGAAACAAAATGCCAGAGAACTTATATCATTGAAACATTCCAAGTCCAAGGGTAATAATTTTGGTATTAATCAAGGGACCGGAACGAAACACAAATATCTGTATCATTCCACGGTGCTCTCAAACAAAAAATAAGCTAAATATTTGCAAATGTTCACAAAAATTATATATTAAAATGTGTTGTACTGACTGACAGACTGAGAGGACAAAAAATGATATCATCTGCATCTTTGTGGTATGGAGTATAATTAACATTTTAATTCTTCAAGATCCAAAGAGGCCACTGCAGTAGCTCAGTTGGTAGAGTGCTCGCTCCGTAAGTGGAAGGTCGTGGGTTCGAACCCCGGCTGGGTCCGACCCAAGACTTGAAAGTGGGTAGTGACTGTTCTTTCGCCAAGCACTCGGCATTACGAAATGAAAGTCACGGTTCTTTCGGATGGGAACATAAACGAGGTCCCGTGTCATGGCAGGCATGGCAGATAAAGAACCATGCTGTATAATGCCAAAGCGAACGCATAGGCACAATTTCTGCACTTTTGCCTATAGCTAGCGACGTCTCGATATAAGTGAAATATTCTTGACTGGGACGTTAAACACCATTAATCAACTTAACTACGTACTAAAATATTTTCTATGATTTATTCGAGATTTGTAATGTAGGGTAACAGCATAGACGCTTGTTAAGTTCAAGGCAAAAGTGTATTGATTTACTGTGTTGATATTGATTCATAACTGTAACAAAATCCATCTCCAATTGATGAAAAAATTAAAAACTGTACTAATTTAACTTTATAACAACAATGATAAAGCTGTAAATGAACTAATACCAAACACTGAAAACTTTTGAAGGACAATTAAAAATGGTCATATTCAAAATATCAACAACAAAAGATCAATGAATTTGTACCATTTTCAAATTTTGCTTCAAAACAATTCAACATGTACGGTAGACCCAGGCCTACTTCCAACATGCGGTTGAGGTTGAGACCCAACTCCTATTACAAAAGGTTCAAATGACCCTATAAATTCATTCAAAACATAATTACAAAACAGATTAAATGACTTTTAAACAAGAATTATACATTTTCTAAATTAGGCTCTGACCTGCGATTGCATTTGTAATTTAAGATAAGGACTTTTTTTTCAAGATCTTTGTGAATGATAATTTTTTGTATATTAAATATGTGTTAATTTTCTCGCACACTAAAGCTAAAATCCCAAAGTGTATGTATGACACATCAATAATAATAACATTGGTAAATTCAAATATATGGCTCTTTTATATGTGTGGATGAAAGATAAGTCCATCGTGCCAGTTGACCTTGAGGTTCCTTAAACCGCAGCAACCATGTTAGGCTGGAATGATCTGTCCTGATTGTAAAAATTCTTCCAAGAAGATAATACCTATACTGTCGTGTAAACCGTACTATAGCAAGAAGTTCTTTTCTAGTGGTGCAATAACGCTTCTGTTCTGGTGTCAAGGAAAAGCTACAAAATGATATAACTTTGATATATAATTCTGTATTTGCAGAAGTTCTGCTCCTAAGGCAGTATCAGAAGCGTCCACATCCAAGATAAATGGATCCCTATAATTTGGTAAGGACAATACTGGGGGCGAAGTCAATGCCAACTTTAACATTTCAAAGGCCTTCTGTTCATCCTTTCCCCATTTGAACTTATTCTTACCAGTAAGTCCATACAAGGCTTGTGCTTTTTCGGCAAAGTTTTTAATAAATTACCTATGATAATTAGCAAAACCCAGAAACCGTTCAACATCCTTAGAAGACTGTGGTGCTGGCCAGCTAGTAACTGTTTCTATATCCTTTTCGGACATATATAAACTGTTACCACTCACAATCCTGCCTAGAAATTCAACCTCTTTCTGAAACAAGCTACATTTTCTAGGTTTCAACTTAAGGCCATGTATTCTAAACCTTCCCAAAACTTCAGACAGATTGTTAAGGTGATCCTTAAAATCTTTTCCCATTACCAAAATATCGTCTAAAAATGCCAACACTGTTTTCCAAGTCAGACCTCTTAAAATAAGACAAATCACCCTGGAAAAAGTAGCAGGAGCATTAGTTAGACCAAAACCCATTCGAACATGCTCGTATAAACCATACTTGGTGAGAAATGCTGTTTTCTTACGATCTTCCTCCTTGACCTTAACTTGCCAATAGGCAGAATTGGCATCTTACTTAGAAAACCAAACATTTCCCTCCAAAGTATCTAAGCAATCTTCGACCAATGGCAATGGAAAAGTATCCTTAACTGTTACGTCATTCAAAGCCCTGTAATCTATGCACCACCTCACTGAGCCATCTCGCTTCCGTATTAAAACTGGGGATGATGCCCATTCAGAGACTGATTCCCTAATAACACCAGCATCTAACATTTTCTTAAGATGAGCCTCCTCCTCCCCGACAAAACAAGCAGGTGTCCTTCTTATACGTTGCTTAATTGGCCTAGCAGACCCTGTATCTATTAAGTGCTCAATTGCAGTAAAATTGCCCAAATCAAAGTCATTTTGAGCAAAAACATCAGAATAACTGTATAAAACATTTGCTAATAGTTTTTGCTGATCCACTTGCAAGTGCTATATTGAAGCCTCAAACAAGCCCTGAACATGACTGGGTAACCTATCAACACAATCAACTCCAACTGAGTTCAAAGAAAAGTCTGATAAACCAACAGTATTCTGAGGTTGGTCCAGGATTTTGTCAACCTCAAAAGCATTAGCAACTACTTCCTTCCTTTTAAGAGTCTTATAATACATGGTAGGATTAACAAGACAAACAACTGGAGCTTCATTGGCTGAATGCAAAGTATGTGGTACCAAAATATCACGCTTATGCAACTTAACTCCAGTTTCCAAATAATAATCACCAAGCCTTACATCCATTTGGCAGGGAACCCTGACAACTGAGTTAGGAGGAATAACCACTTTATGTAGAAGTTACACACGGGCAATCTTGGGTGAACTATCCTTGAAGCATGTTGAAACTGAAATACTCTCGCCATTTAAAATCAACTGATTAGAATGCATATCAAGAAGTATACCAAAATGATGCAACAAATCATGACCCAGCAACATGTCATCACTGATGGGAGCAACATACAACCGCTCATGAAAAACTTGAGAACCTAACTGTAATGAAATAGGCTCAATGATAAAACCATTTAGGGTATTATCCTAATCAGCCAATTTCAACACAACATTCTCAATAACAGACGGTCTCATTGTTAAACTGTTGTACACATCAGCAGTCAATATTGTAATTTCTGCCCCTGAATCAATTCTAGCCTTAACATTCCTACCACCAACTTTAATGTCAACAAATGATGATCCTGCACAAACAAGATGAACACTTGGACTGGAAGTATATATTTCTTCGTCTTGTTTATTATCTGGAAATTTAGTTTCCTGTTTAACCTCAGAATGATATAAAATATCATCTTTAGCAAAACTAGAAACTTTTTGCTTGTTTCCTCTTTGTTAGATGGAGAACAAAAAGTCTCAACATCTGCTCTTTTACTTTCACATATACTGTCATCCGATTGAAGACAAAAAGTCTCGCTCGGAACACTGCTTTCAATGGTCTTACCTTTCTGACCTTCGGATCCCAATGGAATGCAAAAAGCCTCCATTTGAGAACAAAAAGTCTCATTGGGAGTCTGACTGGCCATATCTATACTTTTGACTTTGCATGAAACTGGACCAGAACAAAAAGTTCCGGCAGCTTTTTGTTTACCTGCTGGAGACTCATACTTGCTGAGGAATCTTCAAATACAGCTGCTAGTCTACCTGACTTTTTCTTTTTCTTACCTTTCCTATTCTTCTAAGATAAAGTAGAACTTATTTCAGAAGTTGATCGAGGACAAAAAGTCTCAATAACTTCTTTTTTACATGATGAGGGTTGTTTAGAACAAAAAGTTCCAGCTTGAGAACAAAAAGTCTCACCCTCACTAATATCAGCCTTAAATGAAAAGGTATCCTTGATCCGCTTAGCTTCAGTGTCGATAGATGTTGCTGGTTCAGAACAAAAAGTCCCAACCTGATAACAAAAAGTCTCAGCAACTAAACTTCAACTTTCTGGCTAGCTATGTCGAGCTCATTCTGGTTCGTTTCCTTCTGAACATTGGAAGTAAGTAAGGTGGTCTCATCATGATTGGCTTCCATTTGTACAGTCTTACCTGATTGGGTGTCACTGGCACAAAAAGCACCAGAATTAGAACAAAAAGTACTATTGCCCAATTTTATTACCTTTTCATTGCTAACATTATTATTAGAACAAAAAGTTCTATTATCTGCTTGTGGGTTGTCACTGGCACAAAAAGTACCAGAACTAGAACTAAAAGTTCTAATACCCTCTTCATTGTCACATTTGGTAGGGGCCTTGCTCGGTACCTCATGGGGATCTAACTTATGAACACTATTTGGACCATGTCTGAGCTGAGATTCGTGGTCTAATTTCCCAGCCCTTTGAAGTTTAAATCCCCTTCAGCAGCCTTCTCTTTTTTCCATTTCTGGAACCGTAAACAGTCCCTTTTTAAATGCCCCTTCTTTTTGCAAAAGTAACAACGAGTAATGTTAGCATTTTCTGTTTTACTTTGCCCAGGTAATAATTTTGAAGCCAATTTTTCTATAGCATTAGCTATAAGTTTTTCTACCCTGGCCTCAGTAAGTGACTCACTTACTTTATTTACAGTGGCAGCTTCGTCACGGCCCTTCCTAGCTACAGTTTTTTTACCATCAAATATCGCCGAAACATGTTGGAATTTACGAATGATATTGATGGCTTCCTGGACACTGCTAGCTTGCTTAAGATAATTATGCTTCCCTGCTTCCTTGTCACTACAGCCCTGACAAAACTTTGCAACCACTTCACGAGCCTTATAAAATTCTGGCAAATCTTTAAAGGCTTCTGTTGCCAGAGTCATAACTCTATCTGACCACTCTTCCAATGTTTCATTAGGCAATTGGTTAGCTTGTTGGAATCTTAACTGGGCCGTTTCAGGAAGATACTTAACTTAAAATCTACTTTCTAATTGAAGCATGATCTGAGAGTAAGTAAAATCTCCCCCCTCAGTAATTACTGTAAAATAATCAAGGGCCACATCCTCCAAGCACCAATTTTAAGTAATCCATACTCTCCAGATCTGTCCACCCTTGTACCTCCCTATAGCTCTCAAACTTTTTTTTAAAACTTAACCAAGTTGTTTTGCCATTATACTTCAAACTTTTTGGCATGGACTTGGGATCACCTCTTTTTTAGTTATGTCTTGACTGGTGATGCTGAGGTTTAGAGCTAGTTGGATCAGATGACGGTGACCTCGACCCATCCATAGATCTAAATGTTAAAGGTCTATCCCCAGAATTATATGTAGCCACATTCCTCATCTTAGACCTAGAAGCACCATCCACCTTATGCATGCTCTGAATATACTTGGGTCTAGCCCCCCGATCACTATAAATGGCAGGACTTTCTGGCAAATATTCATACAAAGCACCAGGTTCTTGTGACATAGCTAACATGTTATTCATAGCCATGCGGGTTTTCTCAATTTCCCTGTCTATAGCAGCTGTCATAGGACTAGGATCTGGTATTGGCATAGCAAACAATTTTTCAGCCACAGATCTACGTGGTGTACGTAGTTCACCCTGGGCCCCAAATACAGGTTTAACTGAAACTTAGGGCTCAGAAAAGTAACTAGGTGTCATTAACTGTTCAGTTACTGGTGTCTCAGGTTCGATTTCTCGCTTAAATATAGGTGCAGCAGTAGCACCTGACAAGGGTTCAACTTCAGGTTCAGGAGTAACGGGGACAGTAAAATCTATTTGAGATAAAACTTCCTCCGTTAACTTTCCCTCCAAAAAACAAACTTAAGGCCAGCTTGTTTACAAACGTGTAAACACTCCTAAACTCAACAATAGCATTTGCTCTTTTTTCACCAATTCCCTTGATATTCATTAATTCCTCAGCAGATGCTGTATTAATATTAACCTTCATTTTGGATTAGTATTTTCTATACAACTAGACTACAGTCTTTATTACAAATAAAATTGTCTATAATTCAATAAAATTTAGGATAAATAAAACACCCTAAACTTTATTCTGAAGGTTAATAAAGTGATCTGGCAATAAACAGTTTAAATACTATAAACTGTTATTGGATATTGATAGGTAACTGCAATATTTCACTTATACTAGAAAAGTACATCAGTATTTTGTTCCATCAACTACACTGACTTAAGTCGAAATTGACTTAATAATAAATAACATAGGCTCATTTCATGACATAAGAATTATCTGACAATGAAACTATATCATTTCATGACAACACCATGTCTGACAATGAAACTTATCTGGCGTAGAATCGTTTCATGACATACCGTGTTGGACAATAAAATCACCTCATGACAAATAACCCTATCGGACGATGAAATCATCTCATAATAAACATTTTACCATGTATGTTAGACAATGACAACATCTCATGACAGGTAAATTGTTTTACAATGAATTATTGCAATACACGTTCGTAGGCCTACCTTCCCTAATTTGTCGGACAACGAAACTACGAAAAACTAGTATTTTTCCTTATCCCGTACTTAAATAAAATTCCTAAGAACTAAAAGTTCTTATTTTATTCAGCATAATATTATTTCAGGTAATACTTAAACTGTAACTTGCAAAGTACAACTTCCGCTCGTGCGTGCACGTGATTTGGAGTTTGAACAAAATTCCAGAAGTTTTTCCTCCAAAAAAACTTCAAACCATTTTCCTCGTCGCCAATAAAGTATCCGGTGGTATTAACAATACATATTACAGCAAAATTATACCTAAAATAAAACCGGGACAATACTAGACATAGTTAAATGGGTCCAAAATACAAGTTACCTTCCTAATACGTTCTGTCCGCTTGACGGTCACACACCAGATCGTGTGTACCCGAAGAAAAACTAAATGCAGTAAATATCTGAGGTTTGTCCAGGGTTTAACTGCATTTGGTGATCCCAAGGATGGAATAGCCCTATCTTTCATTCACACATAATGAGTCTTTATCTATCATATCAATGACAAATAGTTGTGTAAATTGCTTAAAGAAATCCTTAAACCTGGCCATTTTCTGAATTTTCACAACATTCTTATATGAGCCTGGAGTAAAAATAAACTCCATGTCCGAAAATGGCATATTATGTTTTTGCAGAAATTTAAATTAAACCTTCTCTTTTTTCACTGGAAGCAACTGGAAAAATTGCTTATATATTTTAGAACATTGACCAACTTTCTTGTCTATCAAAGTGATATGATCATTCCTACATCCAATTAAAAAACTAGTTCTGTTGTATCAAATAATTAATTTAAAAATCAAAGTAATTATTTTAACAAAATTTTTATTTACAAAACAGTTCAACCCAAAAAAGTATAATTTGATTCTTAATTTTAGTCAAAATTTTAAAATAATCAAAAAGATCAATTAATGGCGTCATGAATTAGGAATTTCATTAATTAATTTAATCTAAGGGCGTACGCTCGAACCCCAGTCGGGTCTGACCCAAGACTTGAAAGTGGGTAGTAACTGTTCTTTCGCTGAGCATTCGGCATAACGAAATTAAACTCACGGTTATTTCGGATGGGAACTTAAAATGAACAAGGTCCCGTGTCACAGTAGGCATGGCACGATAAAGAACCCTGCTGTATAATGTCATCAGCGCATCGCACAGAGAAAATTTCTGCACTTTCGCTGATAGATTTTTCTTATATGACTTTATATCATGGGCAAAATCAATCATAAATAGTGTGATATGAAAGAAAACCTTTTTCTGTGCTATTTAAATACACGGCATTTATGTACCAAAAACAATCTTGCTTTACTGCATAACCATTACCTGGAAACTTAGATGAATATATGTGATATTTGCTGTCATCCGATTTGTGCTGGGAGTATAAAAATTCCCTGCTTTCTGCAAACAATCAATGAAAGTAAACATTTTTTACAAGTAAAAAAGTTAACATAATTCCATCATTCACATTATATTAATGTGATTTCTCAAGAGAGCCACAAGGGGGCAGCATAACCCTCTGAATTACACAAACATATGACATATTATATGTGACGCGCCACGACAAAAGGTACAATTCAGCTTTTACGTAACAATGCGAAGAAAATGACGTTAAGCAACATCGATTTTTGGCGGGTTGCCTCAACGTGTTGTCTGCTAACCGGGTTGCACTGTACGTAAAGTTACAAGTTTACATCCGTCGCTTTCATCTTTTATTATGCTGTTTCTTTATTAACCATGGGTTTATTGGAGGTAAGTATTTACAAGCAAAGACAAAAATATTTGCATGATATAGTTTTCCCTAAGATATATACAAATTTTTTTTTATTTTTAAGATATACTCTTTAGTTGGACATTTAGTATCCCGACAAAACCTCAAGCTGAAAAAAACGTAAACAAACTGTTTACTGCGACTCTGTTATCCGTCAGCCGGTCAATATAATAACTAAAGAAAAAGTTCGTCCCTTACTTTAATCAATAAGCTGAAAGGGAATGAGAAACAAATCATGATTAATGTTTTTAATAGCAATGTTTCAAGTTTTATGCAACCGGGCCGCCTTTGTTGTCAATGTAAACAAATGATTCTGCGTTATGAACCGACTGGGCCCCTATATAATTTGCAAAAATGACCCAAAAATTGTAATGCAATTCAAAAATAAGATAATTTTACTAAATAACCCTTACATAAGTCAAAATCATTCTCCCAAAACATTCAACAGTGATCATTGTCATTATGCAATCATTATGGAACAAGACACGAACGAGAATTACCAACTAGCCTTTATTCAAAAGAGGTGCTTCTGAAACAGGAGTGAGGAAACACCTGAAAAAATCAAATCCTCACCGAGTGCCCCGGCATAGGATCAAACCCGGCCCCTCCAGGTGATAAGCGAGTGTTCTTCTTATATAGGCTAAAAAGTTCGGACGAGAAAGTCAGGTTGTAAATTACTCTATTATACCTACTTATATACAATACATTCAACTACTAGCTCAGTGCCTTTACACTTCTATCAGTATTAATTAGTAGAATATAATATGTAATATTTAACATTGGGGCACACGCGTTATGAAACACCAATATCTCCTCAGTCATGATATCATATTTTATGGTATTATTGTTTCAATAGAACCATTTTTGTAAATTTTTGATTTAGGCCCTGCGACTGCTCTTGCAAACCGCATCAGTTTGTCACCCCTGTGGTTACTTGGAAGGGTCAAGTAATCGAAAATTATATAGCGATTGTCTGTTTTAATTAAATGGTCCATTATTTATTTATCAATTATAAATAAAATGATTATTTATTTATTAAACCAATTTATTTATTGATGTTGACATTTTCTAGTATTTTTTAACTGGGTGGAAGTGAGTAATGGTTTTATGGCAAAGTCAAGATTACTTTACCTATATCGAAGTGAACATATCTTAAAAGGTACAAAACCGGAGTACCAAAAGAAAACAAATTAATTTTACAAGCGAACTGACAAAATTTTCAACAAGGTTGATATTTAACATCACTGAAACGCTGAAAGGTTGTGTGATCTTTAAGTGTGAGCTTTATAACACGCGGTCACAAATGCCCTGATTTGTAACTGAAAATCGCCCACATAAAATTGGCATTTCGACCTTAAAAAGACAAATATTTAAAGATTAATTGTATGAAAAACCCACCAATACAGGTCAAGAAAAACAAACACATATTGAAATACTGATGTTGAAATCACCATATTTGTTAAGTGTTTAAATGCCAGTGGTGTGGTTAAAGTACTCTTAGGATGCCCTAAGTATTTGTCTTGTTTTACAACCTGTAGTTCACAAATACACACATTTAAAAACTAGGAATTACACCGATTTTGAAAAACAATAAATTGTATACATATTTAATTGAAAAATAATAAATCAGGGAATATATAACTTACCGTTTTAACAAACAATTTAATGAACATTTTGGAATAACAGATAAAGTCAGATGTAAGCAAAATGTAAGTGAATCTATAGAGCTTTATACAGAAGATATTGCTGATGAGACTGAGCCTAATGATGATGGATATGATGATCAATCAGCCAGTGTGGTACAATCTAATGTCATTCGATATGTGAACACCAGGGAGTCGACTGTGTTAGGTAGCGGCACTAGTAATTCTGCACTTACCACTGCCACACCTACTACCGAAGAAGTAGACGACAACGATGATGATGAAATGGAGAAGGATTTGAATAATGTAAATAGTTTTGGAAGTTCGTGTAAGCGTATGAAACAATTTGACGAATCCCAAGTCCATGACAATATTCTTTAAATGAGAAAACTTTCAAGACATGAAAAAGATATGCACATAATGGGTGTTATGCGTCCCATCAGTGAAGGCGGTACAAGAAAAAAAGGCAAGCGGAAAATGATCCGTAACAATTATTCTTTCCACGGAAAAAATGTTTGTAGAAATTGTTTTAAACAAATTTATGACATTGGGGAAAACACCAAGAGCTTTAAAACGACACTTTGAGGAGAATGGACTAGTTCCCAGACAACACGGTAACCTCTGAAGAAAACCGAAACATAGTCTTACTTACGACGATACAAAACGAGTAGTAGATTTTATACTTGGTTACAGCAATGATTTCGGTCTACCTCAGCCGGCGGCACCCCGAGGAGTGAATAATTTGCCTTCAATATTTCTGTTCTGACACAAAACTAAATATTTTTCGTATTTACAAGAAAGCCTGTTTTGATTCAAATAATAGAGCTGTAGGTTTGTCATCCTTAAATAGAATATTAGAATGTTGCCCACATATAAGGATAAGTACACCCCGTGATAATGTATGTCAAAAATGTCAAATATTTAGGAGACGTATCCAGGATGCTGCGTCTGACGAAGACAAGCTTCTGTCAACATCTGAGTTTAAATTACATCTTGAAAAATGTCAGACGGAGCGCACACTATGTGCAGCCTGCATAAGACAATCACTTGATAGCTTCATGGAGTTGTCAGACCACCTGGAATTATAGAACCTGTTTCAACTTGCTACAAGAAAATGCATTATACCTTTGATTTTTCAAAAAACCTAACAATTCTTCACCGTTCACGACAAATGGGCCCTATTTATTTTGTATCACCAGTAAAAGTTTTCTTGTTTGGAGTCAGATTAGATGGTTTACCAATACCACTATCTGTTCGACGAGAGTAAGACCATAGGTATCTATAGCGCGCGCTCTCTCTCTCTCTCTCTCTCGTTACTTCATTTAAAATACCAGAAAGGAAGCTAACAAAAATGTTATATACAAAATATTTTATGTTCCTTGTAAAAATACATGTTTTATTGTAACTTTCAGCTGGTTGATTTTGATACAAAATAGTACACACCAAAGTAAACAGAACAATCAAAATTTTTGCAAGTAAGACTTATTTTTGTGTTAAATCAAATATTTAATACTATACTGCAAATTAACTGATTTTAGGAGAAGATTGTGCAAATTCACATGGACCCAATGCAGTTATTTTAATGATCCACCATTCATTTCATAACTATGATTATGGGGAAAAAGAATGTGGTATTCATGCTGATAATTGCGGAGGTATTGAATATTAGTCTATTGAACACAATTCTTGCAATCTATAGACATAAGTTTTAATCCAACTGTTTTGTATCTTTTAATTTCTGTACTGATCAAGCTTAAGTTAGGGATACATGATAAACTTTTCCGTATTTTCTAAAATATTTTTCCTACTTATTAATGTCATACAATGATAAAGTTTTGGATTTTAATTTCTTACATAAAGAACATTTATTTTCAGTTAAAATCTCATTTTCGAAAAATTTGTCTAATTGTACCTTTTGTCGTGGCGCGTCACATATAATATAATATAATATAATATATCAATAATGGCAAAAATAGGATCAATGGCTGACTGTATTTCTTTACAAATTACCTATGTGTTTTAAAGGAAATGTAAAAGCAGTCAGTGGACAGAATGATATTTAAACAAGAGGCCAAATCGAGCCTGTATTACTCAACTGGCAGATAAGTTGCATCTCATTTAAGCAATGGTGGATTTCTTGGATGCCAAAAGAAATTGATTTGTAAAAACTTTAAACTAGTACTAGAGACTTTCCATTCCAAATATGATTTCGTTTGGCCTAGTAGTTTCTTTCCGAGGAGACGATTTTCAAAGAACCAGCTATTTATAGCAGCTTATTTGCATATTACGGCTGATTTTGAACTAAATATAAATGTGAGGGAAAAAAAACCCGTTCAATATGTTGAATGGCCATTCCTCTATATTCAATTTGAACTAAATTGGTTGACAATTACACCTGTAATGGCCTTAAGTACTTTTTGCTATTAATAGCAATGGCGGCTATCTTGGGTGCCACTGGAATTTGATTTGTAAAACTTTAAACTTCTACATCTGGGAACCTTCCACAACAAATATGGTTCCATTTGGCTCGCAAGTTTTAGAAGAGCATAATTTAAGAAAAAAAATAGCTATTTATAGCAGCTTATTAGCACATTTCGCCATGTATGATCTAATTATAAATGTGAGGGAAGCCAGTTAAATATGTTAAATGGCTATCTATCTCCGTCTATTTATCAAGTTTTAACTAAATATCTGATAAATACACCGGTAATCACCATTTAGGACTTTTCGCTATTTATAGCAATGGCATTCATCTTGGACGTCACAAGAAACTGATTTGTAAAAGCTATTCCACCTGGGGACCTTACACACCAAATACAGTTCCATTTGGCCTAGAAGTTTCAAAGGAGAAGGTTTTAAAAAAATAAGCTATTATCAGCAGCTTATTAACATGTTCAGCTAATTACGAGCCAATTATAAATGCGAGGGAAAATTCCATTATACATATTAAATGGGTATTAAATTAAACTACTCCACCTAGGGACCTTTCAACAAAAATATGGTTCCGTTTGGACCAGTATTTTTAGAAAAGTTTAAAGTTTATTCACAGACGGATGGAGTAATGGATAGACGCGCGCTTTACCATGCCATAATCATAACTGACTAATTAAGCCAGTTGAGCTAAAAACAATATGCCCCATTGGAGTTGTTGCCACGACATTTAACAAATAATGCTGATTGACCAAGTTTTATATTGTTTAGTTTTGCTCTATTTTGGCAAGAGTTCTTAATTGAAGGGAAGGACAAATCTCTTGTACTTTTACAAGATCTGTATAATGTATGCTGATTTTTTTTATTACTGTCCAAATACACTTTAAATTTCTTGCGCAATGCGTTTGTTTCTTCTTGCGTCCAATGTTTTCTTTTTTGGCTGCCTTAAAAGTAAATAGAAACAAGAATTACAAGAATGTCTTAAGTTAAGTGTGTGTACATAATCATACTAGACCTATAGAATCTATAACAACAACAGAGAAATTTAAACCTGAGTCTAATACATTTTGATGATTTTATCAGATAATAATTTTGTTGAAAAGAGTCATTTTAAAGGATTGTTAACAGATGGAAGACATTAAAAATTTGGGCAAAAATTAGACAGAAGATATTATTTTTACAGTTTATGTTATGCAGAAAAAATTGTAAAATCACGCTACAAACATCAAGTCATTAAGTTAAACATCCACATAATTTATTATCAGCGTTTAGTTTTCATAATATTTTGTCACCATATACAGCAAAGGTACATTAAAATGCACAATTAGAACATGCGTCCTCTTCTTCCATTTTCGTTTCATATAGCTCTATAATCTACTCTGTATCCTGGTCAAGTGTCTCCTTCCTCTTCCTCGTAAACTACTGGCAATTCTTTAAAAATAATAGAAAAAGTAGACATCAGTAGTCAGTACATTACAGAGTATATGCAAAAGTTTGACACAATGTGAAGCCCCAATTTGCCAAGTCTCTGATTTGAGATATAATACAGAATGTGCCAGATATTTTAGTGACATAAAAAATTGAGTATTGGTCTGACATTATCACTAACACTTTGTAAAACTAATATACCACATAAAATCGTAAACAGACTAATCCTAGAAAAAGCAAAAACTTAATTCTCATTTTCAAAGGCTGATTAAAACAACATGCAGGCAACAAACCATGACGGAATTGGGTTTGTTATTTTTTTCACTCATAAATTTGAGGCAGTCAAAATTTCTTGGGTAGAGAAAACTATGTTGTCAATAGTAAACAACCAATCTTGGATACACAAATCAACTCTTAGGTAAACGATCAGAAGTAGCTGTTTTTTATGTATAAGTTAACTGTTAGTTCAAAAGGCAAAATAAAATACTCCACTTAGATTGTTAAGAATAATGAAATGTATTAAATAGTAAAAGAACATAACCTCCACCCTCAATAAACGATAAGAGAAAATATACACTGTTTGTAAAGTATTAAAAACAATATTGTGATGTCCTCTTAGATTTTTTCTTTCCATTTATTTACTTGTCCACTTTCAACAGCAAGAAGTAAATGAGAGACATGCAATTCAGATGTAAAATTGCATTAATAAATTTAAAAAGCAAATTAACCACAGAACAAATAGCGATATATGGAGAGTTTTCTTATCTTATTACATTTGAAGTGGCAGGTATTTATACCTTTGCGGTACACTTAGGGCAATGTGCGGCAAGGGTTCTTTAGCATGCCATGCCTACAGGGACAATGGACATCAGTTTTCAAGATCTCAACAGTATTTGTAACTTCCATTTTTTAACGTTGAGTGCTTGCGAAAAGAACAGTCTCTACCATTTTTTAAGTCTCTGGTCTGACCTGGCCACAATTTCAATCCCATGACCTCTCACATACAAACTGATGTTAATATGTTCATATGAATAAACAATACAAACATTTTCGAACATGTTAAAAATCCTATGTATTTGTTTTATTTGATGTTTGCAAATGTCTTAACACAAAAGTTGTATTAAACAGGTGTATAATTTTACATATGTACACTACTCCAGATTCAAATCAATTTATCAATGATCCTTTACCTCAAAAGATCATCAGTTGACCTTCAACCAATAAAAAGCTTCACTGCCGAATATCTGCATTTTACATCAAAATAGACAATCATAATAGATTAAGCCAGTTTCAATTATTAAAGGAAAAACTAAAGCATTAGGACGAAGTGGTATAGTGTTTAATGGTACAATAGCTTTGGTCATATGCAGATAGCATGGGAAACAAGAACTCTAATTTGAACAAAGATAGCCATACAAAATGCTCCTCTTGACCAAGCTCCAATATACAATTTTATCAGCTTTTCAACCTTTCAGTGCTAAATCTATTGTGATATTGGTAAAGCCCTTTTTCAAATTAACTGTAACAATTGAATGTACTTACCTTAGTAAGCTCAACTGTTGAATGGCTCAACCTATAATTTTTCGTGTGAGTTTTCACATCATGACAAAGAAGATTCGCCAGCATCTCAAATTATTGATTTGTTCTCATATCCAAGATCTAAAAACAACCATTTTTTAAAAACTTTTCGTAGTTAAAATTATCGCAACTTAAAAATTCTATAAATGTTTTCAATATTTTGAACATGCTTTTCACATTTAATATAATGTTTTCTAAATGGCTATTGCTAATGTAAATATATAACACAAATACCAGTTAAATTTTGATGTGCCAGATGTGCACATTTCGGAAATGCATTCCTCATCAGTGTCACTAATACTGAAAATTTTGATAGATAAAAAAACATCAGCCAAACAGTTGAAAATAATGTATCTAAAGTTCCAAAATTATACAAATCAAAATCCAGCTAAGAAATGCTTTGTATGAGGGAACAAACCTTAGTTTTAAATAAATTTCAAATTTTAGCCGGTTGAACAATGTCATTCAATTACGGTACATATGAAAAGGAATCATAGGAAGGTTCTAATTTCAATCGATTACATTGTTATTTCAAGCAATTAAGTCCATGTCCAAATAAACTGTTACTAGAATTTATGAATGCTAAAATTGAAAATACTAGTGGTCGCACGGTCCAACCAATAACATTTGATACCTCAGAAAATAAAAAGATTCACAGTAAACCAAACCTACCTGGGAAACAGTTGCAATGTATTTTCTCAGAGAAGTAGAGATGATTCTTTCTTGATACTGTAACTCAGGGCACTTGGAAACAATTAACGACATTTCCTTGTTGCCACTTCATGCTATAATCTTGCAAAATTAAATGGGTTGGATCAAGGTATTCCAACCTCTTTCCGGAGTTTTATTAGCAGGTCAATTGCAGATTTTGCGTCTGGTGGCAGTATTACATATGCATTGACATTTTGGCGTGATTTTCCTGCTGATATTATCATATCCATCCTACAAAATCAGTTTTATTACATTTCTTGCAGTGAAATATGAAGATTTAAAATGCATGTAGACTGGATTGGAACATGTCACAGTGCACAATATAGACACAGCATTATGTGTTCATTAATATTTGAAACCCAGTTATTTCTTTTTCACATGTTTACTTGAAAACATTTAAAAAAAATACTAGATGTCTCAAAATCCAACAGATTATTATTCTGGTTAAATCTACATGTTTCTCTTACTTGTCCGTGTTCGGGTAAAAAAAATTCGTACAAGATCAATATGTCCCAATCTCTTATTGTAAAAAATCAGGTTTCAAAAAGTTATAGCTCCCAAGAAAATACATCAAATTATCTACCATTTACACATGCAGAACAGATGTTGAAATGTGTACCAGGTATGAACTATTATCGTGTGTACTTAAGAGTTTGCACACAATTTTTTAGGATGAATTAAAGAAACAGAACAAAAATGTATTGTTTTCTTATAACAGAGGGGCACAAAAACTTCCCTTTGGTGATCTTTTTGACCCCAGAGGTAAAACGTTAACTCCTCTTTACTTTATAACAGCGGCTAAAATTTAATCAATAATTCTAAAAATCCAATCCAAATACTAAAGTTCTGTTAACTTCAGAATGCATAGGACCGTTTTCAATACTAATAATGAAGTACTGATATCTTCCATCAATGATTTTCCTAATTCAAAAATGATTTAAAAAGGAATGGGTTTCATGGCTGAGGAGTTGTATTGGATGTGAAGTCCCAAGGTGTCCTACTGCCTTGGTTCCAATCTATTTTGTCTTTCAAAAAATTAAGTTATCCCTCCACCAATAAAAATTTGACTGGTACTGTATAATTAAAATACCTGTGTTCCCAAAACACACCAATAAAACTGAAAAAAAATATATACATAAAAAAATACATGTACTTTTCATCGAAACGTATTAAACACATTCAGCCTTTTCAGCATTGGCAAACTTCGTCAAAGAATATGGAGAATGCACATGCAGATCATGGTTATGTGACTATAGTGTCCATCAACTTTCAGGTTGGGTAGTTTATTATATTACAGCTATAATTACCTGCCTGCTTGTAACCTTTCAACTTCTGATAAAGCGAGTGCAAACTCTCCGTGATCCTTATCTTTCCAATTTGGCCTATTCAAATATTCTTCAACTTTCAAATCTTTAACTTCTGCCCTTCGTCTTTTGTTGAAGAGGATTAAGCGGGACAACGTTTGTTGTGCAAGTTCTGTCCAATATCAAGGCAGTCTGGTTTTAGTGAGAGCACTTGAACTGTTTATCATACATGTCTAAATGTGTATATCAAGCTTTTTTTTTAAATCCTCAGTTAATGGGATTGTTTGGACTTTAGTCAACTGAACTATTTTCTTCATAGCCATCTCTCCGAGTAACCACTAGACAACCTTCTTTTTTTCGCAAAACATTAATATTATGTTTAAAGTTGCCTTCATTGGCTAAGAGCTCTAAATTAAGTAAGACTTTCTTTTGACTTATGTAGAAGCAACAACAATTTTGAGACTGGTTTTGTCCTCTCATCGTATAAATGTATAAATTCAGCCAATCAGCAGCTTCTGATATACGACCTATGACGAAAAAAAACGGAAACAAACGATGAACAAAAAGAAAATGGCGGCTTTCCTTTTGACTGAAAATTGTGGTAAGTGTTGTCTTTGTAGCGATTCAAAACTAAATTATTCTCGTATAGGCAAATTTTAAAAGGCAAAATACAGAAACTTCTTGATTTTGCGCAGTACCCGCCGAATATCCGATGGACGCTAACTGTAGAATCGGACATCACTATCAATGTGCTGTACAATGCCACGGCACTAGTGTCGACGTCTTTGGAACTATTAACAGGTTTGGCACAATAACCGAAATGGATGATTCAAATAGGATAAAATCTTCCATTTTAGTCAAAGAATTAAACTTTTTGAAAGTTACGAAATCACTGTTAATCTACTTAATTTGGGTCCCATTCACAGTGTCTGAAATTTATATTTTTCAAACGGGCTGTGTTTCTTAGTGTCAATTTTCAGAAATGTTTTTAAGTTTGTTAAAAAGGGATTTAAGGCAAAGTTATCGATATGTATGAACTTGTAACCACGCTTGTAATGAAAACACAAATAATCTTTAAAACAAAAACACAAAAATTCGTGACACCAAGCCCCTGTGATTTCTCTCTCGGTGAATATTCCTAATTTGAAAAAGGTATCAGTTGTGTACTGTGTGATATCTACTGACGTTTGTGCAGAATAATTATTTTCCTCAGAAGTTGATGTTTTCACATAAATTGATGTTTTTCCTGGAATTTGCTCTATGCCCATTTTCCAAATGTCTCACACAAATACATGTATCGATGAATATTGATCATGTGGTACCACTGGCAGATCCCTTTAAGTACAAAATTGTATCTATTACAGTTCTACTATGTATTTTACTATATTTCCCCCAAAATAGCAAAAAATCAATACTTATTTTTCTGATCCATAGAGCCCTGGGCCTGTTGTCAAAAAGAGTGTGATTGTATTGTACAAAACATTAGGTCAGTTGCAGTGGCTACTTTACAGCCCTGAATCAGATAGACATTTACTATTATCTGCATTCTAACAGTAATGCTCTAATAGCTTTGCAAGTAGTTAAAATTTAAAAATTCTGCATCCATAAAAAAATTAAGGTTGATCTGTACACTCTCTGCATATTGATATAATAATTTTGGAAAATATAAAACAACAACTATTCGAAAAAAGGAAAAAGTGAATTATATTGATACTCTCAACAGAATCCAATTAGCTTCATTAACCATTTAACCTTCTGGTTTGTATTAACTGCACAAACTAGGCCCAGCTAGAGTAGGCATCAAAACCACAAATCGTGTGCTTGTTCCTCTATATTTTTTTTAAGAAGTTGGTTATGTAACCTTGAATCTAGTACACTTTCCAGGACTGCAGGTTACAATTCATATTTGTTTTAAACCTGGGTATGCATAGGTGCAACTTTTGTCTTAAATATCAATTCAAGTTGGTTGTCATTTGTTTATTCCAGATAGTAAATGATATATATATTCATATTAAAAAATTTGTTTGGACACCGGTTTATATGTGAGATTGATAGTATAGAACTTAAGGCAATGTAAAATTATTTTATCTGGTGCCCATATAAAGTCAGGAGTTTTAAAATTACAGTTGTAAGCGTCCTCAGTAGCGGCCACAAGTTGCCAACTCTTTTTCGAACTCTAAAGAGGTGTCTTTAGCGTGCACTGAGACACGAGACCCTAGAGACCGAAACACAACCTGGTAACGAGCTTTTTATGGCTCAAGTATAGGCAGAATTCGAAGATAAAATTTATTTTAAAAAATTTCAAAGTCCTGGGTGAGATTTGAACCCACAACTGTTGACTTGTTGACTGTTGAAAGCCAGTAGCAGTACCACTATGTCTTGTACGGCCATGTAAGAAGAGAAAAAATCTCCATGGAATTATCGATTGACTGCTGACTTGCCATTATGTTTCATTGTATAAAAGCGCACTCTGTTGATATGAGCACTGGCTGTTTTACAACATCTCTTTGACTTAATAACATGAGTTGAGTTGAGTCGAATAATGGTGTTTAATGTCCCAGTCGAGAATATTTCACTTATATCGAGACGTCTCCAGCTATAGGCGAAGGTGCAGAAATTTTGCCTGTGGGTTACGCTGTTGGCATTATACGGCAGGTTTCTTCATCGTGCCACGTCTTCCGTGACACAGGGCCTCGTTTATTTTATGTTCCCATTCGAAAGAACCGTGACTATAATTTCGTAATGCCGAGTGCTTGGCAAAAGAAAAGTCACTAGACCCTTTCAAGTCTTGGGTCACACCTAGTCGGGGTTCAAACCCAGGACCTCCAAATTCTTAATAACACGAGGATTTATTTTGAAGAAACAATCATTTAAAAGACTAGAATATCAAGTGATATGATAAAAACAAACAGATTTAAGCTTTGTTCCATATACACATTAATTTTTTAATTTTAGATTTAGTATGTGAGGCCTTCATTAGTAACAATTCAAGTTTTAGTTTGAGTTCCAGTTCAATGATTGAGATAAATTTTGGAGTTAGACTTAGAAAATTTCCTTAAAATATTAGTTTTCTGGATTTATTTTTGCAGATATTGAAATCAAATTTGGTACTCAAGTCTACCATAATGAGTTACAGAGTTTGATTCTGGTTCACTGATTTTCAACAAAATTATGGGACATGGACTTTAATTTCCTTAAAATATTAGATCCTGGATTTTTTTGTAAAAGCCTGAAGAAGCTATTTCTAAGTTCAAGACATAACTTTGTCAAAATTGTGTACTGGAACAAAATTTAAAACTAGAACCACTATATTCAGGACCAAAAAAGTGGAAAGTGGCTGCATGAATTTTGAAAGGTTGTAGTGTTAAAAATATATTGGTATTTGTATTAATGATAGAATAAGATATTTAAGATGTAAATTGTAAGCAGTAACCACAAGAAATTAATCAAGCATAATGTATTTTGTTCTGGCATAATTTCAGAGCTAGCTGTTAACTGCCACAGGTACATAATTGTTTAATAATGACAAGAATGAGATGCATTTTAAAATCAACATTTTCTATGTTTAATTTTCAGTTTTCAATATTTCAGGATATGGATATGGTTATTGCTGCCGTCTTTAGCCTATAGTCTAGGAAGAACATTGAGGCATTTATTTCTTTATCCCAAGATGGATCATGGAAAGAGAGCAATAGATGTATTTATAAAATTCAGAAATGAGGTTGGCATTCCAGTCACTAATCCATACATATTTGCAAGGCTAAATGCTGTCTCACCATTAAATGGAAACACAGAGCTAAAAGTAAATTGTTAATATGTGCCCAGGAATCAATTACCCAGTACAAATAAATTCAAGGTCCTTGAGGAAATATATTGCCACTGTATCTTCAGGTTAGTGTTCATGATAGTGTTCAGTTTTGAAAATTTAACACATAAACACAAATGTTATGGAATGTTCTTTGGGATAGTTTTGTTTCAAAATAAAGGTGACTTAGGGCACTTTTCTTGTAATTTTTCATAACAATGTCACATAAAGAATGACATTGCATTTAGGTGTAGAATTCGAATTTTTATTTGCACTAATAAAAGGTCGTCATTCGTGATTTATAAGCCCATATGTACCTTGTATATTCCAATCCATGGTGTAGTGGATAAACCCTAATACTTAACAGCTCTATATTTTCAATTTTACTATTGTGTGTTCCACACCGGTTGTCTACATTTTTAGTCAAGTTGCAACCATGTTGAACTTTGCTATTAATTTGATTATGCAGGCATGCAGGCAGGGGCTAGTTATAAGTTAATGTTTTATTATATCAGATATATAAGTGATTAATAGTGATATCATTGGAATAGCCAAGAACATGATAAGTAATGCTCGATTCAGCCTTGTTTTACATTGAAACCATAATTTCAGTACAATAGGCATGATGGTGTTGTTCCTAGATGCTGTAGAATTGTCCACAGTCATTTTACAACTCCCTTTGTTTAAAGAGTGAACAATCGCCTTAATCTGTCAAGGCCAACAATCTATCCAACACATTTTGCTAGACAGTATTTACTATTTAGTTTGTACTTACAGAGGTATACATTTTATTTAGCATCATCGATGCAAGATCCTTATAACAATGTTAGTGGACATCAAAGTTTTGTATGTTCTTCAGGGAATAAACTTGACATAATTTTTTATCATCCAACATTTTATTAAAAACTATTACTGGTTTTTATCTGTTAAGCATTATCTTGATACTCTTTTATTCTTTTTATTATGACATGAATATTTTGTTGTTCTCTTGTAACTTTAAATTTTCTAGATGAGAAAAGCTGTAATAATGCTGATGTGATTTTAAGCAATATCTTATTCACTCACTTATTTACAGATATTAGATATGAACGAAAATGAAATGGAAATGCTGGCTACACATTTGGGTCATGGTGAAAAAACCCACAAAGAGAATTATAGATTATCCAATTCAACATAAAAAATGTCTGTGGTATGTTTATTAACATTATTATTTTTTTCTTGGTAAATTATAAAACAGTTTCCTTTGTATATTTGGATATTAGCCTTCTGATTTGCTAAAACATTAACTGAACTCTTTCCATACTTTTTTTTAAGCATTAATTTGTTTATACAAGAGGTACCCACTCTATCATGTTTGGGGTACATGATATATGATTAATAGAGGTGGAACAGGTAACAAATTCAAATTAGAGTACCAGATTTGACATTATCTGTATGCACTGAAGTATCCGGATATACTTTCTAATAATAAAAACTGGTATTTTTTATTCAAGCTGTGTCATAGCATCATCATGACAAGTCAAAATATGATCAGATTTTGATTTTTTTAAAAAGCTTTCAATATGCTCAAACAGTTCAGTGAATTGGATATGCAAGGAAATACCACTGAACTTTGCTAATTTATTCTTTTAGCACAGTATTTTAAGTTATAACACTTTTATCACAGCCATAACTTTACATGATAAATAGATACCCAATAACTCATTTCATCTCTTGTTGTATATTTAAAATTAGTTGCCAAATGTTACAAAGTTCAAGATTGAACGAAGCCCTTTGTTGAGTTAAACTGGTCATGAAGTGTAAAACCATAATAAAAAAGGGGAAATATGTATTTCAATGTTTTTGAAGTTAAAACTTAAAGCTGTGTTTTATTGCAACATACATGTAATTCTTCTACTTTTATTTCTTTTTTAAGGTGTTGCAGCTTTTGATTGCAGTGGAGAAAGGGGATGTGCATACTTATAAGGGAATGAGTTTGTCAGATATTTCAGTAGCAGGTATGAAATGCAAACCATATTGTGCTGTGTTTACCTATTTTCCAAACGATGGAAAGGGAATGATGTACACATATACATGCTGATGTATGTTTACATGTACATATATGTTTACATGTACATGTATGACCATGCAATAAAAAAATCGATTAAGCCCATATCTTTATACTAAATTTCAGGTTTGTTCATGTTGTTGCTATGGCTACATAAAGTAGGTCAAGGTGACCTAAAAAATATCTATGAAAAAAACTCGGAGACTTTAGGCTCAAGTTTGTTTATTTTATAGATGTCAGTCAAATAATTGGTTATGCAATTTTCTTAAAATGGATTTAACATGTTATAACTCGACTAATTGAGCATATAGTGACATATGATTTTCATTTTTGGCATTTTCTTCAAATGAACTTCAAAATGTTGTCAAAATAAAAGTTTCAAGCTCATAACCTACCGTTGTTTTTTTCCCTTTTTGCTTTTACTACTATTTTAGATATTTTTCATCAGACAGAAATATTCAAAAATAATTTAAGCATTGAACATAAAGGCTGTTCCATTAAAAAATATAAGGTACCCGGGGAAGGCACTTTTGATTTTGGGTAACCACCCATAGAGGAGATTTACAAATTCTTATGGCCAGCCATAGATGCAATTTACAGCCCCCATAGAATTTATTTATTTATTTTTATTTATTTAATCACAAGGTTTTATTTATCCCAAACTCTTACATCCTCACATGGCATTAATTGATATATTAATATGTTTTTATAGGTCACAAGTCGAATGACCAATGAAATCATTCGGTATAGGGTCCATCAGTGCAAATCTAGACAATAGCATTGCAAAAATTTTTTTTTTAAGTTTTCAGATAATGCAAAACTCTCTCCTAACATATGTTCTTTATGCCATTAAGATCACCATTAACAGCTTTTTGTAGCCAAGACAAAGCCAATTACTTGTCAGCAAAATTCTTGCTCCTCTTATTTCATAATTTGTTCAAATCACATATTAAAAGTTGCAGGGTATTTTTATTACATTTGTCAGATGCATTTCTATAGACAGTTATATTGCAGCAATTTGGACGCTCAGATGGTAGAGTATGTTTTAACAAGCAGAATGCTGCATGATCTTTTTCTAGATCCTCAGCATTATGCCAACCATGGGTCTTTTTAAAAACAATATAACCATGTCCTTGGTCAAATTTAGTGTTGTAATGTTAAATAAAAATCTCTCACTGCACATGCTACCAACACACGCCATAGGTATTATTTTTCTGCACTGCACTTACAGCCACTTTATTAACAAATTCATTCTATATAGTTCTTATCAGTCAGTAATGCACCATATTTATCCGTTCAAGGGTCTGATAAACTGTATATTACATCTATCATGTTCAATTTATCTTTAACAAATTGTCCACAAGCAGCAAGTGAATTCACACCATGGTTTCTTTTATTTGTATAGAGTTTTATGTCCAAGTTAATTTTATTTCACTTATTTAAGACGTCCAATTTAAGGTGAAGACACAGAAATTTATACCTGTGCAATGTGCTTGTAGCATGTGTAGTGAGGGTCTTTATTGTGCCAAGGCATCTCAGTTTATACGGTCTTTTCCAAAAGACCTGTGACTTTCACGTCATATGCCAAGCATTTGGCAAAAAACAGTCACTGCCTATTTTAAAGTCTTAGATTTGACCCGCCTGGAAATTGAACCCATGACTTGACCAGTCAGCAACCAGTCAAAAATTTAGATCAGGACTATAACTCTTATAAACTTAAAACTTATTTAAAGTGGTCTTCATTTTACCACACGAAAATGATGTTTCGAGGTCTCGGGAGTAAAATGATAAAGTTATCACATTGCAAAGACTGTTGAAAGAGACACATGTGCAATAAACCAAAGGTTGTTTGCATCTTGTTTTACGTGGGATCTGCATTTTTTCAGCCATTCTCGATGAGATGCAGTTTTTAAAACTCAAGGATTAGACTGTACACAAGTGCATGCGGTATGTGAATATGTATGGGTATTTTTGATCTGCATTGTACCAGTGCACACTTATGTCTACTTTTATAGTGCTATACAGACCAACCATGTCGCAGTTTAACGCTGCATGCCACTCGGTTACATTATACTGGCACTGAGCCAACCAGTTAGGGCCAACGGCAAGGACAAACCCCTTTCCCACGTAGTCCAACAGGGGGTCAAACCAACAGCAGTGAGAGACCATGGATTTGTAGATGAACAACTTAACCACCACAAACCAATAAACCACATCAGTAATGCAGGGCAGTATATGCTTCACTGAAAAAAATACCTCAAACTATGCTCTAAACATGTCTTTTATTTAATATTTTGCAAGTAGTAACAAGTTAAGTGAAATATAACTTATAATACAACACAAAAAACTATACTTGATGACTTCATAAAGACACTGTAGTAGGTCAAATAACAAATTCAAGTGCCAAAATGAACGCGTATACCCTAGACGTTGAAGTAATTTTATTTTTAGATAGCTGTATAAAGTATGTCAGAATTACTTATACTTATTTTTTTTGGTCGGGGGATTTTCAGTACTTTAGCACAAAGTGTCCTCTACTTTAATAGATGGGCCCGCTCATGTAAAAAATGGCAACAACAATTTCAAGACACGTTTGACAATTTAAACTTCAATGACTGCTAAAAGTTTCTTTTATCGAGACCTTGTCAGCTACAGGTGAAGTTCAGAAATAGATCAAGCACATCATTGTTACAACCCGACTCGTGATATTTCTGCAAGAATTATGTCTAGAAAAAAATGAGTATATTATAATGCATCAATTTCAAAGATAGGAAGAAGCTGTTCGCCAAACCCTTAACATTAAAATTAAAACCATCTTTATCGGTCTTAGTGTCACTGATGAGGAATGAATTTCCGAAATGTGCACATCTGGCACATCAAAATTTAACTGGTATTTGTATTATATTTATTACCCCTGAGCGGGTACCGCTGCTGGTGGAGTAAAACTCCCCGAGGGTATCCATAACTCAGTAGGCAGTACTTTGTGCTGTCAGAAAATGTACCATTTAGCAAAATTTTCAGTCGACTAAAACTTGAAATTAATTTAAAACTAAGGTTTGTTCCCTTATGCACAGCATTCCTTAGCTGGATTTGGATTTATATGATTTTGAAACTTTAGATTCATTATTTTCAACTGTTTGGCTTATATAATTTATGTATCAAACTTTTCGGTCTTAGTGTCACTGATGAGGAATGAATTTCCGAAATGTGCACATCTGGCACATCAAAATTTAACTGGTATTTGTATTATATTTATTACCCCTGAGCGGGTACCGCTGCTGGTGGAGTAAAACTCCCCGAGGGTATCCATAACTCAGTAGGCAGTACTTTGTGCTGTCAGAAAATGTACCATTTAGCAAAATTTTCAGTCGACTAAAACTTGAAATTAATTTAAAACTAAGGTTTGTTCCCTTATGCACAGCATTCCTTAGCTGGATTTGGATTTATATGATTTTGAAACTTTAGATTCATTATTTTCAACTGTTTGGCTTATATAATTTATGTATCAAACTTTTCGGTCTTAGTGTCACTGATGAGGAATGAATTTCCGAAATGTGCACATCTGGCACATCAAAATTTAACTGGTATTTGTATTATATTTATTACCCCTGAGCGGGTACCGCTGCTGGTGGAGTAAAACTCCCCGAGGGTATCCATAACTCAGTAGGCAGTACTTTGTGCTGTCAGAAAATGTACCATTTAGCAAAATTTTCAGTCGACTAAAACTTGAAATTAATTTAAAACTAAGGTTTGTTCCCTTATGCACAGCATTCCTTAGCTGGATTTGGATTTATATGATTTTGAAACTTAAGATTCATTATTTTCAACTGTTTGGCTTATATAATTTATGTATCAAACTTTTCGGTCTTAGTGTCACTGATGAGGAATGAATTTCCGAAATGTGCACATCTGGCACATCAAAATTTAACTGGTATTTGTATTATATTTATTACCCCTGAGCGGGTACCGCTGCTGGTGGAGTAAAACTCCCCGAGGGTATCCATAACTCAGTAGGCAGTACTTTGTGCTGTCAGAAAATGTACCATTTAGCAAAATTTTCAGTCGACTAAAACTTGAAATTAATTTAAAACTAAGGTTTGTTCCCTTATGCACAGCATTCCTTAGCTGGATTTGGATTTATATGATTTTGAAACTTAGATTCATTATTTTCAACTGTTTGGCTTATATAATTTATGTATCAAACTTTTCGGTCTTAGTGTCACTGATGAGGAATGAATTTCCGAAATGTGCACATCTGGCACATCAAAATTTAACTGGTATTTGTATTATATTTATTACCCCTGAGCGGGTACCGCTGCTGGTGGAGTAAAACTCCCCGAGGGTATCCATAACTCAGTAGGCAGTACTTTGTGCTGTCAGAAAATGTACCATTTAGCAAAATTTTCAGTCGACTAAAACTTGAAATTAATTTAAAACTAAGGTTTGTTCCCTTATGCACAGCATTCCTTAGCTGGATTTGGATTTATATGATTTTGAAACTTTAGATTCATTATTTTCAACTGTTTGGCTTATATAATTTATGTATCAAACTTTTCGGTCTTAGTGTCACTGATGAGGAATGAATTTCCGAAATGTGCACATCTGGCACATCAAAATTTAACTGGTATTTGTATTATATTTATTACCCCTGAGCGGGTACCGCTGCTGGTGGAGTAAAACTCCCCGAGGGTATCCATAACTCAGTAGGCAGTACTTTGTGCTGTCAGAAAATGTACCATTTAGCAAAATTTTCAGTCGACTAAAACTTGAAATTAATTTAAAACTAAGGTTTGTTCCCTTATGCACAGCATTCCTTAGCTGGATTTGGATTTATATGATTTTGAAACTTTAGATTCATTATTTTCAACTGTTTGGCTTATATAATTTATGTATCAAACTTTTCGGTCTTAGTGTCACTGATGAGGAATGAATTTCCGAAATGTGCACATCTGGCACATCAAAATTTAACTGGTATTTGTATTATATTTATTACCCCTGAGCGGGTACCGCTGCTGGTGGAGTAAAACTCCCCGAGGGTATCCATAACTCAGTAGGCAGTACTTTGTGCTGTCAGAAAATGTACCATTTAGCAAAATTTTCAGTCGACTAAAACTTGAAATTAATTTAAAACTAAGGTTTGTTCCCTTATGCACAGCATTCCTTAGCTGGATTTGGATTTATATGATTTTGAAACTTTAGATTCATTATTTTCAACTGTTTGGCTTATATAATTTATGTATCAAACTTTTCGGTCTTAGTGTCACTGATGAGGAATGAATTTCCGAAATGTGCACATCTGGCACATCAAAATTTAACTGGTATTTGTATTATATTTATTACCCCTGAGCGGGTACCGCTGCTGGTGGAGTAAAACTCCCCGAGGGTATCCATAACTCAGTAGGCAGTACTTTGTGCTGTCAGAAAATGTACCATTTAGCAAAATTTTCAGTCGACTAAAACTTGAAATTAATTTAAAACTAAGGTTTGTTCCCTTATGCACAGCATTCCTTAGCTGGATTTGGATTTATATGATTTTGAAACTTTAGATTCATTATTTTCAACTGTTTGGCTTATATAATTTATGTATCAAACTTTTCGGTCTTAGTGTCACTGATGAGGAATGAATTTCCGAAATGTGCACATCTGGCACATCAAAATTTAACTGGTATTTGTATTATATTTATTACCCCTGAGCGGGTACCGCTGCTGGTGGAGTAAAACTCCCCGAGGGTATCCATAACTCAGTAGGCAGTACTTTGTGCTGTCAGAAAATGTACCATTTAGCAAACTTTTCAGTCGACTAAAACTTGAAATTAATTTAAAACTAAGGTCTTGTTCCCTTATGCACAGCATTCCTTAGCTGGATTTGGATTTATATGATTTTGAAACTTTAGATTCATTATTTTCAACTGTTTGGCTTATATAATTTATGTATCAAACTTTTCGGTCTTAGTGTCACTGATGAGGAATGAATTTCCGAAATGTGCACATCTGGCACATCAAAATTTAACTGGTATTTGTATTATATTTATTACCCCTGAGCGGGTACCGCTGCTGGTGGAGTAAAACTCCCCGAGGGTATCCATAACTCAGTAGGCAGTACTTTGTGCTGTCAGAAAATGTACCATTTAGCAAAATTTTCAGTCGACTAAAACTTGAAATTAATTTAAAACTAAGGTTTGTTCCCTTATGCACAGCATTCCTTAGCTGGATTTGGATTTATATGATTTTGAAACTTTAGATTCATTATTTTCAACTGTTTGGCTTATATAATTTATGTATCAAACTTTTCGGTCTTAGTGTCACTGATGAGGAATGAATTTCCGAAATGTGCACATCTGGCACATCAAAATTTAACTGGTATTTGTAATATATTTATTACCCCTGAGCGGGTACCGCTGCTGGTGGAGTAAAACTCCCCGAGGGTATCCATAACTCAGTAGGCAGTACTTTGTGCTGTCAGAAAATGTACCATTTAGCAAAATTTTCAGTCGACTAAAACTTGAAATTAATTTAAAACTAAGGTTTGTTCCCTTATGCACAGCATTCCTTAGCTGGATTTGGATTTATATGATTTTGAAACTTTAGATTCATTATTTTCAACTGTTTGGCTTATATAATTTATGTATCAAACTTTTCGGTCTTAGTGTCACTGATGAGGAATGAATTTCCGAAATGTGCACATCTGGCACATCAAAATTTAACTGGTATTTGTATTATATATATAATATAATATATCAATAATAGCAAAAATAGGATCAATGGCTGACTGTAATTCTTTTCAAAATACCTATTTGTTTTAAAGGAAATGCAAAAGCAGTCAGTGGACAGAATGATATTTAAACAAGAGGCCAAATCGAGCCTGTATTACTCAACTGGCAGATAAGTTGCATCTCATTTAAACAATGGTGGATTTCTTGGATGTCAAAAGAAATTGATTTGTAAAAACTTTAAACTAGTACTAGGGACTTTCCATTCCAAATATGATTTCGTTTGGCCTAGTAGTTTCTTTCAGAGGAGACGATTTTCAAAGAACCAGCTATTTATAGCAGCTTATTTGCATATTACGGCTTATTTTGAACTAAATATAAATGTGAGGGAAAAAAACCCGTTCAATATGTTGAATGGCCATTCCTCTTAATTCAATTTGAACTAAATTGGTTGACAATTACACCTGTAATGGCCTTAAGTACTTTTTGCTATTAATAGCAATGGCGGCTATCTTGGATGCCCCAGGAATTTGATTTGTAAAACTTTAAACTTCTACATCTGGGAACCTTCCACAACAAATATGGTTCCATTTGGCTCGCAAGTTTTAGAAGAGCATTACTTAAAAAAATTGCTATTTCTAGCAGCTTATTAGCACATTTCGCCATGTATGATCTAATTATAAATGTGAGGGAAGCCAGTTAAATATGTTAAATGGCTATCTATCTCCGTCTATTTATCAAGTTTTAACTAAATATCTGATAAATACACCGGTAATCACCATTTAGAACTTTTCGCTATTTATAGCAATGGCATTCATCTTGGACGTCACAAGAAACTGATTTGTAAAAGCTATTCCACCTAGGGACCTTACACACCAAACACAGTTCCATTTGGCCTAGAAGTTTCAAAGGAGAAGGTTGTAAAAAAATAAGCTATTATCAGCAGCTTATTTACATGTTCAGCTAATTACGAGCCAATTATAAATGCGAGGGAAAATTCCATTATACATATTAAATGGTTATTAAATTAAACTACTCCACCTAGGGACCTTTCAACAAAAATATGGTTCCGTTTGGACCAGTATTTTTAGAAAAGTTTAAAGTTTATTCACAGACGGATGGAGTAATGGATAGACGTGCGCTTTACCATGCCATAATCATAACTGACTAATTAAGCCAGTTGAGCTAAAAACAATATGCCCCATTGGAGTTGTTGCCACGACATTTAACAAATAATGCTGATTTACCAAGTTTTATATTGTTTAGTTTTGCTCTATTTTGGCAAGAGTTCTTAATTGAAGGGAAGGACAAATCTCTTGTACTTTTACAAGATCTGTATAATGTATGCTGATTTTTTTTATTACTGTCCAAATACACTTTAAATTTCTTGCGCAATGCGTTTGTTTCTTCTTGCGTCCAATGTTTTCTGTTTTGGCTGCCTTAAAAGTAAATAGAAACAAGAATTACAAGAATGTCTTAAGTTAAGTGTGTGTACATAATCATACTAGACCTATAGAATCTATCACAACTTTTGGTGCACAACAGGGAAATTTAAACCTGAGTCTAATACATTTTGATGATTTTATCAGATAATAATTTTGTTGAAAAGAGTCATTTTAAAGGATTGTTAACAGATTGAAGACATTAAAAATTTGGGCAAAATTAGACAGAAGATATTATTTTTACAGTTTATGTTATACAGAAAAAATTGTAAAATCACCCTACAAATATCAAGTCATTAAGTTAAACATCCACATAATTTATTATCAGCGTTTAGTTTTCATAATATTTTGTCACCATATACAGCAAAGGTACCTTAAAATGCACAATTAAAAGATGCATCCTCTTCTTCCATTTTCGTTTCATCTAGCTCTATAAACTACTCTGTATCCTTGTCAAGTGTCTCCTTCCTCTTCCTCGTAAACTACTGGCAATTCTTTAAAAATAATAGAAAAAGTAGACATCAGTAGTCAGTACATTACAGAGTATATGCAAAAGTTTGACACAATATGAAGCCCCAATTTGCCAAGTCTCTGATTTGAGATATAATACAGAATGTGCCAGATATTTTAGTGACATAAAAAATTGAGTAATGGTCTGACATTATCACTAACACTTTGTAAAACTAATATATCACATAAAATCGTAAACAGACTAATCCTAGAAAAAGCAAAAACTTAATTCTCATTTTTAAAGGCTGATTAAAACGACAAGCAGGCAACAAACCATGACTGAATGGGGTTTGTTATTTTTTTCACTCAGAAATATATAATATAAATACCAGTTAAATTTTGATGTGCCAGATATGCACATTTCTGAAATTAATTCCTCATCAGTGACACTAGGACCGAAAAATTTGAGGCAATCAGAATATTTTGGGGTAGAGAAAACTATATTGTCAATAGTAAACAACGTACTTGGATACACAAATCTACTCTTAGGTAAAAGATCAGAAGTAGCTGTTTTTTATGTATAAGTTAACTGTTTGTTTAAAAGGCAAAATAAAATACTCCACTTAGATTGTTAAGAATAATGAAATATATTTAATACTAAAAGAACATAACCTCCACCCTCAATAAACGATAAGAGAAAATATACACTGTTTGTAAAGTATTAAAAACAATATTGTGATGTCCTCTTAGATTTTTTCTTTCCATTTATTTACTTGTCCACTTTCAACAGCAAGAAGTAAATGAGAGACATGCAATTCAGATGTAAAATTGCATTAATAAATTTAAAAAGCAAATTAACCACAGAACAAATAGCGATATATGGAGAGTTTTCTTATCTTATTACATTTGAAGTGGCAGGTATTTATACCTTTGCGGTACACTTAGGGCAATGTGCGGCAAGGGTTCTTTAGCATGCCATGCCTACAGGGACAATGGACATCAGTTTTCAAGATCTCAACAGTATTTGTAACTTCCATTTTTAACGTTGAGTGCTTGCGAAAAGAACAGTCTCTACCATTTTTTAAGTCTCTGGTCTGACCTGGCCACAATTTCAATCCCATGACCTCTCACATACAAACTGATGTTAATATGTTCATATGAATAAACAATACAAACATTTTCGAACATGTTAAAAATCCTATGTATTTGTTTTATTTGATGTTTGCAAATGTCTTAACACAAAAGTTGTATTAAACAGGTGTATAATTTTACATATGTACACTACTCCAGATTCAAATCAATTTATCAATGATCCTTTACCTCAAAAGATCATCAGTTGACCTTCAACCAATAAAAAGCTTCACTGCCGAATATCTGCATTTTACATCAAAATAGACAATCATAATAGATTAAGCCAGTTTCAATTATTAAAGGAAAAACTAAAGCATTAGGACGAAGTGGTATAGTGTTTAATGGTACAATAGCTTTGGTCATATGCAGATAGCATGGGAAACAAGAACTCTAATTTGAACAAAGATAGCCATACAAAATGCTCCTCTTGACCAAGCTCCAATATACAATTTTATCAGCTTTTCAACCTTTCAGTGCTAAATCTATTGTGATATTGGTAAAGCCCTTTTTCAAATTAACTGTAACAATTGAATGTACTTACCTTAGTAAGCTCAACTGTTGAATGGCTCAACCTATAATTTTTCGTGTGAGTTTTCACATCATGACAAAGAAGATTCGCCAGCATCTCAAATTATTGATTTGTTCTCATATCCAAGATCTAAAAACAACCATTTTTTAAAAACTTTTCGTAGTTAAAATTATCGCAACTTAAAAATTCTATAAATGTTTTCAATATTTTGAACATGCTTTTCACATTTAATATAATGTTTTCTAAATGGCTATTGCTAATGTAAATATATAACACAAATACCAGTTAAATTTTGATGTGCCAGATGTGCACATTTCGGAAATGCATTCCTCATCAGTGTCACTAATACTGAAAATTTTGATAGATAAAAAAACATCAGCCAAACAGTTGAAAATAATGTATCTAAAGTTCCAAAATTATACAAATCAAAATACAGCTAAGAAATGCTTTGTATGAGGGAACAAACCTTAGTTTTAAATAAATTTCAAATTTTAGCCGGTTGAACAATGTCATTCAATTACGGTACATATGAAAAGGAATCATAGGAAGGTTCTAATTTCAATCGATTACATTGTTATTTCAAGCAATTAAGTCCATGTCCAAATAAACTTTTACTAGAATTTATGAATGCTAAAATTGAAAATACTAGTGGTCGCACGGTCCAACCAATAACATTTGATACCTCAGAAAATAAAAAGATTCACAGTAAACCAAACCTACCTGGGAAACAGTTGCAATGTATTTTCTCAGAGAAGTAGAGATGATTCTTTCTTGATACTGTAACTCAGGGCACTTGGAAACAATTAACGACATTTCCTTGTTGCCACTTCATGCTATAATCTTGCAAAATTAAATGGGTTGGATCAAGGTATTCCAACCTCTTTCCGGAGTTTTATTAGCAGGTCAATTGCAGATTTTGCGTCTGGTGGCAGTATTACATATGCATTGACATTTTGGCGTGATTTTCCTGCTGATATTATCATATCCATCCTACAAAATCAGTTTTATTACATTTCTTGCAGTGAAATATGAAGATTTAAAATGCATGTAGACTGGATTGGAACATGTCACAGTGCACAATATAGACACAGCATTATGTGTTCATTAATATTTGAAACCCAGTTATTTCTTTTTCACATGTTTACTTGAAAACATTTAAAAAAAATACTAGATGTCTCAAAATCCAACAGATTATTATTCTGGTTAAATCTACATGTTTCTCTTACTTGTCCGTGTTCGGGTAAAAAAAATTCGTACAAGATCAATATGTCCCAATCTCTTATTGTAAAAAATCAGGTTTCAAAAAGTTATAGCTCCCAAGAAAATACATCAAATTATCTACCATTTACACATGCAGAACAGATGTTGAAATGTGTACCAGGTATGAACTATTATCGTGTGTACTTAAGAGTTTGCACACAATTTTTTAGGATGAATTAAAGAAACAGAACAAAAATGTATTGTTTTCTTATAACAGAGGGGCACAAAAACTTCCCTTTGGTGATCTTTTTGACCCCAGAGGTAAAACGTTAACTCCTCTTTACTTTATAACAGCGGCTAAAATTTAATCAATAATTCTAAAAATCCAATCCAAATACTAAAGTTCTGTTAACTTCAGAATGCATAGGACCGTTTTCAATACTAATAATGAAGTACTGATATCTTCCATCAATGATTTTCCTAATTCAGAAATGATTTAAAAAGGAATGGGTTTCATGGCTGAGGAGTTGTATTGGATGTGAAGTCCCAAGGTGTCCTACTGCCTTGGTTCCAATCTATTTTGTCTTTCAAAAAATTAAGTTATCCCTCCACCAATAAAAATTTGACTGGTACTGTATAATTAAAATACCTGTGTTCCCAAAACACACCAATAAAACTGAAAAAAAATATATACATAAAAAAATACATGTACTTTTCATCGAAACGTATTAAACACATTCAGCCTTTTCAGCATTGGCAAACTTCGTCAAAGAATATGGAGAATGCACATGCAGATCATGGTTATGTGACTATAGTGTCCATCAACTTTCAGGTTGGGTAGTTTATTATATTACAGCTATAATTACCTGCCTGCTTGTAACCTTTCAACTTCTGATAAAGCGAGTGCAAACTCTCCGTGATCCTTATCTTTCCAATTTGGCCTATTCAAATATTCTTCAACTTTCAAATCTTTAACTTCTGCCCTTCGTCTTTTGTTGAAGAGGATTAAGCGGGACAACGTTTGTTGTGCAAGTTCTGTCCAATATCAAGGCAGTCTGGTTTTAGTGAGAGCACTTGAACTGTTTATCATACATGTCTAAATGTGTATATCAAGCTTTTTTTTTAAATCCTCAGTAATGGGATTGTTTGGACTTTAGTCAACTGAACTATTTTCTTCATAGCCATCTCTCCGAGTAACCACTAGACAACCTTCTTTTTTTCGCAAAACATTAATATTATGTTTAAAGTTGCCTTCATTGGCTAAGAGCTCTAAATTAAGTAAGACTTTCTTTTGACTTATGTAGAAGCAACAACAATTTTGAGACTGGTTTTGTCCTCTCATCGTATAAATGTATAAATTCAGCCAATCAGCAGCTTCTGATATACGACCTATGACGAAAAAAAACGGAAACAAACGATGAACAAAAAGAAAATGGCGGCTTTCCTTTTGACTGAAAATTGTGGTAAGTGTTGTCTTTGTAGCGATTCAAAACTAAATTATTCTCGTATAGGCAAATTTTAAAAGGCAAAATACAGAAACTTCTTGATTTTGCGCAGTACCCGCCGAATATCCGATGGACGCTAACTGTAGAATCGGACATCACTATCAATGTGCTGTACAATGCCACGGCACTAGTGTCGACGTCTTTGGAACTATTAACAGGTTTGGCACAATAACCGAAATGGATGATTCAAATAGGATAAAATCTTCCATTTTAGTCAAAGAATTAAACTTTTTGAAAGTTACGAAATCACTGTTAATCTACTTAATTTGGGTCCCATTCACAGTGTCTGAAATTTATATTTTTCAAACGGGCTGTGTTTCTTAGTGTCAATTTTCAGAAATGTTTTTAAGTTTGTTAAAAAGGGATTTAAGGCAAAGTTATCGATATGTATGAACTTGTAACCACGCTTGTAATGAAAACACAAATAATCTTTAAAACAAAAACACAAAAATTCGTGACACCAAGCCCCTGTGATTTCTCTCTCGGTGAATATTCCTAATTTGAAAAAGGTATCAGTTGTGTACTGTGTGATATCTACTGACGTTTGTGCAGAATAATTATTTTCCTCAGAAGTTGATGTTTTCACATAAATTGATGTTTTTCCTGGAATTTGCTCTATGCCCATTTTCCAAAATGTCTCACACAAATACATGTATCGATGAATATTGATCATGTGGTACCACTGGCAGATCCCTTTAAGTACAAAATTGTATCTATTACAGTTCTACTATGTATTTTACTATATTTCCCCCAAAATAGCAAAAAATCAATACTTATTTTTCTGATCCATAGAGCCCTGGGCCTGTTGTCAAAAAGAGTGTGATTGTATTGTACAAAACATTAGGTCAGTTGCAGTGGCTACTTTACAGCCCTGAATCAGATAGACATTTACTATTATCTGCATTCTAACAGTAATGCTCTAATAGCTTTGCAAGTAGTTAAAATTTAAAAATTCTGCATCCATAAAAAAATTAAGGTTGATCTGTACACTCTCTGCATATTGATATAATAATTTTGGAAAATATAAAACAACAACTATTCGAAAAAAGGAAAAAGTGAATTATATTGATACTCTCAACAGAATCCAATTAGCTTCATTAACCATTTAACCTTCTGGTTTGTATTAACTGCACAAACTAGGCCCAGCTAGAGTAGGCATCAAAACCACAAATCGTGTGCTTGTTCCTCTATATTTTTTTTAAGAAGTTGGTTATGTAACCTTGAATCTAGTACACTTTCCAGGACTGCAGGTTACAATTCATATTTGTTTTAAACCTGGGTATGCATAGGTGCAACTTTTGTCTTAAATATCAATTCAAGTTGGTTGTCATTTGTTTATTCCAGATAGTAAATGATATATATATTCATATTAAAAAATTTGTTTGGACACCGGTTATATGTGAGATTGATAGTATAGAACTTAAGGCAATGTAAAATTATTTTATCTGGTGCCCATATAAAGTCAGGAGTTTTAAAATTACAGTTGTAAGCGTCCTCAGTAGCGGCCACAAGTTGCCAACTCTTTTTCGAACTCTAAAGAGGTGTCTTTAGCGTGCACTGAGACACGAGACCCTAGAGACCGAAACACAACCTGGTAACGAGCTTTTTATGGCTCAAGTATAGGCAGAATTCGAAGATAAAATTTATTTTAAAAAATTTCAAAGTCCTGGGTGAGATTTGAACCCACAACTGTTGACTTGTTGACTGTTGAAAGCCAGTAGCAGTACCACTATGTCTTGTACGGCCATGTAAGAAGAGAAAAAATCTCCATGGAATTATCGATTGACTGCTGACTTGCCATTATGTTTCATTGTATAAAAGCGCACTCTGTTGATATGAGCACTGGCTGTTTTACAACATCTCTTTGACTTAATAACATGAGTTGAGTTGAGTCGAATAATGGTGTTTAATGTCCCAGTCGAGAATATTTCACTTATATCGAGACGTCTCCAGCTATAGGCGAAGGTGCAGAAATTTTGCCTGTGGGTTACGCTGTTGGCATTATACGGCAGGTTTCTTCATCGTGCCACGTCTTCCGTGACACAGGGCCTCGTTTATTTTATGTTCCCATTCGAAAGAACCGTGACTATAATTTCGTAATGCCGAGTGCTTGGCAAAAGAAAAGTCACTAGACCCTTTCAAGTCTTGGGTCACACCTAGTCGGGGTTCAAACCCAGGACCTCCAAATTCTTAATAACACGAGGATTTATTTTGAAGAAACAATCATTTAAAAGACTAGAATATCAAGTGATATGATAAAAACAAACAGATTTAAGCTTTGTTCCATATACACATTAATTTTTTAATTTTAGATTTAGTATGTGAGGCCTTCATTAGTAACAATTCAAGTTTTAGTTTGAGTTCCAGTTCAATGATTGGAGATAAATTTTGGAGTTAGACTTAGAAAATTTCCTTAAAATATTAGTTTTCTGGATTTATTTTTGCAGATATTGAAATCAAATTTGGTACTCAAGTCTACCATAATGAGTTACAGAGTTTGATTCTGGTTCACTGATTTTCAACAAAATTATGGGACATGGACTTTTAATTTCCTTAAAATATTAGATCCTGGATTTTTTTTGTAAAAGCCTGAAGAAGCTATTTCTAAGTTCAAGACATAACTTTGTCAAAATTGTGTACTGGAACAAAATTTAAAACTAGAACCACTATATTCAGGACCAAAAAAGTGGAAAGTGGCTGCATGAATTTTGAAAGGTTGTAGTGTTAAAAATATATTGGTATTTGTATTAATGATAGAATAAGATATTTAAGATGTAAATTGTAAGCAGTAACCACAAGAAATTAATCAAGCATAATGTATTTTGTTCTGGCATAATTTCAGAGCTAGCTGTTAACTGCCACAGGTACATAATTGTTTAATAATGACAAGAATGAGATGCATTTTAAAATCAACATTTTCTATGTTTTAATTTTCAGTTTTCAATATTTCAGGATATGGATATGGTTATTGCTGCCGTCTTTAGCCTATAGTCTAGGAAGAACATTGAGGCATTTATTTCTTTATCCCAAGATGGATCATGGAAAGAGAGCAATAGATGTATTTATAAAATTCAGAAATGAGGTTGGCATTCCAGTCACTAATCCATACATATTTGCAAGGCTAAATGCTGTCTCACCATTAAATGGAAACACAGAGCTAAAAGTAATTTTTAATATGTGCCCAGGAATCAATTACCCAGTACAAATAAATTCAAGGTCCTTGAGGAAATATATTGCCACTGTATCTTAGGTTAGTGTTCATGATAGTGTTCAGTTTTGAAAATTTAACACATAAACACAAATGTTATGGAATGTTCTTTGGGATAGTTTTGTTTCAAAATAAAGGTGACTTAGGGCACTTTTCTTGTAATTTTTCATAACAATGTCACATAAGGAATGACATTGCATTTAGGTGTAGAATTCGCATTTTTATTTGCACTAATAAAAGGTCGTCATTCGTGATTTATAAGCCCATATGTACCTTGTATATTCCAATCCATGGTGTAGTGGATAAACCCTAATACTTAACAGCTCTATATTTTCAATTTTACTATTGTGTGTTCCACACCGGTTGTCTACATTTTTAGTCAAGTTGCAACCATGTTGAACTTTGCTATTAATTTGATTATGCAGGCATGCAGGCAGGGGCTAGTTATAAGTTAATGTTTTATTATATCAGATATATAAGTGATTAATAGTGATATCATTGGAATAGCCAAGAACATGATAAGTAATGCTCGATTCAGCCTTGTTTTAAATTGAAACCATAATTTCAGTACAATAGGCATGATGGTGTTGTTCCTAGATGCTGTAGAATTGTCCACAGTCATTTTACAACTCCCTTTGTTTAAAGAGAGAACAATCGCCTTAATCTGTCAAGGCCAACAATCTATCCAACACATTTTGCTGGACAGTATTTACTATTTAGTTTGTACTTACAGAGGTATACATTTTATTTAGCATCATCGATGCAAGATCCTTATAACAATGTTAGTGGACATCAAAGTTTTGTATGTTCTTCAGGGAATAAACTTGACATGCAATAATTTTTTATTCATCCAACATTTTATTTAAAACTATTACTGGTTTTTATCTGTTAAGCATTATCTTGATACTCTTTTATTCTTTTTATTATGACATGAATGTTTTGTTGTTCTCTTGTAACTTTAAATTTTCTAGATGAGAAAAGCTGTTATAATGCTGATGTGATTTTAAGCAATATCTTATTCACTCACTATTTATGTTTTACAGATATTAGATATGAACGAAAATGAAATGGAAATGCTGGCTACACATTTGGGTCATGGTGTAAAAACCCACAAAGAGAATTATAGATTATCCAATTCAACATAAAAAATGTCTGTGGTATGTTTATTAACATTTTTAATTTTTTCTTGGTAAATCATAAAACAGTTTCCTTTGTATATTTGGGTATTAGCCTTCTGATTTGCTAAAATATTAACTGAACTCTTTCCATACTTTTTTTTAAGCATTAATTTGTTTATACAAGAGGTATCCACTCTATCATGTTTGGGGTACATGATATATGATTAATAGAGGTGGAACAGGTAACAAATTCAAATTAGAGTACCAGATTTGACATTATCTGTATGCACTGAAGTATCCGGATATACTTTCTAATAATAAAAACTGGTATTTTTTATTCAAGCTGTGTCATAGCATCATCATGACAAGTCAAAATATGATCAGATTTTGATTTTTTAAAAAGCTTTCAATATGCTCAAACAGTTCAGTGAATTGGATATGCAAGGAAATACCACTGAACTTTGCTAATTTATTCTTTTAGCACAGTATTTTAAGTTATAACACTTTTATCACAGCCATAACTTTACATGATAAATAGATACCCAATAACTCATTTCATCTCTTGTTGTATCATTTAAAATTAGTTGCCAAATGTTACAAAGTTCAAGATTGAACGAAGCCCTTTGTTGAGTTAAACTGGTCATGAAGTGTAAAACTATAATAAAAAAGGGGAATATGTATTTTAATGTTTTTGAAGTTAAAACTTAAAGCTGTGTTTTATTGCAACATACATGTAATTCTTCTACTTTTATTTCTTTTTTAAGGTGTTGCAGCTTTTGATTGCAGTGGAGAAAGGGGATGTGCATACTTATAAGGGAATGAGTTTGTCAGATATTTCAGTAGCAGGTATGAAATGCAAACCATATTGTGCTGTGTTTACCTATTTTCCAAACGATGGAAAGGGAATGATGTACACATATACATGCTGATGTATGTTTACATGTACATATATGTTTACATGTACATGTATGACCATGCAATAAAAAAATCGATTAAGCCCATATCTTTATACTAAATTTTTAGGTTTGTTCATGTTGTTGCTATGGCTACATAAAGTAGGTCAAGGTGACCTAAAAAATATCTATGAAAAAAACTCGGAGACTTTAGGCTCAAGTTTGTTTATTTTATAGATGTCAGTCCAATAATTGGTTATGCAATTTTCTTAAAATGGATTTAACATGTTATAACTCGACTAATTGAGCATATAGTGACATATGATTTTCATTTTTGGCATTTTCTTCAAATGAACTTCAAAATGTTGTCAAAATAAAAGTTTCAAGCTCATAACCTACCGTTGTTTTTTTTTCCTTTTTGCCTTTACTACTATTTTAGATATTTTTCATCAGACAGAAATATTCAAAAATAATTTAAGCATTGAACATAAAGGCTGTTCCATTAAAAAATATAAGGTACCCGGGGAAGGCACTTTTGATTTTGGGTAACCACCCATAGAGGAGATTTACAAATTCTTATGGCCAGCCATAGATGCAATTTACAGCCCCCGTGGAATTTATTTATTTATTTTTTATTTATTTAATCACAAGGTTTTATTTATCCCAAACTCTTACATCCTCACATGGCATTGATTGTTATATTAATATGTTTTTATAGGTCACAAGTCGAATGACCAATGAAATCATTCGGTATAGGGTCCATCAGTGCAAATCTAGACAATAGCATTGCAAAAATGTTTTTTTAAGTTTTCAGATAATGCAAAACTCTCTCCTAACATATGTTCTTTATGCCATTAAGATCACCATTAACAGCTTTTTGTAGCCAAGACAAAGCCAATTACTTGTCAGCAAAATTCTTGCTCCTCTTATTTCATAATTTGTTCAAATCACATATTAAAAGTTGCAGGGTATTTTTATTACATTTGTCAGATGCATTTCTATAGACAGTTATATTGCAGCAATTTGGACGCTCAGTTGGTAGAGTATGTTTTAACAAGCAGAATGCTGCATGATCTTTTTCTAGATCCTCAGCATTATGCCAACCATGGGTCTTTTTAAAAACAATATAACCATATCCTTGGTCAAATTTAGTGTTGTAATGTTAAATAAAAATCTCTCACTGCACATGCTACCAACACACGCCATAGGTATTATTTTTCTGCACTGCACTTATAGCCACTTTATTAACAAATTCATTCTATATAGTTCTTATCAGTCAGTAATGCACCATATTTATCCGTTCAAGGGTCTGATAAACTGTACATTACATCTATCATGTTCAATTTATCTTTAACAAATTGTCCACAAGCAGCAAGTGAATTCACACCATGGTTTCTTTAGTTTGTATAGAGTTTTATGTCCAAGTTAATTTTATTTCACTTATTTAAGACGTCCAATTTAAGGTGAAGATACATAAATTAATACCTATGCAATGTGCTTGTAGCATGTGCAGTGAGGGTCTTAACTGTGCCAAGGCACCTCAGTTTATACGGTCTTTTCCAAAAGACCTGTGACTTTCACGTCATATGCCAAGCATTTGGCAAAAAACAGTCACTGCCTATTTTAAAGTCTTAGATTTGACCCGCCTGGAAATTGAACCCATGACTTGACGAGTCAGCAACCAGTCAAAAATTCAGATCAGGACTATAACTCTGTAAAAACTTATTTAAAGTGGTCTTCATTTTACACACGAAAAAGATGTTTCGAAGTCTCGGGAGTAAAATGATAAAGTTATCACATTGCAAAGACTGTTGAAAGAGACACATGTGCAATAAATCAAAGGCGGTTTGGTTGGTTGCATCTTGTTTTACGTGGCATCTGCATTTTTTCAGCCATTCTCGATGAGATGCAGTTTTTTAAACTCAAGGATTAGACTATACACAAGTGCATGCGGTATGTGAATATGTATGGGTATCTTTGATCTGCATTGTACCAGTGTACACTTATGTCTACTTTTATAGTGCTATACTGACCAACCATGTCGCAGATTAACGCTGCATACCACTCGGTCACATTATACTGGCACTGAGCCAACCAGTTAGGGCCAACGGCAAGGACAAACCCCTTTCCCTCGTGGTCAAACCAACAACAGTGAGAGACCATGGATTTGTAGTTGAGCAACTTAACCACCTGGCCACCACAAACCAATAAACCACATCAGTAATGCAGGGCAGTATATGCTTCACTGAAAAAAATACCTCAAACTATGCTCTATGCTTTTATTTAATATTTTGCAAGTAGTAACAAGTTAAGTAAATTATAACTTATAATACAACACAAAAAACTATACTTGATGACTTCATAAAGACACTGTAGTAGGTCTAATAACAAATTCAAGTGCCAAAATGAACGCGTATACCCTAGACGTTGAAGTAATTTTATTTTTAGATAGCTGTATAAAGTATGTCAGAATTACTTAAACTTTTTTTTTTGGTCGGGGGATTTTCAGTACTTTAGCACAAAGTGTCCTCTACTTTAATAGATGGGCCCGCTCATGTAAAAAATGGCAACAACAATTTCAAGACACGTTTGACAATTTAAACTTCAATGACTGCTAAAAGTTTCTTTTATCGAGACCTTGTCAGCTACAGGTGAAGTGCAGAAATAGATCAAGCACATCATTGTTACAACCCGACGCGTGATATTTCTGCAAGAATTATGTCCAGAAAAAAATGAGTATATTATAATGCATTAATTTCAAAGATAGGAAGAAGCTGTTCATCAAACCCTCAATATTAAAGCTAAAACCATCTTTATAATGAGACCTTATAAACTGATTCCCCTTGTCGTAGTAGGCATTGCCACATAAAAAGCAGCCTCGGTACAATACATAGGTATAACTATAAATTTCTGTACTTCACTTGTAGCTGATAAAAGTGAAATAATCTTGATGTTAAACCCAATCTCTGAAACCTCAAAGCAAGTTCACCAACATATTTATGGCAAGTGACGTAATCAAACAAAACAAATTTATACAGTATATTCATATATAAAATATTCCCCATTGTCTAACAATCTTATATTAATATTGTAGATTACTTTAATTTTGTGAGACAGACTTATTTTTGCACATTTTTATGACTTGCTACTTTATATCTGCATGCACCTTTCAAACCATTTCCACATAGAACTATTTCTTACTGGCTACCAGCAAAGCGTCAACAGTCTTAATTAATTAATAGGGGGTAAATATTATGTATCATTAAGCAGACCCACACAAAGGTAGCGCTTGTGCATGAAATTCTACACCAAAATAAAAAATAAGAACTTCTTTTGTGATGGTCAAGTGTTCTTCTTAAGCAGGAAGTCTTTGTTTTGAACTCTAAATCAGACAAAAAAACCAAAATCCTTCAAAATTAATCTTCATACTATTCAGCATTTAAATACTGGTTATTGAAATCAATTAGGAATTTCTGACTAAAACCACAGACAAGATTTCTTAGAAGACTAAACAATGATCATATAAGGCCTAAACTTAACCATGCCTTTTCTTTTTGTTTTCTGTAAAGTGGAAAATATTCACATCATCTAATTTCAAGCAAGACCGATCTCTGTCTTTTCTAAGAGAATTTGTCTCAATATAATAAATAAGACATTATCTTTATAAGTTATATTCTAAATATGCTTGATTTTGTTTTCATTTGAATTCACTGCTGTGAAAGCTTCCCAATCTACAGTAGTCACTTTCTGAATTTCTCTGGAAATTTCTGTTCTTAAATTTTCTCTAATGCTGGTCCACATATATTTCTATCTTTCATTTCCATATCAACAGCAACTTAGAAATTCACTTTTGACTTTCTATTCGAATGTGTTGGCTTTTGAAAGTATGTGTGCAATAAAATCTTCAATTCTGGGATAGTTAATTTTGATAAAGGACCGTCTTTAAAACTTTCTAACACCTTCTTCTGCTCTATTTTAATTCTTTCGTTTTCTTTGATAGCTGTACATATTCAGTAATTTTGTCTTCAGAAACAGCTATAAGATTTCTTATGGAAGCAATATCTGTGTCCAGTAGATCAGGGTCACTTATCATTAAATGTTTAATGTTTTTTGACGGCATAAAGAAATCTGACGTAGGTAACCATTGTGGAATGTTTCCATCTGCTTGTAGTTTTTCGGCTAAATCTTTTGCTTCACAAAATGACAAATAATGGTGTTCAGGCAGCCTGCTTATATCAATAATCGGTTGCAGTTCATACCGTGGAACAGGTTCACCTCTCCAGTTATCAGTAGGTCTATAAGATGTAAAACTATAATGGGCATTCACAGATGCCTGAGGATCTGCTGCTGCATTGTACACATTAAAAGCAGACGTTACTTTTTCTTTGTGGAGATCATACTTCAATCACAAATCATCCCATACAGGGCCATCAGGTTTAATAACAAAATTATTGTTTGTTCGATTAGCAGTTGAATCTGTCTGTAGAAACTGTTTGATTGAAGCTTCCATATCGGAACTAAAACCCAGACTTTATCCTCTGGTGCGGCATAAGACACTATTTTGTCGTCAGAATAAGAGACACCATCAATGCCTTTACAGCCCTCAAAGTGGGTTATAAAGACAATTGGCCAACTGGCTACCATTTTTCAATTTTAGGTGGCCAATTGCAATTCAAGGTAACCAAGTACTTTTTTCAGGTCGCTAAGCAAAAAAAAGTATTAGTATTATAAAGAAATTTAAGCTTTTTATAATGTTTGTTAAACAAATTAAAGAAATTTAAACAGTGTTGTGTTGTTGTTATCTATTAATTTGATCATCATGAGAGATGCAACAACAGCATTATGAACAGTCAACTTTAGTCATCTGATACCTCATTTTCTCACCCAAAATTGCATCCCTGCAGGAACGATGTTTAGAACTTCCACTGTGTATCTTGAGGCTTTCCTTTTTCACAGATGCCGACCCTGATACAAAATCAGATCTACCTGCAAGATGTGGCAATGATCTGCACATTTTACACATCAGATTAGTATTTTTCATCGTAAATTAACCATGAAAATTCTTTCAGCATGTTCAGTCATGCAGGTTGTAATTTTCGTTTTGACACATTATCACCTGAACCTTGTACCTCTGGAGAATCGGATTCTTTTTATATTTTATCCGCCGTTACCTCTTGGTCTGGCGTCCTTTTTCTTTTAAGAAATTTTGTTCACTGAAATTGAGACATGATCATGAAAATAACCCATCGTCCTCTAGCTCAAACATACGTTTGACAGTGACAATAAAAAATGCCAATGATGAGTCAAGCACACAAATGACTTTGACTATTAAACTCTGAAGCGAAAATGATACAGGGGAGTTTGCACTTGAAATGGAATTGCTACTCGCTTCATTATCACACATACGCTTGAGAGTAACATAAAGAATACGGTAATTGTAAAGCGTAAATTGTAAATGATACAGATCTCATAAATTCATATTTCTGGTGGCCGCTGATTAAATGAGAAGTGGACAAGCTGGCGACCGTTTTGAGATTTAAACTCGCCAAACATAATTATAGGTCGATTTGGCGACCATTTTAGTCGACAAAATTGAGGGCTGCTTTAACAGCTTTATCTTGTGCACGCTTCATGTTTTTTTTTTTTTTTTTTTTCAAATTTAGACATATCAAAAACACCATGATCATCCATCTCACTTTCATATTCCATTGTGGAAGAGATAATTCCACACTGGCTTAGTGCACGATTTTCTGCCGTATGTAAACGTTTACCTGAATGAAATTTTGACTGTCCTTCGGCAAGACCCTGACAATTGTATTTGTCTAGGTCCACAAGCCATCAGATCAACACCGAACAAAACTGTGTAATTTTATTTCTAGGCCTTTCGTCGCCACCCCAATCCACTGTTACCAGAAGCTTCGATATAAATTTCTGTGGCAATCTTTTTCCCAGTCATGATCACAGTATTCAATTCTAATCCACGACTTTGACGGACGTTTTACAACGTCAATATCAGTGTGTACCAAAGCCTTATCATCTCTTGCGATTATTCAACCAGTTGCAAACATTTCATTCAGAGACAATTGCAAATCAGCCATTGCTTAATGTTCATTTATAGATTGATGTTTGTTTAAATCTCGAGTTGGTTTTTGAAGAGAGATTCCTGAATTTATATTTTTACCTTCATGGTGTTTTCTTGCTTGGTGGGTTTAAGCTTTGAAGTTTTCAGTGTATATTGATATTGATATATCAATTCCGTACACTTGTCTTAGAATACTGACAGTTCTTGGCATATCAAGCCAGCATTTCTCATTCCGAGAAAGTGTTTCTCATATTAAACGGGGATGAGCTTGCAGTCCTTTGCTAACACCATCAAATAAAGAAAGTATGCATAGAACAAATTCAGGAAATTTTTCTATGATATGTTTTCTTCCAGATCCTCCTTGCCTATAGCTAATAATTTTCTTTATCTTTTATTCATCATATGGGGTTTTTGTAATTGTTCCATCCCATATATTCAACGCATTTTCAGTTTAAATATCATTACGGTAGATTGAGCCCCTATTCATTTTAAATTCACCTATACCGTGTTTCGATAAAAATGATTTGCTTGTCAGCTTAGTGATAATGTATTTTGAAATATGCCTGTCTTTTTCAGATGAAGCATACCGTAGTGCCTTCCTATAACATTTCCCAGACGCACTGAAATTTCTTGTCTTAGCATCGTTTCAAGTGAAGGCCATTTTAAATCTGCTATTACCTTTCCCCAGTGGACACCTGAATTTTGTTTATTATACATGCTGTTGGCCCGTTCTCTAAGGGTTTGTAAACAATAACAACTGGCAATCTTCGACAGAAAAAATCACGAGCATCAGTGCTTTTATGTGCATATTTGGGGGTTTTTCGTTTTAAATTTTTCAATTCTTCACAACAACTTTCCGCATATACTTCCCAAATAGATTATTAACTATTAACCCTTTAAGTGCTTTACATATATATATACTGCTGATATGCAAAGTGCTATATATAAAAAGTATACATTATATAACCTCTGCTAAATAAAATAATGAATTATCTAAAATGTGTTATTGTTTGAATGATTTGCAGTTGTCTGGGAAATGCATTTACAGAAACAATTAAAAAAAAGGATTTTTTATACTTTTTACAAATTTATTAACTTTATTATTTAATAACCAAACAACTGTGTGAATACCACATGAAACAGGTAAGTTACATGTTAAAAAAAAAAAAAAAAAAAAAAAAAAAAAAAAAAAAAAAAAAAAAAAAAAAAAAAAAAAAAAAGCTGCGTTTGAGTCAAAGAAATAGAGTTGAAAGTCGCTCACAAAATTTGAAACCTGTTACAATCTTTTTTTAAAAATTTTCCTCATCACTTTTACTTGAATCATTACTACATTATATATCTGTAGTTTTTACGTGTATGATAGATTTCAAAACAACGAACGAGGCAGAGGGATTTTTCACACGTTTTGCACATAAATCTAGTTTCCTTTCGTTTTCTGTCGCCACCACCTTTGCGTTTGTTGCAAGCAACACATGCCTTGGTTTGTTTTGGCTTTTTAGCCCCTTCAATTTGCAAGATCTGAGTTGGAAAATGTCGACCTATTAGTCTGTCACAAACCTCCCCAAGAGGTTTCCTCCCTCTGCCCGAAGGCCTGGGTGCATTAACTGACGTTTCAATAAGGCAATGGATGAGTGCTAGCCTTTAACCATGCTGTGGCATCGATTATTGTACACTCATCCTATATATCAAACAGCTGTTATAATTAAATTGAAAATGTGAAGTAATTTTTTTCACCATTTCACTGTTTTTCTTAATACCGAATAATATTGTACAACTTGATCTATTAGATCCACCCCACCCATTAATTTACAGTAATCGGCAATACACCGGGGCTTAAAAATTGGATTGTCGTCGGCATAATTTCGATCAATGATAACAAGTTCGGCTTTTTGAATTGTTGATAACATTTTAACATCTTTATTGTCCTTTAATTTCAAACACAATAAATTGCCTCGTCGCCGGTAATTGCATCTCCTTGTTTGAGTTTCGGAATTTTATTTTTAATACCTTGGGGAACCTCTTTTCTATTGCGTAATGTACCACAAGCACCGGTATCGTGAAAAGCGAGCTCATTAAATAATTCTGGGCTTGTGTAAAAATTTATCCATATAAAGTTGATATCTACGGTCAAGCAAATCACATTCGACTAGTAAATCTAAAACTGTTTTTGTTGTTTTAGAATAATTTTCATCTACGTCTAAAGCTTCAGCATAAACAAATTCACTGTTTCCGCCGGTGTAAGCCCGGAACCAGTGCGATAACCTGATGTAGCCTCGCACACCTGAAATAACTTTATTCCGAATTTAACAGGCTTAGCCGGATTGAAAACACGAAAACTTAATTTTCCCTTCCATGGACATGTACCTTCACCAAAACTTAATTGTTTATTTGGTTAGTACACGGAAAAAAAATTATGTCTCGCTAAATTGATAATTTGTCGCACTTTCCATAAACGGTCATTTTCATTCATATGCAAATCATTATCCACCAGGTGTAAATAACTTAAAATCAATAAAAAACGATCCCGGGCAATGTATTTGGAATAGAAAGGAATTGACATAATTTCATCAGTTTTCCAATAACTTTCAATGTCTGGTTTTTTCACAAGACCAAACGATATTATAATTGCAAAAAAAGAAACTTTCATTTCGTCAACCGAAACATTGACCATTTTTGTTTCCTACTATTGGGTATAAGGTGTGCGTTATCAATGTCCTTGTTTGCATATAAATTCGTTTGCTCTACTAATTTATCTCACATTTCATCAGGAAAAAATGCATTAAAATAATCAATGGGTTCCGAGTTTTCTAGGAAATCAACTTTGATACCACTATCAGCTGTGAAAGGGGCAGACAACGGTTCATCGTCATTACTGATCCAGCCTTGTTAAAGGTCAGATGGGAGGTCAACATCATTATCTGGGATATCTATTTCAGTTCCTTGTCTTTCAAAATCATAATTAGTTTTTTCAAAAGTATACCCATCAAATTCAAAATCCTCGTCACCAAAAATTTCTTAGAGTATTTGTCGATCATTCATGTTTTTATTTGTTTTTTTTTTCTCCTTGTTGATCGTGTACTAAAATAAGTTACTCAAGTGGAACAATATTAGCTCTGGGCATGCACATATTGTAATAAAAAAGGTCAAATGACATCACAAAACAAATCTGCATTAATTTATTTGTAGTTAACATTGAAAATTTATTTAACAAAACCATATCGGGACATCTGTCAAAAATCAAAAATAGAAGTTGATGTCGCCGAGAAATGTCGGTCTTAGCATTGACAGAAGTAAATACGGACTTGGCACAGGAGGCTTGTGGTATCCAACCGAGAATATTCGGACACAGCACTTTAAGGCTTAACAAATGTTTCTCTATGTAATCTGCAGCCACCGAAAGCCCATACACCTGTACCCTTACACTGTCAGAAAATTACTTTTTTTATCTGTGTTGTCAGTTTTATAACTGCCTCAACCCAAGAAATATTGCAAGCGTTTATATCATACCACATGACATTTTTAGATGCATTAGCTCTTCTTAAATCCCGAATTAAGTTGTGGTTTTTATTAGCTCTTTTGTTTTTCATAATCTCAGAATCGTTGAGGCTTTTAGCTTCATTTTTTTGCAATTTGTCGAGATAGAAATGTAGCTTCACCTTTCTCGAATGAACACCTAATAATACTACAATATTCAATATTCAGCATTGTTTCACTAACGACCTTGCTTCCATTTTCAACAAACACAAATAATACCCCACAGTTGTTTTTGGTGACTGCTTCATGAAATGGCAAGTGCTCATTGCAATAGTGTAAACTGTGAATCAACTAGCAATTCATTACCTTTCTCGTCTACAAGAACCACGAAAGAGTGGTTTGGATTCAATGTTATAATAATGGCATGTTTTGACTCTACAGATACAACATACTGATACATATCTAGAAGTGGTGCGATATTTCCTTCACTCCACCATACCTCCTTTGTGTTATCTAATGACAGATCCAGACCAAGAACATCCAGGTTTCTTTTAGAAGAGTTGGACCCCGACTACCATCATGCCAAACTGAACATGCCTTTTGTAAGACTGTACTTATTGTACACAATAAACTTGTGTTCATATTGTTGGTTGAAGTTACATGTATTTCCGGAAATTTGTTTTTGAGGAACCTATCAGCAAGTAAAACACAGGCCATGCAGGAACTTGATCCTGCCCTATTATATGCAACTCAACACCTGAGTTGGGATAATGCCATAACTTCCATCTGCCTTTCTTTAGAACTTTTGGATTCTGACAAAAGAGACTTCACATTTTTATTGAGCAAAGCAGTATCTCCTGGAGGGCAAAAAATTGAAGGAAACAAGTCCGAGTCCTCAGGATCGTCTTCGATATTAACTAAACAAGCATATGGGGTTATGGATTTTAATATTTCACAAGCAACAATCTGGTTGTCATTATGATAATAACATAACGGTATATATCACTCTGATCAACATCCTTCAGACATTTATAAAGTTTACGCTGGATGTTTTCATCTTCAGATAAAGGACAATCTTCTTTAACAGTGTCTGGTCTACCCATATCCAGATCTTCTTCATGAATGGACTTGTCACTCAATTTCTCCTACAGGTTTTGAAGTATTTTCACTCGATACTACATTTTGGGTTATTTCTTCATCTATTACAGAATCACTTTCAACAATGTCGTCAGTGCCTGCATGTTCCTTAGAATCAGTTACACATGTGATGTCCTCATGTGCCTCTGATGACTCGTGAATTTTGGAGTTTTTAAATTCTCTGGCAGATTTGAAGTTTTAGTTTTTCTTCCTCTCTTTTTTTTTTTGGGGGGGGGGTCTGTTCTTATAAATTTTCTCATTGCAGTATCCCGATTTTTCGCAACACAATCTATTTCTGTGAGAATTAAACCTCTTTTCTTCTATAAAAAAAAACTCTATCAGTTCCATTAGATTATTTTTTCCACTTGCCCCTATTACACCCATTTTAATTTTTTCTACCAGTTCATCATTCTTTCTTTGGATATTTTAGTAAATTTCTGCAATTTTTTTCCTGTTTTCT